>CM034236.1:35142914-35742914 GCA_019916065.1 Vitellaria paradoxa
CGTTGATGGTGAACTATCAGCCCACGTGGCTTAACAATCGCTCACATGTAGATCGAAGCATTGCTGCCCAGATCCACATGCCTTGATCTTTCCAGTGCGTGTGCTGTCTGTTGACCTCTGACGACCTTCTATAGTGGTTGCCTTAAGTCACTCAACCTTCTCCGATGCTCGGTTAATAGATGCTGAGTCATCTTGGAGCATGTCTTGGCTCGGTTAATAGATCTTGAGTCATCTTGAAGCATGTCTTGGGTCCTTTGCTCACTCTGTGCTCACTATGCTTTTGTTCCTTCTACGTTTGTCCTCTTGTTTGTTTGTTGTTTTGGTGTTGCAAGTGGCTCCAATCTGATGGATCCCTTTTTTTTTAAGACTTGTGTGTGTTCTTGTTCGACGTGGGTCTTCTTCTTTACTGGTCCTATAAATCTTTGGCTCCTGTGAGGATATTCTCTTTGCATTTGGATTGTGTTCATTATGATTTGACGTTAAATGTGAACAATTGTTGTTGGTTCAACCCTCTTCCATTGCTTTAAAGTTTGCTAGTTTTTTGCTTGCTTAATACCTGGTCGTTGCTTTTTCATTAGTTTATCGCCTGCTTATGCACAACCAACATTGTTGGTTGTATTTCATTGATGTTTTCATTGCCTTGATGTTTGTCACACGTTCATTTCTACTGATTTGTGGGTTGTTCAAGCTCTATACAAATATTTTATGGAAGCCTCAAGCTATACATGCAGGGATGGATCCAGAAATTTTGTTGAGTGGGGACAAAATAAACATTATAAATTTTATAAATAACAACCAAAAAAAGACAAAAGTACCATAGTTGTGTTTAGAAAAGATGAGATTGAATCTTGATTCTTGAGATAAATTTATTGCAAGTTGAAGATGGAGCTTTAACATATGTTAAAATGATGTCTTGATCGGGAGAGGATAAGAGTTTTAAAGATAGAGATAGGGGGTGTAGAAAATAAATAAATAAAAAAGGTAAGTGTGGATTGAATTGGTTGAAACTTGAGAAAGTGATGGAAAATGGCAACACCCAATAAAAGTCTACAAAAGGCATGGACTGGATGGTTCTAAGGCCCAAGCCTTAATTTGGCATATGCTAGATGATGTGGGGCCTACTTGGGATATTAACTAGAAATGGGGCCAGATTTTTTAATGTCTTTTGGGTTCGAAGTCTTTTATTTCTTCTATGTCATTAATGTAGTAAAAGAGTTAGTTGAAAGTCATTTAATTTGGTAAGTTCTAAAGTCAAGTTGAAATAAGTATAAATAAGATTGTAAGCCTTATGGCAAGGCATGATTGGGTGAATAATAATTAAAAAAAAAAAAAAAAACAGCTTTAAGCTGATCTTTTCTTTGGTGTGATGCTAAAGAGCTCTAGGTGTGATGCCTAGACGTATCCTTCTCTAATCATTTCTCTTCTACATACAAAACACTATTCATGTCCACTGTTCACAGTCCTAAACAACCCTATTTTTAAGTATTTCCAGCATCATTAATCATATTTCAAATCTGTCTAGCATTAACTTGGTATCAGAGCAAGCGTAGCATCATGTCTACATGCTCCGGATAGCTATTTAGAGGAAGATTAACTGATTCACAGTGAGACGGGATTCTCTTAAAAATCGTGGAGTAGTTGGATAATTACAATTTACGTATCAGTACTTTGGAAGGCTAAACAACTTAATATAATGATGGCGAAGGAGGCGAACAAGGCCAAAACTCCAGGAATAACAATCATAATGAGAATGGTGAGAATCAAGGCGAGCATATAGAAGAGCAGCAAATAGATCCTTTTTGAAGGCAGCAATTTAGAGCAAACCAAGGTCAAAGAATGCAATAAAGTTCCATATTTGATTGGGCCTATGACTTGTTATAGAGGAACCAATGTGAGACCTATGATAACAGCTAGAGAGATCATTAAGAAGATTAAAATGGAGGTTCCAAATTTTGAAGGTAAGGTCAATCCTACTTTGTTTCATGATTGGCTTGCTTCTATTGAAGAGTACTTTGATTGATATGATATGGTTGACGAATCGGTGCGTGAGATTTGCTAAGATGAAGCTTGTTGGATTAGCAAAAATTTGGTGGATGGGAGTCGAAGGTGATATTCGAAGATTAGGGCAGCCACCAATTGGTACTTGGCAATAGATGAAGGCCAAGTTGATGGAAAAGTACATGCCATCGAATTACTATGAGAAGTGTGAACAACTCATCGAGTTAAAGCAAATCCATATTTTAATGGCAGAATATATGTAGAAACTTGATGAGCTGAAGATGAGGCGTTAAGTGACAGAAGATTCAAGTCAAACTCTTGCTCGATTCAAGGCTGGTTTGAGGCCAGACATAAGGAGGGAGTTGCATCATCAACCCTTATACAGTCTCGAACCTAACCTGCCTTTCAAGTTGCTTTGGATATGGAGTTTTGAATTACCCAATATCTAAAAAGTTTGGGTTTCAAGTTGGGAAAACCAGGCTAGAGGGTACAATGCCACAAGTTTTTTCCGGTCAAGTGTTTCAAAGCAAAGTTTTGTCAATATGGCTGATCCAATGGGCAAGAACTACGTAGCCAACAAAGGAAAAGGAAAGGAAAATAGGTGCTTTTAGTGTGGTGAAATTGTTCACATGGCATATCAATGTCCAAAGAGGAACTTACACATGGGAATGGAGTAAGAAGCTAGATTTAATCAACAAAATACTGATGATAATGATGATTCCTTTGACGTTGGGAAACTAAATATAGATGACTTAGAAGAAGAGGAGGTGGACAATTCATTGATTTCTGTTGTCAAATGTGTCCTTGCAGCACCTAAAGTTGAAAAGGAAGATTGGAGGCGTACTTATATTTTTCAAATGTTGGTTCACTGCAAAAAAAACCAAGTCTCAAAGCTTATTATTGATGGTGGGAGTTCCATGAATGTTGTATTCGCGGCCATGGTGGAGCATCTTGAGCTTCCTGTTCAACCACATCCTCATCTGTATAAGGTAGCTTGGATCAACAACACTTCCATTTTGATAACTTAACACTGTCTAGTCTCTTTCTCTTATAGTCTTTATAGTGATTCTATCTGGTGTGACGTAATTCTCATGAATGTCACACATATCCTTCTTGGAAGACCATGGCTTTATGATAGAGACATGCAGCATTGTGGGAAAGAGAATACATATGTTTTCTTATTCAAGAACAAGGGGATTGTTTTGAAGCCAATGAGTACAGCAGAAATGGAAAAGTTCAAGGAAAAGAAGCCAAAGGATGTTGCTTAAAGTAAGCCTAAATCTCTCTACATTCTTACCAAGAAGTGCTTTCAAGCTGAAAGTACGGAGTTGGGAGTTATATATGCCGTGGTGGTGAAAGAAGTATCAGAATTAGCTGCTGCATCAGCCTCTATATTACCACCAGAAATGGTTGACTTGCTGTCCCATTTTTCTGATGTTGCTCCCGAAGAACTCCTTGATGAACTACCTTTCATGTGCAATGTCCAGCACGCAATAGATCTTATTTTGGGTTTGCAATTGCCCGATCTTTCAGCTTATCTCATGAATCCAAAGGAGCATGCAGAGCTTAAAAGCCAGGTAGATGAGCTACTCTCCGAGGGTTCATTCGTGAAAGTTTAAACCCTTGTGCTGTTTTGGCTTTGCTTACACCCAAGAAAGATGGCAGTTGGTGCATGTGCATAGATAGTCGTGCTATAAACAAGATTACTATCAAGTATCAATTTCCTATTCCGAGGCTCGATGATACATTAGATATGCTGGCTGGATCTTGTCTATTCTTAAAAATTGATCTAAAAAGTGATTACCATCAACTGTGCATAAGACCAAGGGACAAATGGAAGACAGCTTTCAAGACCAAGGATGGCCTTTATTAATGTCTAGTCTTGCCATTTGGTCTAACAAACACCCCAAGTACATTCATGTGCCATTCATGCGCTTTATGACGCAGGTATTATAACCTTTCATTAGTAATTTTCTAGTTGTTTATTTCGATGATATTCTGATACATAGCAAGGCCAAGGAGGAACATATCTTTTACTTGCAACAAGTTTTGAGGGTTCTCCGTCAAGAGAAGCTCTACATTAACTTAAAGAAATGTTCTTTCATGAGTCCAAAAGTTATATTTTTGGGTTTCATTATGTCTTCTAAAGGCGTGGAGGTCAATTCAAGAAAAGTGAAAGCTATCCTAGAATGACCAATTCCCACCTCCTTGCATGAAGTATGCAACTTTCACGGGTTAGCGACTTCTTATCGTCGATTTATTAGGAATTTCAGCACGGTAATGGCACCTATCACTAACTATTTGAAAGAGAGACAATTTGTTTAGACCAAGGCAGCAACAAAAGCTTTTGAAGACAGAGAAAATGATGTCTGAGGCTCCTGTTCTACGCCTTCTTGACTTCTCAAAGGTTTTTGAAGTGGCGTGTGATGCATCACATATTGGGATTGGAGGTGTGCTTAGTCAAGGACACCTGGTTGCTTTTTTTAGTGAAAATTTTAATGAAGCCAAGCAAAAGTATTCCATCTACGACAAAGAATTTTATGCAGTGATTCAAGCGTTTCGCCATTGGCGACACTATCTTCTTTTTAAGGAGTTTTCTGGTCATGAAGCCCTCAAGTTCATCAACTCTCAAAAGAAATTGAATCATCGACATGGTAAATGGGTTTTATTTCTGCAGGAGTATTCTTTTGTTATCCAACATAAGGCTGGTTCAGAGAATAATGTTGGTGATGCCCTTAGCTGAGTGGTGTATTTTCTCTCTTCCATGGCTATACAAATGGTTGGTTTTGACTTGCTCAAGAGAGACTATCCTTCTTGTAAGGATTTCAGTTCTATACATGCTCAGTTGCTAGCTGGACAACAAGGAGGATATGATGATTTTTCTTTGCATGATGGATTCATCTTTAAGGGAACTTAACTTTGCTTACCCGACACATCACTCCGTGAAGAAATGATTTGGTAATTGCATTTTGGAGGGGTAGCAGGTCCTTTTGGAAGAGACAAGAAAATTGCATTGGTTGGAGATCGCTTTTATTGGCCAAAGCTGAAGTGAGATGTGAGAAAAGTTGTTTTGCAGTGTCGTACTTGCCAACTTTCAAGGGGAAGAAAGAAGAATACGAGCTTATACACTCCACTGCCTATGCCTTACGAGCCTTGGCGTGATGTAAGTATGGATTTTGTCCTTGGATTACCAAAAACCCTTTGAAAGCATGACTTTATCTTTGTGGTTATGGATTGCTGCTCCAAAATGTCTCATTTTATTCCTTGTTCAAAAACATCAGATGCTATCCATATTGCTGTGCTATTCTTCTAAGAAATTGTTAGAATTCATGGGTTGCCAAAGGCCATAGTCTCTGACCATTCGAAGTTTATGAGTTACTTTTGGCAAACGCTATGGAAATTGTTGAATACAAGGCTGAAATTTTCCTAAGCTTTTCATCCGCTAACTAATGGTCAAACGGAGGTTGTTAACCACAGTTTGGGTAATTTACTTCGTTACCTTGTTAGTGATCATATTGGCAAGATCAAATAATTCCTGTGGCTGAATTTGCATACAGCAGCTCTACGAATAGATGTACAGGTCGCAGCCCTTTTGAAATTGTCACAGGTTTGCTTCCCAGGAAACTAATCGATTTGGTTCCTCTACCTATTTAGCTCGTCTTGGCGCTGTAGCTAAAGCTTTTAGTCAACACATCTGTGATATTTACAATGATGTGCGATGAAAGATTGTCATAAGCAATGAGAGCTACAAACAATATGCTAATTGGAGACGGAGTTTTGTTGAATTTAATGAAGTTGACATGGTTATGGTTCAAGTTAAACCAGAACGGTATCCTAAAGGGGTTTATAAGAAACTTCATTCGAAGAGTGCAGGTCCGTTCAAAGTTCTTAAGAAAATTAGCTCTAATGCATATGTGCTTGAGTTACCTAATGATATGGGCATAAGTAACATGTTCAATATTAAGGATTCGACTCGATATTCCGGCCGTGTTAAAGATAGTAACCGGGTTGACTCTGTGGCATCTCTCTTGGCATCCAAATGTTTTCAGGATGAAATCGAAGACGTGGTTGATCATCAAATTGTTTCAACTTGACATGGGAGTTATTAAAGGTATCTCATTAAGTGGAAGGGGTGTTCACTTTCAGATTGTATTTAGATTACAGATGAGGAGTTTTATCGCCTTAACCCTGACCTTCATGAACGGTTTCATGCTTTTAACTCATTGGGGTCGAGTTCTCTCTAGCCGGGGAGAGTTGATGGAAAATGGTAGCACCTAGTAAAAGTTTACAAAAGGCGTTGACTGGATGGTTCTAAGGCCTAAGCCTTAATTTGGCATATGCTAGATGATGTGGGGCCTACTTGGGATATTAACTAGAAATGGGGCTGGATTTTTAAGTGTCTTTTAGTTCTTCTATGTTATTAATGTAGTAAAAGAGCCTTATGCGAGTCTAAAGTTAGTTGAAGGTCATTTAATTTGGAAAGTTCTAGAGTCAAGTTGAAATAAGTATAAATAAAATTGTAAGTCTAATGGCAAGGCATGATTGAGTGAATAAAAAAAAAAAAAACATCTTTAAGTTGTTGATTGTGTGATGCAATCTTTTCTTTGGTGTGATGCTGAAGAGCTCTAGGTGTGATGCTTAGACTTATCCTTTTCTAATCGTTTCTCGTCTACATACAAAACACTATTCATGTCCACTATTCACAGTCCTAAACAACCCTATTGTCAAGAATTTCCAGCATCATTAATCCTATTCCAAATCTATTCTACATCAGAAATAGAGACGAAAAATAATGGTTGGGTGGGTTGAGAGAGCGTGAATTAGAGAAAGGTGGGTGAGAGAGAGAGAGGGGTGTAGAAATAAAAGAAATGGAAGATGAAAAGTGTGTAGGTTTGGTTTAATGAGATAGAAAGTAATGAAAGATAGACTTTGGGTTTGGTTTATATATATAATAAATGAAAGATGAAGAGACTCTTATTTTGATATAAAGAGTACGTAGAAGAGGTACAGAAAGAAGGAAAAAGTAGTAAAAAGTGCCAATTTTTTTTTTTTTTTTTGATTTGTCAATACAAAATAAATTATAAAACACATTTAAAGAGACAATTTTTAAATTCAGTGGGGGCATTTTATATATTATGTATTAAAAATAATAAAAAATTAATATTGTGGAAAAAGAAGGGAAAAATTTTCTGTGTATTACATTGATCACCACAAGACTATTTATATACATTCAACCTTAAGTACAAAATAGGAAAACTGCCTAATTAAATCTTAATCACATCCTAATCAAATTTTATAATTATAGAAATTTAAATTCCTTAATTATGGGAATACAATCAATATTTTTTTACCTTCCCCCTTAAGCTGGTGAATAGATATTTGTCATTCCTAGTTTGGATACATTGTTTGAAACTTCGTACTGCTCAAGCCTTTGGTAAGCACATCTGTAAGTTGCTTATTAGTAGACACGTAAATTGTACAAACCAAGCCACTATCTAGTATCTCTTTGATGAAGTGTCAATCTACTTCAACATGCTTTGTTTGATCATGCTGCACTGGATTATGTGTTATGTTAATTGCAGATTAAAGTTTCATGGGGCCATCCCATCAAACTTCAAATCTCCTACGATGATTTTTAGCCATAGCAATTCACAAATGCCCTAAGCCATTGCTCTAAACTCTGCTTCAGCACTTGATCTTGCAACCACATTTTGTTTCTTACTTTTCCATCTCACAAGATTCTCCCCAAGAAATGTGCAGTAACTGGAAGTTGATATCTTGTCAATCATTGATTCGGCATAGTTTGCATCTATATATGCTTCAAGTATCAGCTTTGTGCTTCTTTCGAACAAAATCCCTTTACTGGGAATTCTTTTAAGATACTATGGTACTTGATTTACAGCTTGCATGTGAACTTCCTTGGGATTGTGCATAAATTGACTGATCACACTGATTGCATAAGTTATATTTGGCCTTGTGTGGGAAAGATAAATGAGTCTTCCTACTAGGCATTGATACATATCCTTGTCCACTGAATCGTCTTTCTTAGCTTCTCCAAGCTTGTGATTGGGATCTATTGGTGTGCTTGCTCGTTTACAAACTAGTTTTCCCGTCTCTTTCAATCCCTAGGAAGTACTTTAGCTTTCCTAATTCTTTAGCCAAACATTGTCTTAAAGATTTTCTCTCTTTATCATCCCTAGTTACAATTATTCATCTACATATACTAGAAGAGCTTTGACTCCCCTTGAGCTTGAGTGCTTGACAAACAATGTATGTTCCCTTTGACTTTGTTTGTATCTTATGCTTGTCATAACTTTTGCAAATCGTCCAAACCACGCCCTTGGAAACTGTTTGAGCCCATACAAAGCTTTCTTCAGCCTACACACTTGATTAGTAGCTATGTTGTTTCCAAATCCAGGTGGGATTTACATATTAATTTCTTCTTCGCGATCTCCATGCAAGAATGCATTTTTTACATCAAATTGCTGCAACCCCCAGTCATAATCAACTACCAAGGATAACAGAACTTTGACAGGATTCATTTTGGCCACGATAGCAAAAGTCTCTTGATAGTCCACCCCATATGTCTGAGTATATCCCTTAGCTATTAACCTTGCCTTATACCTCTGTAGATGTCACCTTTCATGAAAGTGAATCCTACTTTTTTACTCCTTATTTTCAGGGAGAGAATCTAATCATGGAAGATAAGGATTTCTTTCTTATTGACCTTCCTTCATCACCCAACCTTCCTTCATTACCCAAACCTGTGTCCCCTAATGTTCCTGTACCTCCTACCCCTGTCAACGAACCTACCTTTGAACTCGAACCTAGCTTTGATACATTGATCACAACAAGGTTGTTTATATACACTTAGCCCTAACTACAAAATAGAAAAACTGCTCAATTAAATCCTAATCACATTCTAATCAAATCTTATAATTATGGAAATTTAAATCTCTTAATTATAGGAGTACAATTATTACTATATTTTCCTACAAATACAATATTTTTGAAATTTTTGCAGTTAGTGGAGGCATCTGCCTCCTCTCGTCCCCTAGTAGGTTTGCCCGTGTATACACATGCTATTCAGTTTACTTTTGGTAGTTCTCGTCATAGAAACAAAGTGTACATATTGTGGTGGCATGTCTCTGCCACAACCTAAGAAGCATAGATACAGATACAGATACGGGATATGGATACGATACAGGTACGGATACGGATATGATAATTTAAAAAAAATGAGGACACGGATACGACCAAAAATATAAATTTTTTATATTTTTATTAGTTATATATATATATATATATATATGAATATAACATTCATAACAAAATTAATCTAATATATAATTCAATATACAAAATATAAAAAAGTTATAAGTTGTAAGATTTTATAATTTTAGGAGTTCCAACTACTCAAATCCAGATTTGTCTTTATCTTATATTTGAAGAAAAATGAAAAAATAGTAGGATACGTCATGTGGCGTATCCGATACGTATCTTGAAGTATCCGAAGAGTATGTGTATTCGATACGTATCGGATACAGATATGGCACCCATTTTGGAGTATCCCTGCTTCCTAGGCCATAACCATATTGCTAGCAGAAATATGGTAGGTCAACCTAGGTTTTGCACTCTTATAGCATCTAACATCTTTGATCTTCTCAGTGGGTTGTGTAGCTCCAATTTATAATTTTTAGAATGCTCTTATTCATGTGCCATTTCCTACTTTTATAGTTACCTTAATCAATTCAGGTAATGTCACTTCTGTGGCCTTCTCTCCTCCAACATGGATTCTTGATTCTTGAGCCAATGCTTGTGTTAGGTGATCTTTCATTATTCTCCGATTTGATTCCAGTGGAGCCCAATATTGTCCTAGCTAATGGCACATTTAAACCTATTGTGGGAAATGTGATCCTTCATACTTTTTCTTCATAGTCCTTACTTCTTAGTCTTTTTGTATCCGACTTTTCCTTCAATTTACTCTTTGTTAATTATTCAACCACATTCTACCACTCTTCCACCATGTTTTCTCCTACTTTGTATTTTTCAAGCCCTCAAATCAAAGTAGACAATTAGTGTTGGGTATGTGAAAGAGGGACTTTACTATCATGACCCTGATAGCTTATACTCATTTGCTTGTCAGCCTATGCCTTCTTCATTATTCAGTGTTGTGTCTCCCTTTCATTGGCATTTTTGTTTGTGGAGTCCATTTTTGGTCAAACGTAGAAGAGTTTTTCTAGTTTAAGTCATGTTTCACGTTTAGAATGTAAAGCTTGTCAGTTTTTCCAACACCATTGTAGTTGAAAATTGGCCGTTACCGTTTCGTCATGCCATTATATAACGTTTCCAGACTCCTTCGTTTCAGTTACACTTCTTTTCCGTTACACCATTATATAACATTTTCGGACTCCTTCGTTTCAGTTGCACCTCCTTTAACTTGTTATTTTTTGTTACCGTTATACTTGCCATTACCTTTTTTTAAAACTATTGTAGTTTCTTTCCGAGTCATGGTTCTAGTCTTCAGTTAAAGTCTTTTGACCTTGTTCATATTGACATATGGGGGCTTATCCGAGTTTCCACTTACATTGTTTTTTCCTATTTTGTCATTTTTGTATATGATCACTCTCGCATGACCTTTTTTTTTTTTTTGGATGAAACATTGGTCTGAAATTTCCTTCTCTCTGTTTTTTTTTTAATATATAATGAAATTTTTACTCAATTTGGAAAGCGTATTAAGATTTTGCTTTGATAATGTTTTAGAATATACCAAGTTTGTCATGTGGACTCTTTGTGTGTGTACTATGATGATGAATAAGCATGTTCTTAGGTGTTTTTTTTTTGGGGGGGGGGGGGGGGTTGAGGGGATGTGGTTCTTACAAAATGGAGTTTATTAATTATATGTCCTCTATTGTTTTGGACCATTAATCCTCTTTCTCCAAATCTTTATCCTTGATTTTCTCATTTTTTCCTTGTACTTTTGATTTTCACCTATCCTTGATCTAGGTTTTAGATAAGTTATCCACCTGGGCACAGAAGTGTATCTTTTTTGGGTATTGTCAGATGCAAAAAGTTACCGCTATTATCACCCTTCTTGTGGATATTTTGTTAGTGCTTTCTTTAAATCTACTCAATTCTTTTCCTCCGAAGGTTAACAGTTGTCCACTAATATTTTGTCTCCTCATTAAGGGGAGCCTTTTCATGTTCCTTTACCTTCTCCTATTCTCCCATAGCTTTGCAAGTTTGTCAACAGTCTCAAGATAGGCAAGTTGTTTCTTACCTAAATTCACCATCTTCTGAGCATCTACCTTTCTTCTACCTCTGAGGTACCTAATGTCAGTATTCCTTCTCCTAACCTATGTTTCTTCTTTTGATGATCTTCTTATACTCAATATTCTATTGCCCATTTTCTATCGTATCATCTTATGTTTATGCCTTGTCCTCAGCTTTTACCCCCTATTTCCCTTAAGTAAGCCTTACTATCTCCTATTGGAAGACGACTATGGATAAGAAAATGAGTGCAATTCACAAGAATCAAACATGAGAGCTTGCTTTTCTTCCTCTAGGAAATGAGATAATTGGTTATTGTTGGTTATACACAGTGAAGTATCTTCCTAATGGTTCAGTTGAGCTTCTCAAGGCTTGTCTGATTGCTAAGGGTTATACCCAGGTGTACGGTGTTGATTAATTGGAAACTTTCTCCCTTGTAGCTTGCTTGAACTCCGTTTGTATCTTCCTTTTAGTAGTGTGTCATTCTTAGCCTTTATTTTAGCTTGATATTAAGAATGTTTCCTTTTATGGAAAATATCATGTAGAAGTGGATATGAATCAACCACCTGGAGATGATGTTTTCAGCAGAAGAGCTTCTTGTTATCCATTTGCGTCGAGATCCTTATGGTCTAAAGTAATCTACATGCTTGGTTTGGTCAATTCAATGCAGTTCTTAGTGATTATGGCTTCCATCGCTCCACTTCTGATCATTGAATTTTCACCCACCATTCATTTGCTGGTATTATCATTTTGATTGTTTATATTGATGATATTATTATATTTGGTGATAATTCTACTGGTATTATAGATTTGAAAGATTATTTGGGTGAGCAATTTTGCGCTAAGTATCTTGAAGCTCTGTGATATTTTTCTCTGAGATTGAGGTTGCTCGTTCTTCTCATGCCATCTCTCTTTCTTAGTGAAGGTATACTCTTGATTTATTATTTGAGATTTGTCTCCTTTGATCCCATTCAACAGATAATCCTATGGATTCTTCAGTGTGCCTTGACTAAGATAGTGGTGATCCCTTCTTAATGTTGGTCCGTATCATCGTCTTGGGGATAAGCTCATCTATCTTATTGTGACACGATCAGACATTACTTGTGTTGTTGGGGGAAGGGGTGGAGTTAGTCCGTTTATGCATGAATCTCGACAAACACATTTTACTTACTTGAAGAAGTTTACTAGTCGTGGATTGTTGTACAATCCATTTGCTACTCTAGATCTGATTAGGTATAGTGATACCAATTGGGCTAGTAGTCACTTAGATAGACAGTCTAGTTTTGAATATTGTACCTTTGTTGGGGAAAATCTTGTTACTTGTTGTAGTAAGAAGCAGACAGTTATTGCTCGCTTCAGTGCTAAGGCTGAGTATTTTGCTAAGACCCGTGTTGCATCAATATGCTTTGGTTTGCTTCCTACTTCGTGACTTTGGTCATGATGTCCCAACTCCTATGTCTATGCACCACGATAATCCAAGATAATCCAAATGGCTATCTTTATTGCTAAAAATCTAGTTTTCATAAATTAATCAAGCATATTTCTCTCCAAAAAACTCGTCTCTTCCTTCTTTCCAATAGCTATCTACCAAGTGGGCATGTTTCATTTTTATGTTCCAATTTGAGGAGAGAGAGTGTTAGATATTGTGAGGTGAGTATTAGGATATTTAATAGGCTTTATTTTGTTGTATTAGAACATGCTTGGGTTTCTTGTTTCGTATTTGGTTGTACTTCTCTATTTTAAATACAATGATTAGAGAAGGGAGATAATTAGTGCCTATTTGGAGTACAAAACTTTTGGCAGAAAAAATAAAAAGTAGGAAAATTTTGGATTGTTGAGTGCTTGGTGTGTTTCTCAAAAAGAGTGAAAAAATTGAAGAAAGTTGGAAATTTTTGGTTTGGAGAAAGTTGGAGAAAATTGAAAAAAATTAGAGAAAATTAGAGATTTTTGGCTAAATTTGGCACTCCAAATGCACACTTAATGTGCCCTAATCCCTTATTCTTTCTCTTAACTATGTAGTTTAATTTATTTATTTATTTATTTTCTTTTATGCACATGTGTGTTTATGTTCTTAGGCAGAAATATAAGTAAGAGTACTGACTCTGCTTTAATTTGGTTACTAGACAAGGAGGATCATGATTTAGGAGCAGCCTTAATCATGCAGTAGGTGGACATGTATGCTGGAAGAAATTTGATGAAGGTTACAGACTTTATGATGATAAAAATGTTATGCAAGGGTTTTCATTGTAAGATTTATTCGACCTAAGAAATTTAATTGCAAAGTTTGTGAAACTAAAATTCTTGTCAGAATACGATGCCCGACAGTGGCTTATGTCCTCCTTGGTGAGCTAGATTTGTTACCTGTATATATTTTTTTGATAGGTAATTTATGTATGTATATATATTTGCGTATATTTGTATATGTATATATGTGTTATTGTCTACACATGTGCAAGAGTACTGCATGTGCTTGAATATATTTTTGGTATAAGACAAGGAGGATTATGATTCATTAATAACCTATAATCATGCATTAGGCGGACATGTTTGATTGAAAAAAAATTCAATGAAGGTGTCAGAGGTTTGCTATTTTTACAAGAATAAAGCTAGGAGGATGTGAGTGTTGATTGTGAGAATACCTTGATAGTGATCCCTTGTTTAAATATATTTCTATGTATCTATAGACATTAAATTGTCAATGCTCAGCCAATAATTTGTATAGAAGTTAAAAATTGGCTAAGTTAATATATATATTTTTATATATGTGCATGTGTGTTGAAATAGCATAATGTACATTGTTGAGCTTATGTTTTAATAGTTTATGCTTCTGGGACAGTTGATGTCTTAACATGGTATCAAAGCTTTGTTTCTAGGTGGTCCTGGATTTGAGTCTTGTTATCAATGTGTTTTTCCTATTTGTACTTGTGCATTACAATCAATTTGTGTTGTGCACGGTTTAGTTTGTTTGTCTCTATTCCACATGCGAGTTGGGGTCGTACGTGGGGAGGAGTGTTAAAATAACTTGATATATATTGTCGGGTCCATTTCTTAACATTTTAAGTTTTTGGGACAGTTGGTGTCTTAACAATATATATATAGGTTTAAATTAAAGGGCAATAATTCCAATAGCCAGGTGGGTTATATTGGTTTTAAGGATGTGCTTCTCCTATTTAAATTGCATGCCAGAGGTGCATGCTGTGTTTATAAATAAGAGTTGAATGACTTATCAAAAAAAAAAAAAGGCAAATAAATGAGTTGAACGGAAATGCCAATGCTTGAATACGACATTATCAACCAGAACTCACTCTCTATGGATGTGTTATCATTAAAAAAACAAAACTATCATTTTGGGGTCCCTTTCCCAGCCTGATTTGTACATTGTACACTTGCCTCTGTAGGGCAAAATGATTGAGGACTGTGATTGCGATTGGCAGGGGGTAATTCTTGAAACAATTTACAGTCTGATCTGCCAGTGTAACTGATCTTTGGATAGACATCATCCATGAATTGGGAGTGCAGCTGCTTGCCTTGGTGGATTGGGGCACTTAGTGTGAGAGACATTGCTTTTAACCAATATCATGGGCTGTGTGAAGCCTTATTATTTTGTAATCTTGTAAAATTTGCTTATCAAAAAAATAGTCTTGTTTATTAACTTCATAAAAGCTAGTCTTTGTAGATTAAAGGTCTTGTTAATTCTTGATGTGCATCAATTATCTATAGGTGAATAAATTGAACTAATTTTTTTTCTATCATTCTCGCAGTATGTGTGCAGACTGCCACTTGCCAGGGACTCTGTGTATGTGGACCGACTGTGCCACATGTTTTGAAAGTTGTGCTAGTGCAGCTGGGGAATGTGGTGGCTGCTTAGGAGGTGCTGGCGAAGCTGGTTTACCATTGCTTTTCATTATGGCACTAATTGTGCTTGGACTATTTACTGTGATTGGCATATTCTACAGTGTGCTGGTGGCAACAATGGTTGGACAAAGAATTTGGCAGCGCCACTATCACATACTAGCAAAAAGAATGCTAACAAAAGTAAGTTGGAGTCGCTTGTTCTCTTCTTTATGCTGAAACACCTTTTAGAGCGTCGGTAAGTGATAATTTGGTGTCCCAAGGAAGCATCAAAATTTAAGTTGGAGTCACTTTACCCCCGTTTTCTATAATCTTGTACTGGAAACACTTCTGTCAGTAAATGATCATATGGTGCCCAAACCCTGGGCCTGAATTAAATTAGAACATTGCCTATCCTATTTGTGCAGTAGTGGAGTGAATGGCAAGAAAGACTGATATGGATTACTTGAAAATTTGACCAAATATTTCACTTGGTCAAAAAAAGTATTTGTTCAATGATTTTGATCACAGGACCAATCTCTAGGATGGGCTGGTGAAAAAAATTAACCCCGTTCTTATATTTGTGCTAGTAGATTTCTAATCCGGATGCGTGAAAAAAGAGCCTTCTTAGGGGCATATTAGACATCCTAGGATTGAAGTGTAACCAGAGTATTTTTATGTGAAAACATTTCCATCTTAAACTAACGGGAGGCCTTCTCTGCTCTTTTTGTGGGTTGGGATCCAATAGTTGTTGAAAACATCCTACTTAAATGTGTTCAACAGAACACATTCAATTTAGTGCTATTCTGTCGGATCAAAATGTATTTTCTTTTCTGCGCATTTGATTTTGAACTTTATATAGTACGATTAGGAGATCTAGGTTCTCTTTATTGCCAACTCTATCTTCTGACTTGTTTTTATTATTATTATTATTATTATTGTTATTATATTATATTTTATTTTTTTCCTGGGGGTGGGAATTACTTTGAATAATAAGACTAAACAAATCCTTAATGCAAAACTAATTGGAGTTAGTTACATGAATTCTCTTCCTTCATTCATTTCTATCATAAGTTATATTTTTTGTGAGGTTTACATGAAATCTCCATTTATTTTTTGTCATGAGTTATATTTTTTGTGAGATCATATGAAGTTGGATATTTCTTCTCCATTTCAGTCAATGTAATATTAGGTCTACCTTTTCTCTTTACCCTTTCTACTTGAATCTACTCACTCTTTCTCACTAGACATCTCTATATCTATGGATATGACCAAACTATCTTAAGTGACATTTTTTTCCCTCAACTCTTCTTTTATTGGTGCGACCTCAATTTTGTTTTGGATATATCATCTTTTTTTTTTTTTTTTTTTTTTTTTGGGGATTACAATACGTTTATCTTTACATTCTCATTTTCGCTACACTCATCTTATGAGAGTGTGTTGTTTCTTAATGGTTCAACACTCTGTACCATAAAGCAGGGGTTCAATGAAAGAAATGAGGAGTATGTCCAAGTTGGAGTTTTTCTGATGGGAAGAGTGATTTGATATATTTGTAATTCCATGTATTCTGACAAGGAATTTTTTGATCGTGTTCACTCTTTGTCAGTTTCATCGGTGTTCTATTCTGTGACAATCATGGATATTTTTTCTGAAGGTGCTTTTATTTGCTTCTGAATTAGGAATACGTGGTTGAGGATGTTGATGGCGAGATGACTGGATCTGAGTGGTCTCCCCCACCCCTACCGCCTGAGCACGTTCAACAGCTGAAAGGTCTTGGTCTTCTGTGAATCGGAAGAATTTTGACACAGAAGGCAGCATGTAGAGGTGGAACTGGGTTTCTATTTAATCTTAGGTCAGACTTTTGCATGGCCTGTCGAGTCTAAATGCAGTTTAGTCCCAGATAAGGGAGAGATTACTATTATTCAATCGCTGGCCAAAGAAAAATCTCAAAATGTGTTAAAAATGTTGTTGTGCAGTTGTATTTTGATAAATCCCTGAGTGTTGTCTTTCAGTGACTTGTGTCGGCCCTTGCTGTTGTCTTTTGCTTAAATACGTGTAAGAAAACTTTGACATGGATAACTTCATTTAATTGACAAGGTAAAAAAAAAAAGAAGTTAAAATAAAATATGATATTAGACCTTTTCATGGTAATGATGGGCTTGTTTTCTTTGTTGTTGAGGCACCTACGGATTGATTTTCAGAGGCACAGATTTAGTAATCTAAAATCTGTGTCTATATAATATTTTCAATCGTTAAATTCATTCAATAGTTAAAATTATTATTTTTTTTTTTTAGTTATCTTTTCGATCATTTTACATGAAAATGTATTTTTTCTTTATATTTGTTTGAGTACTTTCTTATAAAAGTTTTTAAATTAATATTTTTAAACATATTATAATAATCTTACACATTCAGTAATACTTTATGAATAATTTTACTCTCTTTTAATTAGTGATTTTTATTTTTATAGGTTATTTTTATAATTTTTGTTGTAGGTTTGTTTTACAAATTTACATTTTTTTTTTTTTGGGTAGGTTGACTTATATTTTCGTGCTTCATGTGTAATTCCTAGTAATGGTATATATGTTATATCCCATGACATTGTTCATGATTCTACCTCATTAATGTTCTCCATCTATGTACGTTACCCCCAAAACTTAAAGTAAAATTGGTGGTGAGCCAATTTTGTTGTTTCGGCAGGGCAAATACATGGACTTTGAGAGGATATGGAATAGAGGGTTTATCCATGATCTCCACTAAAGGAGATATTTGGCGATAATTTTCAAATATCGCATAAGAGAAATGTGAGATCAGTACAACCGCAAGCTTTAATCAGGTTGCGTTTCATTGTGGGATATGAGAGTTGTGAGACATGAGCGTGGGAATTGAATTGTCAATTCGTGTTTCACATTTTTTATTTTTTTGGGTTTGGCAAGTGTGTTTCTCGTTCATTTTCACGTTTTGCTAGTAAAAGTTTGTCTGACATGAGGCTTTGTTTGTTAGCATAAAACATTCTTGAGAAAATTACATTTAAATTATGGTTCAAGAAAATATTTTTTTAAAAAATATATATATATAATGAGTAAAAGTGTTTTTCTTAAAAATGTTCTATTTTATATTGAAACAAATATATCTTATTTATTAGATTACTTCCAACAAAATTTAAGTGGTTAAAATTATTACACGTCGGATTACTTTTTTTTATCTCATTTTTGATGCGAAAAAAAAAATTAATGGCGCATAAAAAAAAAAAGAAGGTATCAAGTTAAGAGAACGTTTGGAGTGATAAAAAGAGAGATAGAATGAGATAAAATAAGATAAGTTATGAGTTTGTAATTTATATAGTAAAATAAAAAATATATAACTTTTAAAATTTTTTAATATTTTTTATCGTTTTTAGAGTTTTTAGCCACTCCAAATAAAGTTTAAGATATTGTAAGGGAATTTTATTAGAAAAATGGTTTAAATTTTGTAATTATGACTAAACGATTTGAAAAGGATCTTCTCATTTTTTATTATATTTAATTTTGATTTTTTTAAGCGGGAAAGAAAATGAAAAACGAAAAAGAAAAGATTCGTTTTTTGGGTAAAGTTTAGGATTAGGAAGCCAATTAATGGATGGTTGCTTTTGCAGAGGTCCCACGGTTCTGTGAAGGACATAGACGTGGACGTGGACGTGGACAGCCGGCTGTCTTTGTTTGCGCATGTGCGCCCATGTGCAATTCATTATTATTGTAGAGATTTGCCAGGTTTATTCCCCAATTCTCTGCTGTGATTCTCGCTTTTTCTTCATTTAATTTTATTATATATATATATATATATTGAAGTGCAGTGCATGAACCCCAGGGCTAGGAACAGTGACGGAATCAGGATTTTTTTTTTTTGTAACGTAAAATTTTTTTAGTGTCCTAAATAAATTTTTTCTAGTATTTTAAATAAAAGTTTTTCTAAGAATAGAATTTTTCTTCGGTATATCTTGAGAAACATAAAAACACAGAGAGATCCAAAGTTCAGATAAAAAATAAATAAATGCATAAACAACATGAATAAATAAAGTGTCATTGGTTTTGTATATCTATTTTTCATTTTTTATTTTTGTTTTTTTTTTTGTCTTATGTGTTTTATGTTTTAAAAATTCTAAAATAAGAAAAATAGAAAATTCATTTAATTTAGTATTTTCTGTTTTCTATATTTTGAGATCTTTCTTATTTTGGGATGAAAACGCTTAAAATGACTTTTTATCATTTTACATTTTATGTGTAAACTCATTTTTTATTTTTTAAAATAAATTTTGAAAACACAAGTGACCGAATATGTTTTAAGCTGTTTTCCTTTTTATCATAATTGCAAAATGAAAAATAAACTCAAAATAGATATACCAAATGGTACTTAAAAGAAACATAAACTTATAACTTATCAAACTCTAGAAAAAGAAGCTGAGATTGGAATTGGGATTTATCAAAGAATAGTAAGGAGAATTGAGATGAACAGTGATATGAAGCTAAGAAAAGATAAATCGGCTGAGAAGTGACAGAAACATAGGCATGCGAATACTGCTTATTTTTTTTTTTTTATAAAATGAGTTAATAAAATGGGTCAGATTAGACCCAGTTTGAGATAGGTTGGGTCGATTTTTTTCCCCCTCCTAAAAGGCCCCCACTCCCGATTGAGTGTAGCTCCGCTCTAAAAAAAAAAAGGGAGTTTTTGGAAGTTGGTCATTATTTATGTACTTATAATTATTTAAGTCATACCCAAAAAATTTACTTGTGAATAAGTCACACTTGTAACAAAAAGACAAAAAAGGACATCACGCGTTTTTCACTACATTTCAAAACTGTCAGTTTTATCCGAAAATAGTGCACACTTTATTCATAACTTCTGTGACTTTCTATCTTCTTTATAAAGCAAGTAAAACTGATTTTTGGAAACAAAATCAAAACTGTTTGAGAAAAACCTAATTCCGCGACTTTCCATCTTCTTTACAAAGCAAGCAAAACTGATTTTTAGAAACAAAATCAAAACTATTTAGGAAAACAGTACTACATAATAAAACAATACCGCATAAAAAACAGTATCACATAATAAAACATTATCGCATAAAAACAGTACCGCATAAAAAACAGTACCGCATAATAAAACAGTACCACATAATAAACAGTACCACATAATAAAACAGTATCGCATAAAAACAGTACCTCATTAAAACAGCACCATTCTTTGCATGATAGAGTCATGCGGTACTGTTTTTGAACGAGCGTGCATCCTAAAAAAAACAGTATCGCAGACATGTGGTACTGTCACACATGCGGTACTGTCGGTCATTCATTTGATATGTGAACTATTTTTGTGTTTAAATGTGATGTTTGCATGATAGAGTCATGCGGTACTATTTTTGAACGAGCATGCATCCTAAAAAAAACAGTACCGCACACATGTGGTACTGTCACACATGCGGTACTATCGGTCATTCGTTTGATATGTGAACTATTTTTGTGTTTAAATGTAATGTTTGCATGATAGAGTCATGCGGTACTGTTTTTGAACGAGCATGCATCCTAAAAAAAAAGTACCGCACACATGTGGTACTGTCACACATACGGTACTGTCAGTCATTCGTTTGATATGTGAATTATTTTTGTGTTTAAATGCGATGTTTAAATGCGATGTTTGCATGATAGAGTTATGCGGTACTGTTTTTGAACGAGCATGCATCCTAAAAAAAACAGTACCGCACACATGTAGTACTGTCACACATGCGGTACTGTCGGTCATTCGTTTGATATGTGAACTATTTTTGTGTTTAAATGTAATGTTTGCATGATAGAGTCATGCGGTACTGTTTTTGAACGAGTATGCATCTTAAAAAAAACAGCACCGCAGAAATGTGGTACTGTCACACATTCGGTACTGTTGGTCATTCGTTTAATATGTGAACTATTTTTGTGTTTAAATGTGATGCTTGCATGACAGTGTCATGCGGTATTGTTTTTAAACGAGCATGCATCCTAAAAAAAACAGTACCGCAGACATGTGGTACTGTCACACATGCGGTACTGTCGGTTATTCGTTTGATATGTGAACTATTTTTGTGTTTACATGTGATGTTTGCATGATAGAGTTATGCGGTACTGTTTTTGAACGAGCATGCATCCTAAAAAAAATAGTACCGCAGACATGTGGTACTGTCACACATGCGGTACTGTCGGTTATTCGTTTGATATGTGAACTATTTTTGTGTTTACATGTGATGTTTGCATGATAGAGTTATGCGGTACTGTTTTTGAACGAGCATGCATCCTAAAAAAAACAGTACCGCAGACATGTGGTACTGTCACACATGCGGTACTGTTGGTCATTCGTTTGATATGTAAACTATTTTTGTGTTTAAATGTGATGTTTGCATGATAGAATCATGCGGTACTGTTTTTGAATGAGCATACATCCTAAAAAAAATAGTACCACAGACATGTGTTTAAATACGTAATCTAGATCCGTATATATTCCTTCGACCGACGTTAATCTCACAGCACAAACTCGCGTAATCCGTGTGTATTCCTTTGTATATAATCCTTTAACAGATTTTTATCTCACTATATCTTCACGCGATTTATAAGGAATGAAACAAAAACAGAAAACGTGATTCTCGGTTCCATAATTTTCGGTAACTTCATCTCAGTTAATTATAGAAAAAAAGGCATTTAAGTCATATTATAAACTATGTTTAAAACAAACTCGTGGGACCCACTCAAAAGTATGACTTAAATACAAAACTTTTCACATTAATGTAACTTAAAAGTAATATTTTTTTTTAATATGACTAATAGTCTTAAAAGATTATAAAGTATGACTTAGATACAATTTTCTCAAAAAAAAAAAAAAAAAAAAAGCTTACCTTGTAAAACAAACAATATATATTTTCTATTTATACTCTAATGCTATATTTGTTTCATTGGAAAATAAAATTATTGATAAAAAAATATTGTGAAATATTTTTTTTTTCTAAATTTTCGGCAATTATACTTGAATTCAACATTTTAAATAGATTGTAAGATGATTAAGAAGAATTATGATTGGACCGCGTGATACGCTAAAAGTTGTTTATGAAAGCCATCGGCATAAGAGACGCCAGATCAGTTATCTGATGAGTCATTATTTTGGGAATTAGAGAAAGCCTTCTCGTCATCTCATCTAGGAAAGGAGAGGAGAGGAGAGGAGATTGACATTTCAGCTGAAGGGGAAGAATATTTACCTCGATCATCTTGGTTTTGAAAAATTACTTAGATCTCGTTTGGTTTGTAAAAAAATTTTAAAAAATTCTATAAATCTCTATTAACTTTATATCACATCAATTTTTTTCTTTTACTATACGTATTACGAATTTTTAATTTATCTCAATTTATCTCATTTTATCTCATTTCAAACTCACCCTTAATAGAATGAGCCGTAAAATTATGGCCAGAATTAAGAAAGATAAGGTCACACACGAACAATAGTCAAGCAAGTAGATCTAAACCGTTAAATTGAAAACATCAATAGAAGGGTAGTGATGAACTCAAACTTTCTCAAACTACTGTTCACAATTCTTCTAGTAACTGAATTAATTGTTGGAGCTTCCTAGGGGTGAGTATAGATTATTTTTGAAAATTAAGAATAATAATTAAATCGATCAAAAAGTATGCACTAACCAAACACTAATCGAATCAAAATTGGCTAGATCATTTGGTTCACTGTAGAGAACTTTTTCTGCGTGATGTTCTCAATAAAAAGTAATTATTTTTCTGTGGCTAGCTAGCTTTATATCGGTTTAGTTACGGTCGGTTTGGTTATATAAGAGTTGTTTGGAAGCCCAAAATACACCAAAATTCACTAATTTTAACTAACTTTTTATATTTTCTTTCAATCAAATTCCGTCATATATTACTTTTACATTAATATTTTTGTACTTTTCTTGTATTCTTTATGCCATCGAAACATCAGCAGAAACTTTTAAATCTAAATATATTTTTTATAATTTAGTTATAGAAATAAAATAGTAATTTTTTGTTAAGTGTTACTTAAGACTTAAAATATGAAAACAAAATTTAGGGTACTTATAAGTTCATTGAGATTTGTTATCCATCATTTTTATTTTTACAAAATATATGAATTTTTTTCTTAAAATTTTAAATTTTCAAGTGAATAAATAACTACATTTTTTTAGTTTTTCAAAAAAATATTTTTTTTCCCTTTCATTCTTCGATCAAATAAACACATAGCCTAAAAGATTTCTTGTATAGTTTATCAGTCGAAATAATTTTTAACGAAGATATTTCATTAAACCGATCCTAAATGAGGAGCAGAAAAGGTCAATCCAATTTTCGTCTTTTATAAAGCGTGATGGTAGCATCAAACCGCGCGCCAAGCACGATTACCTATAGTTCACTGAATGACGAAACTAGCGACTGAATCTCGGCCGCTGCTGCCTACATATCAAAGCTATGGGAAAATGGACTTTGGCAGCGGCGCGACCAACCAATACGCGGTTGCTCAAAGATAATTTTAAAGATTTTTTTTTTTCATTTAAAAGTATTTGATATTATTTATTTTAAATAATAATATTTTTTAATCTATTGATACTATTACAAAGGAAACACTAAGATTATTGATAAAAATCAAAATATTAATGAAGTTTGAGTTTTTTATAAAAATATTTCTCAAATTATCTCTCGTTTTTCTATTTCATCATCAAATTATCAAACGCACTTATTATATTCTTAAACTATTCAATTACGTTTTATTTGGTCTGAACACTAACTCCATTCATTAAAATTAATAGAAAAATTGTCATGTGCAGATCATATTGCTTTTTTTTTTTTTATTCTATCTTAGGGCATAATGGTCAATTCATGTCTATTTATGGGGCGAATGAGGTGAATCTAGATCAAATCTATCAGATCTAGACCTACTCTAGATCTAATAATAATATAACTAATTTAATTAATTATTAATTAATAAATTTTTTGATAAACCATGATTGATAAGATTGAGAATTTAATATAATCAGGTTTATTTTGTAAACATTTTAAAAGTTGTAAGCCTCGCTAGTATATATTTACTATTTTTCTAGTTATGTTTATAGTTTTTAAAAACTGGTAACAAAAACATGTTTATTAAATTTATTTTGATTTTTTGCTTACAACAAAAATGAAAACTTAAAAAAAAACATAAATTCACTCTTTTTTTTTTAACATTTATCAATTTTAACATTTTATTCATTTTTGTTGTATCATATTAAAATGAATTATTTTATTCAAATATTTTATTAAACTAAAACTATTTTATGTAATAAATAATATAACTTAACTAATTTAATTAATTAATTTAACATGGAATACATTTTATTAAAGTATTTTTAATTAAATAATTTAATAACTAATTTACTTAATTAATTTAATATAAATATTTTATTAAATATATTTAATAAAAAATATAATTATATTATATTTAATATATTTTATTTTTACTGAATTAAATTAATTTTAACAAATAATATAATCAAAATAATTTATAAATTATCATTTCATAAAAAATAAATAGACATAGATTTATTATTATGCTCTAAACTAAGGTAAAAGAAGTCACGTAATTCGCATATGATAATTGTTTTGTTAACTTTAATGAATGAGTTGGTATTTCGACCAAATAGATCGAATAGAATTGGATGTTTCAAGAATATAATAGGTACGTTTGGTAATTTGAGGATAAAGTAAAAAAAAGAGTAAGAGTTTGGGGGATATTTTCATAAAAAAAACTTGTGAAATTTTAATGTTGGTGAAACTTTTTAATTTCCTAAAATATCTTTAATGTCTCATTAAATTTAAATTTTAAATCAAATTATTTCTAAAAACTACATGATAAGATATTATAACGACACTTTACGTTTATAATTTACTGTAAATAATTTTAGTAATAGAATTTGTAGACATTTTGATGTAAGCCTCCTTTTTATTTTTATTTGTTTATTTTTATTTTTAGGGTTCCAAACATTTTATTCAGCATTTTTCTTTTCATTTGAAATAATTTTTCTTTTTCAAAAGATTTGTAAGTAGTTATTAATTCAATAGCATTAGTCACTATGAGGATAAAAGTATCACTTGATATAAATCGAATTGAGGACAAAATGATTATTTATTTTAAAAAAATTAAAATTTATTTTCTAAATTGAAGCGGCTAAATTTAGAAAGAATTTATTGTTAATTTCAAGTGTTTAGACAATCAAATATTTTGATTATAATAGTTATCAATAAGCAATAATAAATGTAAGTGATTTTTGTTCATTTTTGGTCCTCTTTCAAACATAAAAAGCATGAAGGGTTGTCAAATTAAAATGAGTTTGCCGGGATTTTTGTAGATAATAATAATAATAATAATAATAATAATCAGGGAGACATTCACTTAATTGACTATCACCTTTCCACAACAGTTTAAATAAAAAAAAAAAAAAAAGGAGACCACAGCAATGGTGCTTCGTTTTTGTTATTGTAAGTTCAGTTTCATTGTTATATAAAAATATAAAAATTAGTCACCAAATTTTGATAAAATTCAAAACGAATCACAGAGTTATAATTGGTTTTGTAAGTCATACACATACAAATGAGGGGCTAAATTTAACCAGATGCACGTTTTTTTGAGAAAAACTTTTAGTTGTGAATCTATATCGTTAGAATAGGTGGAGAAAATTTTTTTATTGTTAATTTTTACCGTTAGAATAGGTGCTTGTATAAAAACAAAAATAATTTACTTTTTAGTGTGCTTGACACTTAACATGTTTGGAGAGATTTGCATACGATACTAGTTTAATTAAAGATACTATAATCTCAAAGGTGATTAGCAATGAGTAATGGCGATGGCCCATTCAAATATATGGGAACTCAGAGAAATTATTTTTGAAAGGCCTCCTAATTATATATATGTCGAATCCACAACTGCCAAACCAGTTCATATGGATTGCATCAAATAATAAAGTTTACAGTGCTACGGTTACATGAGAAGTTATAAGAGAACGAGCTCAAAAGGTAACGTGGCATAGCCTTCTTTGATTCCCTAACCACATTCTTAGATATAGTTTCATCTTATAATTTGCAATAAGGGAAAGACTTAACACTAGAAACAAACTAATCGCATAGGGGATGAAAGTTAATCCTACTTGTGTTTTACGTGAGCATGGCCTTAAAGATATGGAACATTTATTCTCATCTCTTCTCAGTTGAGTTAAGGGAGATAATACTACAGAAGTACTTCATTAGAAAGACTAAACAATCCTGAAAGGAAGAAATTGCTTGGGTTATAAGCAAATTCAGGGGAAAAGTCTTGGCAACACAATATATAAACTCGCTTGGGTAGTTATGGTGTATCACCTCTGGAAAGAACGAAATGGTAAAACTTTTAAAGGATTTTCCTCATCAATTAATAGCATCATCAAAAACATCATGCATGAGATTAAAATTAAGATTTCTTAGATACCTATCATTAAAAATTTTAGTGTAAATACTAGAATTTGTGCTAGATAAGAGATTTCATTTTGTAACCAATATTATTTTGATATACGGAAGAATGTCCTCGAGATGATGTAAATATTCTTCCATTAATTCAAATTGCTCTTAATTACCGAAGAAATAAAATAAAATAAAAAATGTTTGGAGAGTGATATTTTTTTAAATATATGAAAACTTTATCTTTTGATGGCGTTGGTACTTTTTTCTTTTATTTTTTGTAGTTTGATTTATATCTCTAGAAGCACACAGCTAATAGCCAATGAATTAAGAATATAAAGGGTAAAATTTTTTAGGGTCATTACAATTGATTGAGTAGGGGAAATTTTTTTGGTGGCCCATGTACAAATTGTCTACGGAAAATTGTATCCAAGTCATACTTGGTAATCTTTTAAAGTTATTAGTCACACTCAAAAAAAAGTATTGCTTTTAAGTCACATTAATGTGAAAAGTTTTGTATTTAAGTCATACTTTTGAGTGGGTCCCACGAGTTTGTTTTAAATATAATTTATAATATGACTTAAATGCCATTTTTCTATAATTAACTGAGATGAAGTTGCCGAAAATTATGGAACCGAGAATCACGTTTTCCGTTTTTGTTTCATTCCTTATCAATCGCGTGAAGATATAGTGAGATAAAAATCTGTTAAAGGATTATATAGAAGAAATACACACGGATTACGCGAGTTTGTGCTGTGAGATTAACGTTGATCGAATGAATATATACAGATCTGGATTATGTATTTAAACACATGACTGCGGTACTGTTTTTTTTAGGATGCATGCTCGTTCAAAAACAGTATCGCGTTCAAAAACAGTACCGCATGACTCTATCATGCAAACATCACATGTAAACACAAAAAATAGTTCACATATCAAACGAATAACCGACAGTACCGCATGTGTGACAGTACCGCATGTCTACGGTACTATTTTTTTTAGAATGCATGCTCGTTCAAAAACAGTACCGCATGACTCTATCATGCAAACATCACATGTAAACACAAAAATAATTTACATATCAAACGAATGACCGACAGTACCGCATGTGTGACAGTACCACATGTCTGCGGTACTGTTTTTTTTAGGATGCATGCTCGTTCAAAAACAGTACCGCATGACTATATCATGCAAAAAATGGTGCTGTTTTAATGAGGTACTGTTTTATTATGCGGTACTGTTTTATTATGCGGTACTTTTTTTATGCGGTACTATTTTATTATGTGGTACTGTTTTATTATGTGGTACTGTTTTTTATGCGGTACTGTTTTTATGCGATAATGTTTTATTATGTGGTACTGTTTTTTATGCGGTATTGTTTTATTATGTGGTACTGTTTTCCTAAATAGTTTTGATTTTGTTTCCAAAAATCAGTTTTGCTTGTTTTGTAAAGAAGATGGAAAGTCGCGGAATTAGGTTTTTCTCAAACAGTTTTGATTTTGTTTCCAAAAATCAGTTTTACTTGCTTTATAAAGAAGATGGAAAGTCACGGAAGTTATGAGTAAAGTGTGCACTATTTTCGGATAAAATTGGTAGTTTTGAAATGTAGTGAAAAACCCGTGATATCCTTTTTGGTCTTTTTGTTGCAAGTGTGACTTATTCACAAATAAGATTTTTGGGTATGACTTAAATCTTTATAAGTTCATAAATAGTGACCGACCTCCAAAAACCCCAATTGCCTACAATGCTATTATCAAGGGGTCTAGGAGATTGTTGTGACCTACCACTATGTGATGAATCCCTCATGGTTGGGTGATTTGGGGGCTAAGGTACCAGCACCTCTATCGATTGCGCCAGTAGTGTAATTGGGCAAATATGGGCAATGTCGCAAGGGTCGGCATGGGCGTGCTTTTGGTGGAGGGGTTTCATTTCATGGCGTGCATGGCCGACGCTACAATTGTGTTATATCAAATACACATGCTCGAGCTCGATCAAATGGGTTATTAATGTCGAGTGCCTTTTGGATTCGTAGCTCGAATGGAACTCGTGTAGTGAGGGCTGAGTCTCAAAATTTTGTAGGAAGACCTAAGCCTATTGGATGTCTGTCAAATAAAATTTTATACAAAATTAAAAAATAATAATTAATATATTAGATATGGAATAATTATGACCATAGATAGAGTTAAATATAAAATAATTATGACTATAAATAGATAGAGTTAAAATAGAAAGTTCAAAAACTATTTTAAATAAAAATTAAAAAATAATAATTAATACATTGTATGAGATAATTATTAATATATATATAAAGAGTTAAAGTAGAAAGTTCAAATTTTTTTTTATTAATATCTATAGACAGAATTTTAAATAAAATAAAAAAATAATAATTAAATCATAAGATAATTATGACATACATAGGTAATGTTACTTACCAAAAAAAAAATACAGTAATGTTAAAGTGGAAAGTTCAGTCTATTATGGAAAAAAAAGGTGGGAAGTTTCATAAGATTATTAAGTTTTGATTGATTTAAAATATTGTTTAATATATTTATTATTAATAAATTTTTTTAAAGAACTAAGACCTTCTCTTTTTGTGGGGGCTCTAGGTAACCTCTTTAGTTGTCTAAGAAAAAATAAATAATTCTTGTCGTTGAATAAATTTAATAATTAAAAATATTTAAATTCAAATTCTTGATCTTCTATATTATATTGATAACAAGCTATGTGTAAAAGTGTATTTATTTAAAGTTTCAAGTTTTATATACATTTTTTAAAAAAATTAATTAAAAAGCATTAAAAATATTTTAAAAATATTAATTTAAAAAATTTTATTAAAAAGTAATAAACAATATGAGAAAAGTGAGATAGTATGTTTCCACGTAAAGTAACCCAAAAAACAATTCAAGTGGAGAGAAAAAGAAACAATTTTAACCATTAAACAAATCTAACAATTCAAAATATTCAAAATTCAAAAATTTGACTTTTCTTATTATATAGATCTTTCATATATTTTAAATGAGTAAATATTTATTTATCTTACGCAATTAAATATTAACTTCTTCGAAAGTAAGATAAAATGACTAAAAGGTTACAAGAGTAAAATATTAATAATTATTTTCATAATATTTTTATCTCTTTAATTTTAATTTCATACTAAACACTCTTAATCATGTTAAGGAGTTAAATACCCTAAATCATATAAATTGAAAGTCTTAACATCATCAACGAAAATACGAAAAGTTTCAATAGAATGCAATTGGACCAGGCATTCAAAAATTGTTTGGATTTTTAGCTTGAATAATTTAATTTAGCATAATTTTAGAATGTATTTCAAGCCAAATTTAAAAAAACTAATGAGCTTCAAATAAAATTTAAATTTGCCTCCCCCCCTAATAAATCATGTGAAAATATCACCAGAAGGAAGAAGACATAAAATGAGTGAATGTTAAGCCGAGACCCATAAAATCATATATAATTAGTGACCGCTTGATGAGGTAATATTTAAGTTTTAACTTTGGGAGGGTTTGATTTATCAAAAAATATAAAAAAAATTTTAATTTTTACTAATTTTTTCTAACTTTTTCCTACCAACATTTTTAAACTTACTTCAATTAAATTTCGTTATGTATTATTTTTATATAAATTTTTTATTTTTAGCATCCAGATATCACCTTAATTAAATAACAAACTAATTTTAAATAAAAACTCTTAATGAATAAATAGGAACCAAACTTGATTATTTGATTCGTCTTAACACTTAACTAAACACTGTTTGATAGATAATTTTTCAACAGAAAACAATTAATTTTTACTTGTTGGATGTATGGTTAAATACTAATTTTTATCTTTTTTCTGCTTAATTACAGTAACTTACTTAACTTAAAAGTTATCATAATCTTCACCAAACATATAAAAAATTATCAAAAATTATTAAAAAATTATCAAAAATTACTAAAAATTATTAAAAATTATTATTTATTTTACTTAATATACTAAAAGTTTCAACTATTAACTTTTAATAAAAAAATTACAAAAAATTTGATTTTCAAACGGCTCATTTAGAACTTTGATAAAAAAGAATCTAGAACTTTTTAACTTTGATATCTGCAAGATATTCCTTAATTTTTTATTTGATACCTTTGGGTCGGTGGCAAGTTTCCATTATTAACAATAAGGAAATTAATTGAAAATCCCTTGGAACATGTGGAAAACCACACAAGCAGCCCACCATGAAATAATCTCACGCACACAGACATAATCCGTGAACCTTATCCAATTATCAATTGCCAGCTTCTCACTATAAATAGATCCCCAGAAGAACAACTTGGCCAACAAGCTCTGTTTTAGAGAGAGTGAGAGAGAGAGACTAATATTTCACCAGCGAAAAGAATTTTAGAGAGAGAGAGAGAGATGGCAGACATTGCCATGCTGGTTGCAGAGGAGTATGAGAGGAGGGTGAAGAGGGTTGGAAAAAATGGTGCAGCAAATGAGGAGATTGACTTTTTCTCTTCTGCGTCTGTCCTGGCCAGGGGACTCGATGGATCGTCTAATTGGATCAAGAAGAGCTTTGGTGAAGAGAAGATGGAGCTGCTCAAGTGGGTTTTGGAGCCTAAAACCCAGATTGGTCTTGCAGCCGTTAGCGGCTTTTTCTCAGCTTGAAAAAATTCTCAAATTTTCAACGACACTCTTATTCGACTCCCAATCGATTTTCTTCCCCCCCCCCCTCCCGGTTGTTTGCTCTAGTATTGTATATATTTTTTTATATATATTTTAAGTTTGGAAGCAAATGAAATGAAAAATTTTCAGAGTCAGTGGGAAAAATTTTGGGATGTTTTTAGATGCAAAGATCAACCATAATTGGATTTCTTGGACTGCCATGTGAACAAGATCAACTCACTTCCCGTGGACAAACCAAGTAGCTCTTCCCTCTTTTGCTTGCTTTTCTTTCACCTCATCCCCAGTTTGTGTGTGTGTGTGTGTGTTTTAATTGACAATAATCTTTTAATATTAATTTGATGACGTGAAATTTCCATTTTAAGATATAAACTTTTAGAAAGTGTAACAATTAAGTTTTAAATGGAATTATTTAAATTTTGATAGAATAATTTATATAATAAAGAACAATCGTGGATAAGATGGTTGTTTTACATGCAAGGGAAAGCGGAAGGCTCGGGTCGGGGTTAGGGGGTTGGGGGAGTAATCGTGACTTGTACAGATATCATATTAGTGTTCTATATAAGAAGAAGTAATTAATTGATTATGATAGAAAGTTCACAGCTTAGTCTGTGTTGGGAAGTCAAATATTTTATAATTTTTGATAATTTTTTAATTGTTTGGTAAAAATTTTAGTAATATTTGAGTTGGATTAAAGTGAAATGACCATTATATTATTAATTAATTTAGTAAAAATTGGTATTTGACAATCTATTAATTCAATAAAATTAATAGCTTTTGTTGTTTTATTAAATCCCTAAAATACTAAGTGTTAATTTTTTTTTTTTTAAATATTTTGCTTTCAAACTGCAACTTACATTGTGCCAACATTATGTTTTCTTAACCAAATGAACATTTGAAGTGGTAAAAAGTTTATAAAAATCAATAAAACTTGTCAGTCTCAAGTGAGTATAAAGTTAGAATTTGTTAAAAATTTTAATTTTTTTTTGATAAAATTTTAAAATTCCAAATAAAGTTGAAGTGAAAAGAAATTGTGTAGCGCGAAATACAACCGGATGTTACCGGAAAATTGTTAATTCGAACTGTCCAATGCTAATGAATGCTGCATGTCACTGGACACGCTCGCCGGTAGACTGAGCAGATCGAATCGTTGAAGGTGAGGTGAGCCTCCAGCCATGGATGTAGTTCAATGATTTTAAAATTGATTTTGAAAGACCCAAATGTATAAAAGTTAAAAGAGTCACCGCATGACATTTTCAAAATAGACGCGCCAAAAAAAATTAGAAAAGATATTTTCCTTGTTTAAAACATTAGTTTCTATATATATATATATATATATATATTTTATGAAACAATGTAAATTACTTTTCTCTTAGTTTTGTTTTGTTTTGTTTTGTGCGACTTAAGCTCTGTGTGGAGTGACAAAAAATTTTGGAAAAGGATAAAAAAATATTAAAAAAAATTAAAAGTTACTCACTTTTTATTTTATTGTACGAATTACGAATTCACAATTTACCTCACTTTATTTTATTTTATCTCACTTTTTATCACTTCAAATATATCCTTAGCAATCATACATAATTAAAGACTCCAGATTTAGAATTAAGTTAAGAATAAGAGAAGGTACAAAGTTCTTAATTTACTCACCTAAACATCGAGATGTGTTAGATCTCTTCTCACCGCTCATATTTCCATCTCAAAACATAATTTTCGATTTACAGCAATCAAGATACATAATTAAATGACGATAAAAATACACTTGCATGAACCATTAGTCGGTCGGGCCCTTGCAAGATTTCTAAGTATTTTACAGAAATCATGCCAATCTCAATTTGTGCGCAGGAAATGCAGTGAATGAGATGTTTTTGCCAATGACAATAATATTTTTTAGAGGGTATACTATATGCTGATTAAATATTATAAGAAGCATGCTAATGGTTAAATGATATTTTAGAGATTAATCTAAAATATTAATCTTGAATACAATTTTCAATGGTGGGCAGATGTATGCTTGGGTGGGGATGAGACAAATACTTTGTTGGAGGTAAGTGAATGATCTATTAGGGATATGAACTAGTGCTGGTGTAAGCCTGTTGGGTTCAGTTAACCCGACCTTATTTTTTGTGGCTTACACAATAGAGAAATTGCCCAGGTGATGGGCTTGAACATAAATTTATGCCCGAATATTTTCTGACCAAGCTTGAGTTTATATGTATATGTTCAAGCCTAGTTTGACCATTCTTTACTAAAGAATTAGCATAATTTAGATTATTTTAAGTTTATATATAGTACATAATGTATATTTTTGACTAGGCTTATGGATGAGTTTAGGCTTTACATTTTTGTTCTAGGGCTGGGCTTGAGATTTTAGAAGGGCCTAAAGTACTGCGGCCGGGCTTGGACAGAGCATATAATCCTAGTACGCATGCATGATCTTGAATTGAGCTTGAGCTTCATCAGCTCTATTAAGAATGTTAGGATGCAAATGAGTTTGGCATATGTGGCCTTAATGTCATGGAAGTGTGTTGATCCCTAATTTTGCCCCTGCCTCACTTTATTTGAACACCTGCAAGATTATATTAAGACTAGAACTGGGACTTAATGTTTACTTATAATTATTAGTAAATACTATTGAACACATTTCAGAAGTTTAAGATATGCCAAAGTCCCAAAATTTAGTAGAAAACAATTATTTGGTCAAAATGATTGTTGGTCCCTGACAAGAGAGTAAAATCTATCAAGACCTCCAATTCAAGTCTATACACCATGAAATTGCACTGGCACATCTAGACGACAACATTAAAAACAATTGAAATGTCAAGAATAGTCAAAATTCTAATTTAAGGGTCACTTTAGCTCAAGTGTCGAAAATAGCCTTTGTCGACTCACTAGAGACTTGACAAGGATCGAAACTCTTATTTCAACTCAGAAGATCATTAAAACTCGCAAAATCACTCAAGACGTATTAAAAAAAACATGAAAAGTATCCCAGAAAGGTCAATTTGCTATTCTAAAAGTCATCTAAACTCATAGGCGCAAAATAATTTTCACCAGCAAAATCATATTAACATGGGTTTCAGACACCTCCAAGACTTCTTTTCTCCTTAGAATAATACAAAACTTTACAAGGATGTCAAAGACACATCTATGGTGGTAATTTATCCAATCAAAATAGTCAAAGTCAATACCTACGCGTCATTTTAATTTGCATGCCGAAAATTGCTTATACTAGCTGCTTTATTAACATAAAATCCTAGGAGTCAATTGGATAGTATTATTGAATTTCTCATACCCAAAATGTCATGCCTCAGATCTCGTGGCCTCAGGAATGAGTGAATTTCGTCACACACAACACGTATGAAATATACATATTCCTTGGTCAGAGCCATACCCACCCTAGAGCCAACATTCACAGTCTAAAATTACAAACTAACAATAAAATAATATTAAATAAACTTTGGTCCAACCAGACAATAGTACTCCAATCACAGTTCTAATATAATAATAAAATCTTGGCCTCATGTCCTTACAACCCAATCAAATAAGTTCAAATAAAATAATATTACAGTTTTGGTTGATAAAAATAATAAAATTAGTTTTCATAAACTAAAATTGAATCTAACGCAGTGAGCCCCACCTAATAGTCAGGATCCGTGCTTGCACCAAAATCTGTAGGAATGTGAGCATCAACCATTTGTACCCACGATGCATAATATAAATATATATAATGTGCAGTAACAATTAAACAACATATAATTATTATGGAATTAATGTCTGATAATCATATGTCAATTTAATAACTCATATCAAAACCCAATAATCATAACCAGTATCAATAACTAAATCATCAGTATAATTAAAAATTCATTTATTATCTTTTTTTTTTAATTTCTTTACCATTTCCACATCATCACATTACAGTTATAGGATGGATACTACCAACTTTATTTTTATTGACTAACGCCCAATAGAAACGATTAACCAAAACATTGTTGTGTAATGATCCAGATTTGATTTAATTTAATTTATATTTTATTGCTCTGTAAACTTAGTTTGTTATTTAAATTCAATAAATTGAAATTTTTGTTATTTAATTTTGAGGTGCATTTAAAAAAGGTTAAATTTTTTTAACCTTTGGAAAGATTTTAAATTTTTAGGGAAAAGGTGTAATTTTCTTAAATCCATAGGGGATATATGTAATTATTTAATTTATTAGGGCTAAAAAAATCAACTACTATATATATATTGCTATATTTATTTCGTGAAAAAAAAATAGAAAGCCCTAATATTATTGTGGTGGCTTGATATTCATGGACTGCGTTGTGTTTCTTGGCTACACTGTATTGTTTCCTTACGAATTGCGGGGTTTTTTTTCTTTAATTGCCGAATCAAAGGTAAGGGGTGGAACATTAGTTTTTATTTCTTTTGGCATAAAAACAGTAAATCCAATCAATTTTGATGTACATATATAAGTGCATATATTCTTTCATATATTGACAAATGGTGAAAAATGACAAATATAAAACCTTGTGGATGTAATACTTTATTTTAGAAACTCGTGCATGTACTACTTAAATGCACATATATGCCTTGCACAGTAATGGTTTGATAGATGCACGGCAACTTTTTACATATTCAAAGTGAATTATTTTGGTTTTGTCTTTTATGTTAATGGGACCTACAAGCATTGATATATACATATATATATATGGTGCCAAAGTCATTAGTGCTTTCCAGGATAAATTGTTGGTTTAATGATTTTTATTTTATTTATTAAATTCTTGCTATGCACTTGACGTGTATTGCTCTGGATCATTTACTTTGGATTGTTTGATTGTAACGGCAATAGATTTGTTTGATGAGTATTGGTGGCATAATTGATAGTGTTCTTATGTGGTTACATAATTTATTTATAAACTTTTTTGAAACTTTGGAATAAAAAAAAAAAGACAAACTTATTTAATGTGGATTTGAAGTGAAAATTTAATATTATATTTTATTTGGGTTGAGGGGTGCTGAAAATATCGGGTATACATTCCCAAGGGTTGAAAGTCCCGAAACCCACACGGGGGTGGTAACCAAGTCTAGTAGGTAAGTAATCCACGAAGCGAGCAAATGCCTAAGGGTGGAATATTATTTTCCTAAGACTTCAACCTAGTAAATAGACACTAAAGGATGGAATATATTAGTTGGGTCCTTTTTCTACAGAACAACCAAGCAGATACCGAAAAATAGTATATATTAGTTGGGTCATGTTTCTATGGGACAACTAAGCAGCAATACCTTAAAATAAAATATTTTCTTTTGATGTGTTATTTGGTGTCAATACACGGTTCAATTATAAGGAAGAGAAATTAATAAATAAATTTAATTTTTTATTTCAGATTGTTGTTTGTGCAGAGATGTCTTACTTAGCAGCATGCCAGGACATTATTGCATTTATAATACTATTAGGGTTCTGAGTACACGTGGTATTAGTGCTCATCCCCTTACAGCTTGTGATGTAGGTAATAAATTTGAGTCACGTGCTGGACCTTCTGAGTATAGGAATCAAAATTTTATTTATTTTTATTTACTTACATTTAAATTTTTTGTAAAGTTGTTTTAGTGGATTGTAGTAAACCTCTACATGTGAGGTGAATATTAATTACTTTTATTTAGTTTTAGGATATTATTTGGGCCTAGTTTTGAAGGCTTTTAGTTTTGTTTTGGAGCTTTGTTACCTAGTTAGTTTTGACTATGGCATTTACTCAAATTTAAAGTATGAATTTATTTATTTTTATATTCAATGCTCCATAGCTTGTGTGTGTGGCTCTGACATGGGACTAGGAAACTTGTTAAATGGTGTGGTGTATGTTCCTTTGTTCGCGTACTCGGGTTGTGGAATCTGAGGCGTGACATTGTCGTTTGTGATCCTTGGACCATGGGCCACGATTAGCCAATCATTATTAATTTTGTTGTTTTTGAGTTAACACTCAAAGGTCACAATTAGCCAGATAATCGTTATATTGTACGCTACTAACCTACTAGCATGAAGACTAACCCTTATGCAGGTTTAGGGATTTTCGACCCAAGGATAGTCTCTATACCCTCCTTATTTTGTTAGTATCCAACAACCTCACAATCATAACATCACTTTTCATTCATCTCTATTATTATCAACTCAACATTTTCTTTACAATAACTCATTAATATCATTTCATCTCTTTCCACTTTCTTTGCCATGTCTTATTCATATCATCATCTTATCATCATAACAATCAATTAATAATGACTCACAATATCACAATCAAAATCCTTAACACCTTATAGTGACCACAGCGAGTTCATATCATCATATTTTTAAACATTATAGCATAATATCAAAAAAGTAATAAAATAACTTTCCGTAATCATTCATTAAAAACCTAATTAATTCCCTCAAATCATATAATTCTCATTTATTGGGTTAAAACATCTCTGGCTCTTATAAAAATTCCTTTTTAAATAATTTATATGCTAAATTTAGGGTGAAAATGTATTTTATAAAGCAAAACAAGGAAAACAAGGATTCTAGCCAGAGATTATGTGCATGGGGCCTAGGCCCATGTACCCAAGTTTGGATTAATGGTATCAAGACGAGGCTCTTTTTGGTTTTCTTCAGGCTTCAATCTTTAAATTCCTAAATTTGTTCGTGTTTATGCTAAATTCTTGAAATTTCTTATTTCTAGTAACATTAAAATACTAGAACCAAATTAAATAATCAATTTGAGATTTTACCAAATATTGATCAAGTTATCCACTTACATTCATTTTCTTCCCCATATATATATATATATATGTATACATGTATATAACTTACATTCTCTTCCACAGATTGCATTCAAGACTGCAAATAAACATGCTAACAACATCCTAATAGCTTCTAGCATCATATATGTAAATAAGATGCATTGAATCCCTATCTTAGCAATGAAATGAAGAAAAATAGAAGACTGTAATTCACCGATAGTATGCTAGAAACTTCGTGAATCCTATGCGCTCAAACCATTAATCCTTACATCAAAACAATCACACCATTATGTTTAGAATAGATCTAATTTCACTATTATAAAGTTAATTTGGATTTGGTTCAAGTTAGAGGCACCTACTAGAGTTGTTAAATTTGTCAGCTTTTCCCCTTCTTGGCTTTCCTTCGATTCGAAAAGAACATCACAGACCCACACACGGTGTATATATATTGAGACTTTGAGGAATAACCCCTCCCCCTTCTTCTAATCTCTCTCTTCATATCTTGGTCATGACTTAACTAGGTACGACAATTGATGGGATTGAATTCAGTGCAAAATGGAGCAAAACATAGACTGACACATCAGTCAATCAGGCACATGTCATTCCAGGCATCCGGGGCTTAAGCCTATGTGCTACCTTTAACCCATGCACCTAGGGAGAGGAGCCCGTGAGCCTAGAGCCTCCTACCTTGGCCTACTTTGCTAAGTGTTATTACTTTGGCCCAAACCTTAAAACTTAACCTGATTGAGCTTACTACTTAACCCAATTAATCACATTTACTTTTCATTTTCATTATATTCATGTCCAAAATTATAAGTTGACTTAAATTCAAAAATTTGGGACATTTCACAAAATATGGTAATCTGAGCCATTTTGCATTTACCTTCAAGGGTTAGTTGAAGAAATTGAGGGAGCCCATCACCATCTCGGTCTTATTTTGAGCAATAATTCTCAAAAGGTCATAACTAGGTTATAAAAGTCAAACTTTGACCTAATTTGTCCAGGTCAACCTTGAATAATCTTAATTTTGTCATGGTATACCTGATTAATCACTAGGATCTTAGAAAATGACCTGATGTGTTAATTTATGATGTGAGAAGACCCAAACCAACATCAAACTAAATAGAGTAAGGGCCGAAGGCCTCAAAGCTAGTCCCCCCTGGCGTTCTCTCTCTCTCTTCCCGTAAGGGGGCTTATGACACCCATTGTGCGCAAGCTCCCTTGCCACCTCCTTATGTGCAGCACCCTCTATCACCCATTATTACGTATGATTTTTTGCAATCTATGTTTATACAGACATTTTCACCACTATACATTGTGTGAGAATTCTCACAAATAGTACATGTGTAAAAAACTGTGCAAATAGTGCATTTGTGAGAACTTTTGCAACTAGTATATTTGTAAGAATTTTGGCTAATAGCTATTTTGTAGGACTTGTCACACCACAAAAATGTGTCATGCCTTGAATTCTATAAATTGTGTTGTGATCTAATCACATACAAAAAGTTTGGTGGCAAATTCCAAGCATTTGGCGACCAATTGGTCGCTAAAAAAATCTCTTCATCGACCAAATATTAATTTAGTAGGTAAAAAAATGAAATGGATAAATAAAAATAATTAAATTTTATTTCTTTCTCTATCTTTCTCCCAAACAAATTTATTTATCTCTTTGTATGATTTAAATTTGATTTCATAAATTTTATTTTAACGTTTATTTATTAATTTTAATTAGTTTATAAAAATTATCAAAAATTATAATCATAGATCAATAAAAGAATATTACCAGATTAATGCTAAAACTAAATTCATCAAAATCGAATTTAGATAATTTGAATGTATAATCATTTTTTTTTTTCAAAGTAAATATGTTAGAATAAGCCTTATAGTTTGTATGACTTATAATTAAGTGAATATTAAACGTTTTAATATCTAATAATTGTTCAGTGTAATTTAATATTAATTATATTAAAGTGACATTATTTTAAATTTAAAAATAAAAATAACAAATATTATTTATTAAATTTAAGTAATTTCATTTCTTTATCTTTTTAGAACTTATTTCCAAATATAATCACCTAAAATATTTTTTTATTAGAAATAAATTCTTAAAATGGTTTTCAAAAATTTTGCTTTTTAAACATAATTTTCTAAAACTAAAACTAAATGCGACCAAATTGTTTTTAAAACTATAAAAACAAAATGAAGAAAAAAATATATATAGTGAGCCATGATATAACTAAATTAAAGATATGTATTAAATATGTGCTACACATACGAATTGGAGGAAAATAAAAAAAACATTTAAAAATATTTTTGGTTAAATATAATAGTTATTCATAAATTATTTACTAAATATCTATATAGTTTCACATATTGTTTATGATTTCAAATTATTGAAACAAAAGTTAAAATAATTAAATAAAAATAATAAATTTTTTTTATCACTTTTGCTAACTAATTAGTCTATAAAGGGGCACTTCTTACAACCAATTGGTTGGCAAAAGTGTTAAAAAATTATTACAAAAAAGTTAAAGTAATTAAATAAAAATCATAAATTTTTTTATCATTTTTGGCAACCAATTAGTCGCTAAAGGGGTACCTTTGCCGACCAATTGGTCACCAAAAAACATAAAGGTTTGTTTATATATACAAAAAAAGTGTAAAATATATATACAAATAATAGCTTGGCCTAGTGGCCAACCACATGAACTTCCAAAGAAATGGCACGAGTTCGAATCTCAGCAACAACAACAAAAATCTCAAAAATATAAATTCAACACATAGTGCAATAGTAGGCTGACACGTGGTGGAATCATAGGTCGACACGTGGCATAACACAAGTTGCCATGTGGCATGATGACAGGTCAGCAAATGATGCCACATGGCGCCACATTTGAATTTTATTTTTTTAAATTAATTCAAATTTCCAATTAAAGACCCTTTTAGCGACTAATTGGTTGCCAAAAACTAACCTTTGGCGACCAAAATTTTGGTCGCTAAAGGTGCCACATTTGAATTTTTATTTTTTTTAAATTAATTTAAATTTTCGATTAAAGACCCTTTTAGCGACCAATTGGTCGCTAAAAACTAATCTTTGGCGACCAAAATTTTGGTCGCTAAAAGGTAAACCTTTGCCGACCAAATATACGTTGGTCGCCAAAGGCGTACCTTTTAGCAACTAAAGTTTTGTCGGCAAAAATTATACTTTTACTGACCAAATATATTTTTGGTTACCAATGCCTTCTGTCACTAGCCTTTGCCGACCAACGGGTAACCAAATTATATTTGGTTGGCAAAAGTTTTAGTGACCAAAAAATAACTTTTCACGACTAAATTTTTGGTCGCTAAAAATGTTTATTGTTGTAGTGATTGTTAGCATGATTCTGGTTTATTATATGCTTGATTTGGTTGAGTATCAGATGATTTAGTGTTGATATATATATATATATATATATGGATGAGTATATATAAACATATATTTATATATATATATGTTGAAATATTACATTCCTTTGGGTTGTTGTTGAAATTAATGTTGAATAAACATGTTATGGAGATATTTATACTTTTTATGTGATTAATTTTTAAGCTTATGGTTTGGATGGATGAATTGGGGTTTTAATGGTCTGGTTTTTTGTCAAAAAATGAACCCAAAATCTAGTCTCTAGGCACTATCATTCAGATAAGCTTCTGGATGACACGACTGGCAGCTATACAGATGGGGCATTTAGATGGGCTAAGTACTTAGTCATCTGAATCGGCATCCAGACAGGTTTTTTGGGTTTTTGTAAAAAGTTTATTTTTGAAATTTAAAACATGTTTTGTGCCCATAGCCATGGGTTATTGATTTTTAAAGATAAGTTGGACCCTAAATCATAAACAAACCTAAGAGGAATGCATTGTTATTATGAGATGATATTCACTTACATGCAATCATATGCATAGGGTTGGACTTGCATCATTCAATTATATTTTGTGATTGTTGGTTGGTCGAGAGTACCATATTGATATCATTGATGTGCCAATGTGTGGGTTATGTGTATGGATGAGATTGTTGATTTTGAGAAAGATGATAAAATGAGATTATAAAAATATCAGATAATCTCCAATCGATATATGTGATTAGATATTAATCATTAGAACTTGAGATGTTATATCAAGATTATTTATCAGGACTACAGCCCAACCTTGCTTAAAGTAAGCAGATGCCTGACTATGAGTATAATATGATTTTCTAGCAGAAGAGCTAGGGGGTGTAAGGTAGTTCCCTTAAGTCTCACATTTTTAGGGGTGTAACACAGTTCCTTACTTATGTCATATTGAGATATACGTTGGCCATAAGTATAAATGGTATGGTTAGTGGCCCCATGTGCTTTGCTATGCGTCACTTTTCCTAAGATAAGGTTAAGGCTGGATAGATGGAGGTTAGAGAATGCATTGGCCATTGTATTATGCTTGCATTGATATGTTATATTTTGATGAGATTGTTCCAAATTATATTATGTATTTGATTATTGTACACTTGTGCACACTTGCACAGTCCTACTTGTGGGCTGGTGGTTCTCACCCCTTCCTTATTATAGATAACCCCGCGATGCCAATGAGTAATCACCCATAATTAAATTGAGATCGATGAATATGACCTAGCATTTTATTGCTTTCATTCTTGGATTATTGTAGTTTAATTTGTGTGATTTGGAGTGTGGGTCCTAGACTGATTTATGTGTCTATGATTGTATTATGTTGATGTTAATTATGCTTGTGTAAGCCTTAAATTGTTGTCACGGGGGTGTGATGTTAGATTTTATTTTGATGATGACATTTATTGTCATTTTAATATGAGAATTAGGGACATTAATAGATTCTCTTATTGATATTTATGCTACTGACTTAATCTTAGATCAAGTTTTATTTATTTTAATTAGTTCCCATATATCAATGTTATCCATCTTGGACTACAAGGTTAGGGACGTGACAGAATAGTATCAGAGCTCTAGGTTGCATGTACTTTTGGATCTTAGATAGTAAGGCCTTAATGATTTTGTTCTGTTTAACCACTTTATCGTATTATCTTGTTGGTTTTAGATGTTGATGATGGTTATATTTTGTAGAATGAATGGACATAGAGGAGGTAGTAATCCAAGTAGCAATCAAACTAGAGGACAGAATCCCAGTGCCATTGGTAAAAGGGCAAGGGAAATACCATCAGTACCGTTATTTGATGGTGGTAACGTATGAGCGAGTGATGCAGTTTATAGGAGCCTAGTTGGCCTAGATATATAACAAGGTGGACTGGCAGTAGCTCTTGCACTAGCAACGATAGTATCACCTACACCGAGAGGTACCCTAATTATGAGAATTATCAATCAGTTTAAGAAGCACGATCCTCCTCGGTTTAACAAGGAAGAAGCTCTAGTTGAGGCAGAATGGTCATTACAAGAAATCACTGAGACGATGAATACTTTAGGAGTGGAATGTGATGAAGTTAAGATTAAGGTTGCAGCTAGTTAGTTTTAAGAAAGTGCAGTTCATTGATAGAGCTCGTCATATCATGACACAGTTAATATTCGTACCCTAACATAGGTAGCATTCAGGGAAGCATTTCTTGAATGGTTTTTTTCCTGCTTTTATGAGAAAGATAAAGGTATATAAGTTCATTTCTTTGGAGTAAGGGAGTTTGTCAGTGCAAGATTATGAAATAAAATTTTGTAAAGTTGCAAGGTTTGCACCATATTTTGTTTTAGATGAAGCAGTTAGGATAAGAAAGTTTGAGTGGGGATTTAGTCCCTACATCAGGAGGGAGATTATTAGATTGAGGCACCAGAGTTATTCTATTGTAGTAGTGACAACTCTCGCAATTGAGAGAAATGTCATTGATTTCAGGTCTAGATCTCATGTAGGTCGAGGATAAGGACAATGACAGAGTTTAGGAGAAGAGTATGCTTTCGATTCTAGACAAAAGAAAGCTAAAAAAAAAACTAGTGGCTATACAAAGAGGTATCAGCAGCAACAGTAATATCCCTATCAGAAAAGGAGCAATTCTAGCTCAAGTCCATAAAAAGGTTCATCTGGTGGATAGAGGAGATAGTAGTTTCAATCTCCACAGCAACGTGGCTATCAAAATCAATTTAGACAAGGGCTTGTGACAAGTGTAATCAACTAAGACATGTGAAAGCTAATTTGCCTATTCAATGAGATTTCTCAAGGGAATCTTAAGTTGAATGCTCAATAAATGGCTTTTTTTTTTGGATTTAACAATATCTAGTGAGCCCCGTATCATTTGTGCAGCAGTAGTCCATACAATAGATTCAATAATTCTAACAACCGTGTGGTGGTGGTGGTGGTGGCGGCCAAAAAGGTAAAGGTAGAGCAAAATATGGCTCCAAAGGTTACTGGACTTAGGGACCCACTTATACACTTGCACAATGGGAGGTGACCCTTGATATTTTTGTGAGACGCGATACATTTCCTTTGTTTAACATTTGGATGCATTTTTGGTTTGATACCGACAGATCATATTCTTTCATCTCGCATGCTTGTATAAGAACTTTAGGTTTAGCAACTGAGAGGCTTGAGCAACCTATGTTTGTGGATTCTCCAGTGGATAATAGTTCATCAATAAGTTAGATTTGTAGATATGTGTTCTTGGGTGATGTTCAACTATGGATTGACTTGAGAGTTTCGAAGATGAAAGAGTTTGACATAATCTTGGGAATACATTAGCTGTCTAGCTCTTAGGTGACGATCGAGTGTTACCATAATTTAGTAACAGCTATTCTACTTGATGGCACCGTGGTTAGAATTAAGGGTAAAGCAAGAATAATATTGCTTTATCCATTGTTTGATATGAGGTGTGTTAGGAAGCCTTTTGGTTTGTTGGCCAGTTTGATGTTAAATGGAAGGGAGTCAAAGTATTTTCTTCCTAGAGTTGTTTGTGAATGTGAAAATGTATTTCCTAAGGAGTTATGGAAGTTACCCCCTTAGAAGGAGATTAACTTTTGTCTAGATCTTGTGCCAAGGGTTTCTCCTATTTCTTTGGCATTATACAGTATGGCATTAGCAGAATTGAAAGAATTAAAGGTTCAGTCGAATAATTCGTATGCTCAAGGTTTTATACAACAGAGTACATCGTCCTGGGGAGGATCGACAACTTTACAATAAAGAAGGATAAGACTTTGAGGCTTTGTGTTGACTACTGACTGACCCTAAAATTTGTTTAGGTTCTACCTCTCAAGTGCAAGAGGGTGGTCATAGTCTTACTCGGTGAGAACTGAGGTCATCTCCATAGGGAGGGCTGTGTTAAAAGATTAGACTTGTTCTCCTATTTAGTAGGTGAACCTAATCTAACCTAAACTAAATTTGGATTTAGGGAATGCTTATTTATGGTTTGGGTTGAGAATGGTAGAGTGAATGAATTATGATACTAAATCAAGATGAAAATGTCAAAAATAAAATAACTAAGATAATCTTGGCTTCGAACCAAATTTGGTAGTGGAATAGTAGTGGTTTACTCCAATGCTTTTGTAACTCGAAGATATATTCTCATGCAAAATTAATTTATGGAATGAAGGTAAGGCTTTTAAAATTGGTTTTGGACTTACCAGAACATTGAATTGAGCACCTACTGTGCATGAACGTTAACTCATAACCGGCTTTGATTGTAACATGGGTGAGTTGATTTCTTAAGAAAATCTCAAGTTAGGGTTTTAGGAAAATTGGTTCCAAATCACTGGTCATTGAATCAAACACTTGGTATGCATAAGTGGCCACTTGTAATCAAGCTATGATTATAACACAGGCAATTTGAGTCTGTAATGACCTTGTGCAATTTTTTACTATCATGAAGACAAGCTTATGTGCTTAGGAGTGGATTTTGTTTAACATTGGTTAATTGAGAATTCTTAGACTAGGTGGAGACTTATACCCCTTAATGGTGAGCTTTTGAGCCTATTTTTCTTTTCTTGAGGGGTTGCACATAATCACAGCTCTTTCATTCTTCACTTTAGTTTTCAATGATCCAATTGTATCACACACTTGCATGAGTTTCACTTAGCACATTATGAGTTATTGCAAGCTTTGAACATGATGCTAGGCCCTCTTTGTTATTTTTGGGTCTCTTTGTTATTCCTTGATAAGAAATTGCCCTAGGAACTAACTTGAAGCCTTTCTATTAAGTTTTAGAATTTTATTTTTTCTTAATTCTCACCTTATACATTATCCCTTACACCTATTCACTTACTTGAAGCCTTATCCTCACGTGTCTTGGGTTGTGAAAGTGCCTCAATGTCAATAATGTGGACTTGGGTTGGGAATGGAAAGTTTTGAGAGTGTATTGAGAGGAAATGTCGGGTGGAGAATTCAGTTGATATATATTTCAAAATTAAAAAAAACTTGAAAAGGAAAAAAAAGAGGAAAAAAAACTCTCATTCCTTTTTGCTTATGTAATTGTGGGACTTATACATTGTATTGTAATTATTGAGAATGTCCCATGAATAGTTTGTAAGTTTGTGAATAAGTTTCTTGTTATAGTTCTTGTTGGGATTTGGAAAGAAAATGGGTAGTTTGGGACTTGTGCACACTTAAGTATCTTTATCCCAAGACATGTGCTTTGATTTCCATACCTTCCATTGTTAACCATTACCCCTAACCAAGTTAGAATCGAAACAAAGACCTAGTGGATTTTAAGCAAGCAACTCTTGTATTATGCATGTAGTGGTCTCGTGTAGGTTGTGTGCTGTGATCTCTTGCACATATATTGGAACATTATCCCGAGCTATCCACTTTGAACTTCAATTCAGTTTACTTACTTATTTGTGGGTTTGTGTGCAACTAGGATAACATCATATGCTAATAGGTATATGTGACCCCTTGATGAGTGAATTTCTTTCTATAAGTGGTACCTTGTGAGTATTTGAAGTCAAAACCTAGTTTCGTTTATGCTTTTGCAACCTTGTTGAATGAATAAAACAATTTTGTACACATGCTCTTCCTACTTTGATAGTCCATACATTTATGCTTAGTACTTGGGAATTACACATGATATTTCGGTTTTGTGACTTGTTGGGCATGAGCTTGATTCATTTTTTATCTTAATCACTTTTTGACATTTTGAGACCATGCCATAAATATTTATGGGTAGCATCACTGCAAACCCTCACGAGACTTTACTCGTCCACTAAGTGTAGTCGTGTGTTTCCTATGAAAATGGACTACCCTTTTGTTTGAGTTTTTACTTATCTTTCTTTTTGAATAAGTTAGAATGATTGGTGTATGTTCTTTAGTCCTAAGATTTGAATTTTTTCTATTGCTAGAGACTAGCAATGTCTAGGTTGGGGGGTGTGATTACACGTAATCATTGACATCTTTGTGCATCATTCCATTACCTATTTGAGCATATTATTAAGCTATTTCAATGATTTTGTTAGTTTTTTGTGATTTCTTGTTTTTGATACTTGTATTATAGGCAATGGAGGAAATTAGTGAGAATAAGGAAGATTTAGAGGCAATACACGTTGAAAGAAGGAGCCACTTAATGATCACTGGGCCAAGAAATGAAAAAAAATAAAAAACAAGCATATTGGTGGCTTGAAGAAGAAAGTTGAAGCAATAAAGCAAAAGAAAAAGGCCAAGCAAAATATGTGGGGTACGCCCCTTGCACTTGGGTGTGCCCCTTGCACTTGGGACATGCGCCCCTCATAGAGTGCGCCCCTCTGAGTTTATAGGGTACACTCCCCTTTGCGTGCGTCCCTCAAACTTTGAGGGGTGTGGCCCCCTTTGCGTGCACCCCTCCTGGTTTGTAGCCATGCACACTCTGAGAGCCCTTTTCAGGCATTTTGGTAGGACATTTCATCAAATACCTAGAGCTGAATTGGGTCAGGTGCACGACCCCTTTGCTATGAGAGTCCGTGGATCTCCTTCTAGCTAATCTTTTGGTTTTCTATGCATTTGTAATTTTACTCTTTTGCCCTTAAAATGACTTTGCTTATAAATAGGCCTTTGTAATTTTGACAGGGCAGCTTTTACATACTTTATTTTTCTTTTTTTTTCTTTTTTCAGTTTTACTTAGCTTAGATTACATTAGGGTTTTGATTTTAGGCTTTGAAGTTCTACCTTTTGGATTATACTTCAAGACTTGTAAATTTTACTTTGAATTTTATTATTGATTTTAGCCTTATGAGCTTTTTTTTGCTTTCTGTTTCTTCTTCATTCAAAGTATTGTATGGTGTTTTAGTTTATGTCTTCATCATGTTCATAGCGTAGTTTAGGTCTTGGCTTAGAGCCATTGAAGGTGATATGATAGTTTGATAAACTCGAACGTAGAAAAATACTTTTCAATGTAAAAAAAAAAATTCTTTTAATTTATTAATTGAATTCCTTGGTAAGCTTAGGTTCTCTCGAAACCATGTCACTTGTGTTACAACCATAGTCCGGTTGCAAGTTTCTACTCATGTACAGCAGATGTTTGATTCAATGTCCCGGTGACGTGTGAACTATTTTCCTAAAACCCTAAATCAGGCTTTCATTCAAAATCAAATTGCTTGTGTTATAATCATAGCTTGGTTACGAGAGGCCACTCGCGCATACCAAGCATTTAATTCAATAGCCTGATGATTTGGAACCTATTTTTCTAAAACCCTAACTTGAGGTTTTCTTAAGAAATTGATTCACCCGTGTTATAATCAAAGCCTATTTATGAGTTGATGCTCATGCACACTAGGTGTTCAGTTTAATGTCTCATTGAGTCTGAAGCCAATTTTGAAAGCCTCCGCTTATCTTGATTTCTATGAATTAGGTTTTACTAAAATATCTTCTGACCTAGCGATGCATGTGCGTTTGTTAGGTTGAGTTATCAACGCTTTTGAGTAAACCACTACTATTCCACTACTGGATTTGGTTCGAAACCAAGATTATCTTAAGTATTTTATTTGTGGTGTTTTTATCTTAATTTAGAATCACAATTTCTTCCCTTCACCATTCTCAATCCAAACCATTATCAACCTTTCCCTAAAATCCAAACATAGTGTAGATTACATTATAATCACCTACTAACTAAAAAGAATAAGTCTAGTGTCTTTTAACAAACCCTTCTTGTGGAGATGACCTCGATTCTCACCGAGTAAAAATACGATCACCCTTTTGCACTTGAGAGGTAGAACTTGAGCACATTTTAGGATCGGTCAGGTGGCCGATTGTGTCTATAGCTCGATGCTTAGGTTGATTTTGGCAATGTTTGAGACACATTCGAGTATCCGCAATGTGTGAAATAAAGTTCTCAGAGATTTTCGGGAGTGCTGGCAAGACATGTCGAAATAAAATTTGAGATTTTTAAGGTTGATTTGATCAAAATAAGATTAAAATTGAATTTTCTATAATCTAATTATAAATATCCAAAGATTAGTGCCCAAGAATGGGTTGAGATATTGATAGGCCCCTAATATTCTTTAATTAACCCTTGCAAACATGTGAAGGATGACAAAATTGAGGTGTCTAAATTACTGACACGCAAATTGTCCAACTAACTGCATCCAAACAGCTCCCCTCCCCTCCCTCTCCTACACCAGTTTTTTGTTGTTATTGTTGTTGTTATTGTTATTGATACAAATTAAGTTAGAGTTTTTAGTGACATTGTTTTGTGATGGGTATAAATTATCCTTCAGCCAGTGAACTTGGACAAACTTTTTGCCCTAACGTAATCTTTTTTTTTTTTTCCATTTATATTTAAGTCTTAGTCCAAACAGATCCTTAAAAAAAATTACAAAAAAAAAAAAAAAAAGGTAACCGATAACTACGTTAGCACAATTAGAACTTGTTTGTAGCTGCATAAGGTATTAAAAACGAAATCGGAATCAATCTCTGTCATTTCAATTTTTGGTTTCAAAGATTTTTATTCTGTTTTATTTTTTTTTGCTACTACAAAGGTTTATCTTAAATGTCGTTCGAAACTGCTATTTATGTATGTATATACACTAGCAAAAACCCATTCCCACAGCACTCTATATCAGTGACGAAACCAAAATTTTGAGTTAGGGGGTCAAAAAATTATAATTAATATTATAAATTATATTTAATAAATAAAAATAAATTAATATATATGTATAAATGGTACAATTAGTTGAATTTCTAATTTTTAAATTATATATAACAATTAAGAAAAAAATAAATTTTAGAAACATTAGTCTATAATCTGAATTTTTTTAACAAAAAAATTTATATGTACTACTAATAGTATTTTGCTACTAAGGTCAACTGTTTTTTAAAATTTTAAGGAGAGTTGAAACCATAGTATAAATTTTTTTAGTGAAAATTTTACATATACAAATGACATTTTTCAAAACTTAGGGGGGTCATGGCCACCCTTAACCCTCCTTCCCCCCATCTTTGCTCTTAACAAAATTAGTATTAAGTTTCTTATATAGTTAAAACTTTGAGCAAAAAGTTCAAATCAAAAAAATTATAATAATTTATGAGTTTTTTTTCTAAAACTTTAGGACCTAATAATTACTACATGTATTTTGTTCTTTCTCTCTCTTTCCAATTAATTTTTGATAAGTACCATAAAAGAAAACACAAATTATAGTGTTTTAATTTAGAAGGTTCAACTTCTTAGAAATCATAATTGGGTGAAATTTAAATTGACAGTTTTGATTTGTATATAATTTCTATACTTAAAGTATGGTGAAATTTAAAATATTAAAACTATTTTATGATATAAATGGTAGTGAAGTCTATTAAAATAAGAATTAAATGAAAAATTAAAAATATAAAAATGATTTCAATCGTTGAATAAAAAAAATAATTCTTAACTATTGAATTTTAATTTGTAAGATTTGATATTTTAAAAAATTGTCATGTTTTATTATATTGATATATATAATTATTTAAAATGCCAACTAATCAATTGCCGGGCAAAACCTATCCCACTTGTCGAACTTCTCTTTGGATATATATTCTTTTTCTTGGTCCAATCGTTAGGTATTTGAATGGTCCAAATTCCAGAGTTGGAATGTACCTTGAATAGATTGTACACGCATCACACAGATATAAGTCATGTTTTTCTATTAAAAAATATTGGTCAAAATATGTGTGCATTGGTGCCTAGCTATTTATTTAAAAAATAAAATAAAGTTGTTAGGACGTGTTTCGTTCAGTTAGGCATTTGACCAACAGCAAGGGAGTGTTCACCATGCAATGAAAACACTAATTACTCATATTTTTAGCTTCAAAGGGGTCATATTAATCAATTGTTAAAATATTCATATAATTTATTTTTTTTTTTCTATATATGAAGTATCACACTATTCATAAAACGAAATAATGTAACTTTACTAATTAGTGAGTGTTTGGCTCACTAATTTTTACCAAAAAAATTGAAATTTTTTAATTCTTTTCGACTTTTAATCTTTTATCAACTTTTTCATGTTTACTAATTTTCTTCAATCTTTAACAACTTTTTTTAATTCTTATAATTTTCTACCAAATTCTCAATCAAAAATTAAATATGAGACATATAGTATCATGGTACAAAATTACACTTTTTGTAGTGCCAAATAACCTCTTAATATGAAATGGAAAGAATCCTTATTCATGGTTTTTTATATAATTATTTTTATTTGCTTTTGTGTCATTCTATTTTATTATGAAAAAATTAGGAAGAAAATTGGAATTTCAAAAACGATTCTAATGAATAAATAATCAATCACAATGACACAATATTGGTAACAGGAAAACTTTACCAAATATTGAGATAAAACTTCAAGTCTAATTTGGGAGACCATCTAAAAAATTTCAATTATAAAATTTGGTTACAAGAATTGAAAGTGAACACTCCATAACTCCTTACATGTATTCACTCAATCTATTACTCAACTCTTCAATGCACCAAGATTAAGTGAAAAAATTTTCTTGACTCCTTAAAAAGTTGTCTTGAATCCTCCCAAAACTTACAAACTTAAATAAAGTAAAGAAAGAAGAAAGACAGTAAACCTCCTAAGAAGTAACTCTCTCTTTAAACTTGTACTAATGCTCTCAAGAAATAGCTCTCTCCTTAGACTCTATATTATACTCTTTGTATTATTATTATTTTTTTATTATTATTCAGACCTAGAATATATATATAAAATATATAGATCCACACAAAATAAAAAACTAAATTAGTACCAACTTCGGTAGGTCGAACCCTCGCTTTGGCAATGCCCTACCAACGAGATTCTCTGGACAAGGGTCAATCTCTAGGTAATGCATGTACCCTACTTGCGAACCCCCCCTTCCTTTTTTTTTTTTAACTTTGAGTTATCTGAGGTACTTGAAGTTGCAAGCTCCCTGCGACTTACCTGTAGACCCTACTGGAATTTGCCTATGGGTTCAAGGGAAGTCCTTGTTCATATAGATTTCTTCAAGTTGCTTTTTTTTTTTAATCAATTTAGCAATTCAACAAGTTTAAAACTCTGCTGACCTTCATCAACTTTGGCATTCTTTTCCTTTATTAAATTAGAAATTAAATTTACTATAAATTTAATCCCAATTTTGTTTAAATTTGTCATCTTATAATTTTACAAAAATGATAGCCTTAACATAAGCTTGAGTTTAAAATTGTGAGAGACTGTGAGCGACTTGCTCGTGAAAGACTCTGCCAGCGGGAGAGTGAAGCCAGAGGTGAAGTAGAGAAGTAATGCCTTCCATCCCATATCGCCTGGGTTGTGAAAGGAAGTGGTATGTATATAATATTTAATATCAATATAGAATAATGCGTTTTAAAGCCGTGAGGGTACTGGATTTAGTGGGAACTCTAGGGTTAAGCGTGCTCCAGTGAGGGCTGTACTGGGATAGGTGACCTCTTGAGAAGTAGCTTACCAAGCTCAAAGCGGACAATATTATACTATAGGGATGCAGGTCGTTACAAATGGTATCAGATCCAATGCCCAGTCGGAAGTGTGGGATCACGCGTGTGGGGGTCCCGCAAGTGGAGACCTACCTGTGAGAAACTCTACTTGCGAGAAAGTGAAACAAGAGGTCACGCGAGGACGCTTGCCCTGTAAGGGGAAAGGATTGTGAGGGACTTGCCCATGAGGAACTCTGCCTGCGGGAAAGTGAAGCTAGAGGTGAAGCAGAGAAGCAATGTCTTCTATCCCACATCCCCTGGGTCGTGGAAAGAAGTTCATATATGTAATATTCAATATCAATATAGTACAACGCGTTTTAAAGCCGTGAGGGCATTGCATTCAGTGGAAACTCTAGGGTTAAGCGTGCGCTAGTGGGGGCAGTATCGAGACGGGTGACCTTCTCGGAAGTAGCTTACCAAGTTCAAAGTGGACAATATTATACTATATGGATACGGATCATTACAAATGGTATCAGAGCCAATGCCCAGCCGGAAGTGTGGAATCACGCGTGTGGGGGACTTGCCTGTGAGGGACTCTGCCTACGAGAGAGTGAAACAGGAGACCACGCGGGGACGCGTGCCCTATAAGGGGGAGGATTGTGAGGGACTATGAGGGACCTACCCATGAAAGACTGCCTACGGGAGAGTGAAGCCGGAGGTGAAGTAGATAAGCAATGCCTTCCATCCCATATTACCTAGGTTGTGGAAGGAAGTGGCATATATGTAATATTCGATATCAATATAGAACAACGCATTTTAAAGCCATGAGGGCACTGGATTCAGTGAGAACTCCAAGATTAAGCGTGCTCTAGTGAGGGCTGTACCGGGATGGGTGACCTCCTGGGAAGCAGCTTACCAATCTCAAAGCGGACAATATTATACTATAGGGATGCGGGTCGTTCCAAATGGTATCAGATCCAATGCCCAGTCAGAAGTGTGGGATCACGCGTGTAGGGGTCCCGCAAGTGGAGACTTGCCTGTGAGGAACTCTGCTTGCGGGAGAGTGAAACAGGAGGCCACACGAGGATGCTTGCCCTGTAAGGGGAGAGAATTGTGAGGAACCTGCCCGTAAGGAACTCTGCTTGCAGGAGAGTGAAGCCAGAGATGAAGTAGAGAAGCAATGCCTTCCATCTCACATCGCTTATGTAGTGAAAGGAAGTAGTATATATGTAATATTCGATATTCATATAAGAATAACACGTTTTAAAGCCGTAAGAGTACTAGATTCAGTGAGAATTTCAGGGTTAAGCATGTTCCAGTAGGGACAGTACTAAGATGGGTGACCTATTGGGAAGCAGTTTCACAAACCCAAAGTGACAATATGTGAATGTGAGTCGTTAAAAAAATACTCTTTCCCACTCATCAAGGAAGTTGTTGCGTATCGGCGAATAAACAAATGTTTAAAAGCGTTTTATTACTGAAATAAATGTTTAATTTTTATTTTATCCTTCAATACCATACTAAATTCAACGGTGAACGCTCTGGATTGAGGCGCCAAGTTTTTGCCTTAATTTAATTATTTTTTAAATTTAGATTTTTACAGATTGTGCTATAATTTTTGTAATAAATTTTTATGAAAGTTATAATTATTATTTTGTAATACAAATTTATGATTTAACTTTAACGGCAAAATATCTGATCCGATGTAAAATCAGAACATGAAATTGATTCCAACAATACGGGCTCTGGAATCCATAGCACGGCTCAACGTCAAACAGGCCAAAAGATTAAGAGTCCGTTTGGTAGATAAAAAATGAAAGAAAAAGTATAATAAAAATAAAAAGATATAATATAAAGATAATAGGTAAAAATTTTTATTAAAAAAAATTATAAAAATTAATTAAAATTAATAATTTTTTATGAGAATTAGTGTAACCATACAGGCTCTAAGATTCAATGGCTACGGACTAAGGCTCTGCTTTGCCTTCCGACGGTAAGTTCTACTTGCTTTAATCATTTCTCCGTATTATGTGTCAATATAATAAAATATGCCAATTTTATTATAATTTCTATCGATCTCACAAAATAACTAAAATATTTTAAATTTTATCAGATTTTAAAGATAGAGATTATATACAAATCAAAAATACTAATTTTAATTCTGTTCAATTATAATTTTTAAGAAGTTGAATATTTCAAATTAAAGTATCATAATTTGTGATATATTTTATGATACTTATCAAAAATTAATTAGAGAGATAGATCAAAACACATATAATAATTGTTAAGGTCTAACGTTAAAAAAAAAAGAATTAAAGCTCATAAATTATTATAATTTTTTCGATTTGAACTTTTTGTTCAAAGTTTCAACTATATAAGAAACTCAGTATTAATTTTGTTCAGAGTATTATAGACACAGATTATTACTAGTGTATATATTTTCAAAATGTGAGTTTTTTTTTTTAAATTTAATTGTTAGTTTGTTTTCATGATATTCACAATTTTTATAAAAAATAAAAAATAAACGCTTAAAAATGGAAAATCAATTGCCTTATTTTTGCCGCATGTGAATTTATTATTTTTAAGTCTCATTCTTTGGATTTTGAAAAAAAAAATGTAAACAATATCTTAAAAAGCTATCAAATAAAAAATAATAATTTTTAATACATAAGGCAAGAATATTACCTTACGAAATTAATTTATTTAAGTCCTGTTTGATATCGTAAAAAATCACCAAAATTTATTAATTTTAATTATTTTTTATACTTTTTTCAGTTAAAATCTTTCACATTTTCTCTTCATATCATATCTTTTTATTTTTATTATAATTTTTACTATTTTTTTTTGTCTATCAATTAAAATAAGCACGGACGCCAATGGTGCTTTAAACGCTATTCCGCCTTCTCATCTAATAATAACACGTAATGTCCGCTGGAATTGTACTTGTTTGATTCTATCTCTAATTCCACTTTAGTCAAATCGCACAATTTGCTGCCGTGATTTTAAATGATTCCAGTTTTATCTATTCCGTCAAATGTATCGGCGGGTGCGTACCAAACATGAAAGGAAAAAATACGAGGAAAAAGTTGTTGCTTACATATATTTAGTAATTGTTCTTTCTGACGAATGCTGTTCATTTTCTTCTTATTTCTTGGTCCAATAAAAATATATATATAATAGATTTCATATATTTAATGTTATTTTAAACTTTATTTTATTTATTTATTTATTGAAACTTTCCTTCGACTCGCATCTGGGTTCTCTATTTTTCTCTCTCCAAACATTTTAGGCATGGGCCCTCTTATCTTTCATTTTGAGGTAATGATGGTAGGTGAGCCCCGTTTGGGAAGAGAGAATTTTCGGTTGTTCTAATTTTTTGACTTTTTTATGTCCTTTTATTTTTAGACTCCGTTTGGTGTCCCTAACAAATTCCAAAAATCACTATAAATATTCAACAATCCCTATGTCTCTAATTTTTCTGTCATTACTAATTTCAAAAAGTTTCAATATTTCGCTAATAAAATAAAAAAATCTGAAAGTAAGTTAATCGAATGCGTAAATTTTATTTACAATCATATTCTTTATGTTGAAAGCTTTCAAACGAGTACTATTGTTGCTATTTTATGTAAATTTTTTTAAATCCGTGGGAAAGGATTCGGAAAACCGTTCCCACGATTTTTTACTTTTCAGAAAAAATGTGTTAAAATTATTTTCAAACCACATTTAAGCTCAATTTATTTTTTTTTCTTACTCCAAATGAGGCCTATATTGAGCAAAATTGCACTCATACATTTTGAACCATTCGACTCGCATCTGGGTTCTCTATTTTTCTCTCTCCAAACATTTTAGGCATGGGCCCTCTTATCTTTCATTTTGAGGTAATGATGGTAGGTGAGCCCCGTTTGGGAAGAGAGAATTTTCGGTTGTTCTAATTTTTTGACTTTTTTATTTCCTTTTATTTTTAGACTCCGTTTGGTGTCCCTAACAAATTCCAAAAATCACTATAAATATTCAACAATCCCTATGTCTCTAATTTTTCTGTCATTACTAATTTCAAAAAGTTTCAATATTTCGCTAATAAAATAAAAAAATCTGAAAGTAAGTTAATCGAATGCGTAAATTTTATTTACAATCATATTCTTTATGTTGAAAGCTTTCAAACGAGTACTATTGTTGCTATTTTATGTAAATTTTTTTAAATCCGTGGGAAAGGATTCGGAAAACCGTTCCCACGATTTTTTACTTTTCAGAAAAAATGTGTTAAAATTATTTTCAAACCACATTTAAGCTCAATTTATTTTTTTTTCTTACTCCAAATGGGGCCTATATTGAGCAAAATTGCACTCATACATTTTGAACTTCTCTTAATCTTTGAAGGGTGAATATGTCAATGAACAAAAAAATTAAAAAATTAGTTAGCTATTAAAAATTAGTTTTTTTTTTCTTTACAAACCCAAAAAAAAAAAAAAATAGTATTTGTTAACGGACATCTCAAAACACTCATTAAATACAAATAAAAACATAGCATGTGATAAAAAAAATTATATTTAAATCCATATAAGGTTAAAAGAAAAAACAAGATGAACCGTCAACCTATTCGAACTGCAGATTTTTAATTGAAATTTAACAAAATTTATTGGACAATACAGACAATTTATTTATTTTCAAAGTGAAATCTCCTCCATGTCATTTGTTTGGATTTTGCACTGGCACATTATGAATACAGCTCTATATTTATTAAAAATTCATATACCTTTTCGTTTTCAATATTAATAGCCCGCTTCTTATCTCCACCGATCAAATTCAATGGTTTGGTGACTAGAAGCTCTTTTTAAAATTTTTTAAATGAATGCTGTTAAAATCTTGATTTAAATTTTAAAATTTTTTGATTTTACAAATGTTAAAGTAAGAAAACTTACTCGATTTTATATAAAATTTTAATAGAGGTAAAATTGATAAAATCTTAATTTTGAAACATAAAATCAATAAAATTTTGATTTTAAAAGTGATTTTATTGATTTTAAAAATTAAGTGATTTTTATCTAATTTTGTTAAATACAGTATACTTTTACACTCTATTTGGAAACATTCATCTCTTATAATTAATTTGATTTTAAAATAAAGAATTAATTTGATTTGATTTGATTTAGTATATAAAATTTTGTGTTTGGAACACGTTTTGAGTTTAAAATTAAATTGGATTGATTTAAGAGAAATACCAAATTTGATCATATTAATGAAAAAATAGAAAATATAATATATGAGGATAGATTTGTCTACTTACTTAAATGTCTTGAGAAAAAATGAATTATTATCAAATTTTATTATTTTGAATTGGATTTCAAATTATATAGAAATCTTAAATTTTAAGTTATGAAATTAAATCAAATCCAACTTGGTAATTTAATAATTCCATACCCTCCTAAAGGTCCACTCTAAACGCAAAAAACTGTCTAGTACACTAGTGTGATACCTGCCACAGAGTCTTTGATATTTAAGTTATTAAGACAGTTAAATAAATATTTTGACAGAGTTTCAGTCAGACAAGAATTGTGTACTTGTGTACTTGAGAAAAAATGATGTATATATATAGAGGCGTGAAACCTATGTGGGTAGGGTGCATTTGAGACTCACACAATCATACTTCTTCCCAATCAAGTTATGCCACCTGCATTGTAGATTTGAAGGTCAATTCCCCTAATTGGTTATCAAAACCGTTATAAGATAAGCAACACATTTGTAGGCATATATCGTGGAATATATTAGAGGATGATTATACATATAATTGTGATATAAGCTATCTTATCTTTAACACAATGGTCATTTGGCTCGATCAAGGTTTATATTGCTCAGTCAGCTCAGGTCATTAGCGTGGTCATTCAAATAAATCTAATTGGTTGGGTGCACCCTATCAGATGTCCCCGATGCCCTCGGTCACTGAAGTGGACCGAGGGGAATCCAATAGTTCCTCGGTCAGAAGTCAGCCTATCTCTGCTTAATCGGGTGCACTTTATCATAACTCTTAAAATTTTATTTTATTTCCAAATATAAGAATCAATAAGAATTCTTATTAAAAAAAAATCAAATCTCATTAAATCCACCATTTCAAACGGAGTGTTATGGTTTTTTTCTTCCAAGTAATAGGTCACAACTATTTTACTTATTACTTTTTTTTTTTTTTATAAATTTGTTTAATTTTGCAACACTATTATTTTTTATGTTATACTAGCGAGGTCCATATGCATTGTTTCATTAAATTAACTACCATAAATTAAATATAATAGTTAAGATGAAATTTAAAAAACCCATAATAAAATATTAGAAAATACATTTCAACTCCTACAGAAAATTAAAATAGAATAAAATCAGTATTTTAATATTAATTGTAGAGTCATACCAAATATTTAAAGGTCTCAACTATGTAATTGGGTAAAAGAAGTGTAGAACCAGATATATGATCTTTTGTGAACTTTGTTGGGAATTTGTTTTGTTGATATGAATAAATTTTTGTGTATTGCATTTTTTGATACATGCCTTTTCTCACTTCTCTTATTAATAAAATTCTTTACTTATTAGAAAAAGAGAAATCAAAATGAAAAGTGGTGGTATAATCACTATTATAATAATTAATAAAGATCACATTGAGAAATTCATAAAGATCACGGTTTTAGAAAAAGCGTGATAAAGATTTGTAAGTTAAACTTTTTATCTCAATCTAATTAAAAAATTGAGATAAAAAGTTACTTTAGTTACTTTTTATCTCACTTTTATTGAAACTGTGATTGTATTTAAAATGAGATAAAAAAATCAGTGAAAACTATCTCTAGAAAAAACTGAGATAAAAGACCAGTAGAAACTATCTCTAGAAAAAACTAAGATAAAAGATTAGTGGAAATATCTCTAGAAAAAACTGAAATCAAAAAGTGAGAAAAATTATATCTTAAAAAAAGCGAGATAATTAAAAAAATGAAAGACAATATTTTTTTTTTCTCTATATCTCTCTCAAACAATTTTATTTATCACTTTATGTGATTTAAATTAGATTTCATAAATTTTATTGTAACATTTATTTATTAATTTTAATTAATGGTATATGCTATAAAAACTACAATCATAGATCAATAAGCAAAAATATTTTTAAATTAATGTTAAAATTAAATTTACCAAATCAAATTTAAATAACGTTAAATATATAATCATTATTTTTTCAGTAAATATATCGGAGTAGTCTTCATAATTTGTAAGACTTATAATGGGGTGAATATTAAATACTTAATATCTAATAAACGTTTAGTGTATTTTTAATATTAATTATATTAAAAGTGACATTATTTTATATTTTGTTGTAAGTGATAAAAATTTAAAAATAAAAATAATAAAAATTTTCTTTTTTTTCTTTTTAGAACTAATTTTTGAATATAATCATTGAAAATATTTTTTGTATTACAAATTAATTTTTAAAATAGTTTTCAAAAATTTTGTTTTGAACTATAAATTTCTAAAACTAAAATAAACGTAGCTTAATTACTTTTAAAAATATAATACAGAATGAAGAAAAATATATTATAAATAGTGAGTTCTGATTAAATATATGCCATACACAAAGATTAAAGGAAAATAAGAAAAAGAATTAAAATTATTTTTAATTAAATATGATAGATATTCATAAATTATTTATTAAGTATTTGCATGGTACTATATATTGGTTATGATTTTCAAATTATTGCAAAAAGTTAAAATAATTAAATAAAAGTAATTTTTTTATTATTTTTCCCGACCAATTGATCAGAAAAGTACAACTTTTAGCTACTAATTGGTTGACAAAAGTCATAATAAATTATTGTAAAAAACTTAAAATAATTAAATTAAAATAATATAATTTTATTACTTTTTTTTAGTAACCCCAAAAGTAATAAAAATTTGTTTTTATATATTAATATGTAAAATGTATATGTAAATGATAATTTAGACTAACGGTCAATTACACTAATTTTCAAAGGAGTGACACGAGTTCAATTCTCAGCACAAACAAAAAAAATATCAAATATATAAGGTTGCTATAATGTCAAGGCGCCAAATAATGCTACGATGGCATGATAGAAGGTTACTGTGTGGATTTTTATTATTTTTAAAATTAATCAACTTTTTCAGCGTAATTATTTTTTTTATATTTGATCACGATTTTTCAAAAAAGGTGAGATCAAAATTCATAAAAGATCACATGAAATTTCTTTTTATCTCAGTTTTTATCATAAAAGATCGCGCTTTTAGTGTGTGATTGTTGTAAGTTTTTTTTATCACGAGTGTAAGCTGTGATCGAAAAAAAGTGACTTACAATCTCACCTAAATCAATCATGCTTTTGTGACTAAGATAGAAAGTGAAATATCACACCTCAAAGATGTGATGTTTATACATTTTTGTAGTAATGAATAGACTATATTTTTATGTTATAGGCATGGTAAAATCTTATAATTTTGTGATTTGATTTTACTATTTAATTTTTGGATCATCTATTGATTTTAAGTAAAATCTCGATTTTAATAATCTTGTTTATAGTAATAATAGAAGCTATGTTTTAAATATCTTAAAATAATAATAAAAAAAATTTTATAAAGTAGGCGAAGGCGTTGACTTTGTTATCTTTACTATTCTTGACATTGAGATCTGGTTATTTCTCGGCTCTTTCCCTATTTTATACACCTCGGGAAGTGTTTGAGACTATTTTTTTTTTTTAATTTAGAAGTTTTTAATTTTTTCAAATTAAATTTTATTACATGTCATTCTTATATTAATTCAACACAAATTTTTAATCTTTTATTTGAACTTTTTTCAGAACACTAAATGCCTGTTAAATTTTAGTTATAAAACTTGTTGAAATAAAGAAAATATATAAATAAAATTAAGGAGTAAACAAGAATTCTTTGCCTTTTATTTGAGTAGGACAAGAAAGTAAATATAAAAATTACATGAGTAGATTTTTTTTAAAATATTATTTTTTTGTATGTTATTTATTGAATGATATTAATTAGTGCTCGGGACACTAATTAAAGATTAATAAACACACATTACGTAATAGTATTTTAATAATATTTTATACTTTAATGAAATTACACACGAGAAAAATACAATAATATGTTATATTTTTATTAAGCCTTAAGGGGTGCTCCTGAACACCTTTGAAGGAATGCCTTGTTTATTTTAATATAATTTTATAAAAATTTTATTTTTGATTTTTTTTCTTACGTTCAGTTGTTATTTGAAAAATAATTTAATAAAATGTTTATTTCCATATTAGCGTACAATATGCATCTGCATTGCCTTTTCATCTTTCATGGCTTTGACGACGCCCATAGTCACTGGAGATGTCTCTCAATCTTTATGCATCCGGGCTTTTCACCTTCTCTGACGTTGTGTCTTTTTTTTTTCGACGCCAACGTTGACATTCTCTCTGACGGTGACGTTGTCGCAGAAGTCTATGTCGACGGTGAGTCATGCGATATCTCGGCGGAGTCTTCCTGAGCATTTTAAGGGTTTTAAAAATTATTATCTCAAGCGAAAATTGATTTTAAACACTTTGGGTTTTATTTGTTCAATATAATTTTAAAGAATATAAGTAAAAATATAAGTAAATTTAAGTAAATAAAAATAAGTAATTAACAAATTAAAAGTCATTCACGTTAAAAATTCTACTCCAAATATTTTGGAGTCTTGTTACAGAGAATCTTCAAATTTAACGAGTGTGACCTGTATCTCAGTGGTTAAGAGATTCTCTTACCTGCTCATGACTCGAGTTCAAGTCTTCCCCCTCCCTCTTATGAAAAAAAAAAAAAAAAAAACTTTACCTTTCAAAAAAATGAATCTTCAAATTTAAAATTTAAAAGGTATTATGGAGGCCTTATTTACTATTTTAATCATGGGGAACTGGCATTAGAGCTTACTCGGATTGTAATTTAGGTAGTTTGATCCGAATTTTTTTCTTTTATTTTAATTTTTTTTTAAATTTAGCTCATTTTATATTTTTTTAATCCAGCCAATTTTATTTTAAAAATTTTGTTCAGTTTAAATTTTTTTAGGTCAACTTATTTTATTTTTTAACTCTTTGTTTCTTTGTTTAGTCCAGTCAAATTTCAAATCCTTAACTGCTCCTAATTTTAATATTAATTTTTTTATTTGACCCTTTTTCTCTTTCGATAATATTACTTATTTTAATATTGTTAGTATTATATTTATTAATATTATTTTAATTTAATCAATTTTATTAAACAAATTATTATATTTTAGGTGAAATGATTGTTGCTGCTAATGTATATAGAATATTAGAATATATTTAATGCGTATACATTCCATTAAACATGAACCGTTGCTAAAACTTTTGGTTAGGTATTTGACATTTAATTGGAATACATAGCTGTCGGCGAGATTTAAAATGCAGCAAATTAATGCTCAATAACATATATTTATATGGAAAATAATAAATACATTTTATTTTTCTAGTTTTTATACTATAAAAGTTAATATTTATTAAAAAAATAAAAATAAAGTGTATTTAACATCCCTCTTTGGTGTTGACCAATTTAGAACTTCAGAAGCTATCAATGCAACAGTTAAAAAAAAAAAAAATCAATTCCAACGGTTGAAAACTGGAGAGAGAGAGAGAGTTCTGAAAATAAAAAGTGCTTTTAAAGTGATAAAAAGAGATAAAATTGAGCTCATAAATCATTTAATGAGGTGAAAGACGAATAATTTTTAAAAATATTTTAATTTTTTTACTTTTTTTTAGACATTTTTACCGCTTCAAATGAAAGTAAAATCATCCATGTTAAATAAAAAAAGGTTTCTCCTTGCTAAGAGATGCATTGATGGCTAGGTTGATGCCGCTGATACTGGGATATGTTTGGCATAACGTGAAATGTCAAAAAATTTTAAATTTTTTTAAAAATTTTTAGAGATTATTTATTTTTACATTAATGTATAAATTATGAATTCATAAATTATTTTAAATTATTTTATTTTATCTTATTTTTATTATCTTAAATAAATTTTAATAATGTTCCTACTCAATTTTTTATGTGTAGATCTCTACCCCGGCGAATGTTTCTACTCAATTTTGTATGTATAGATCTATACCTCGGGGGGGGAGAGAGAGAGAGAGAGAGAGAGAGAGAGAGAGAGAGAGAGAGAGAGAGAGAGAGAGAGAGAGAGAGAGCCAAAAAATTAAAAAAGCCTATAAAAATTATTACCATGTAATGCAGATAACAAGATCACCAACTCCTCATCACTCACGTCGTACTCCAGCTGATCATCTCGCCGTTGCCGGTACCTAATCACAACCTCCTCCGGCAAGACCTTGGTCCGGCAGAGCGGGCACGTCGCCCGATCCTGCTGGAGCCACGTGTCGAGACAAGACTTGTGGAACGTGTGATTACATGTCAATTTCCTAATCTCCTCCCCTTCCTCTAACGCGGACAAGCAAACGGAGCATTCAATTGGCTCTAATCTCAGCCCACCCTTGAATCGAACGGTCGGATTTTTTTCTTCGATGAGCTCGAGGTATTGGGTGGTGGAGATCGTACGGTCGTTGGAGTTCCCGACACTGCCGGTGACTGTACGCACGAAAATAAGGAGCTCGAGAAGTAGCACGGTGAAGAAGACGATGGCCTTGGTGCAGAGTTGGGATAAGAATTGAGAGAGAGTTGCCATTTTTTTTTTTTTTTTCTTTCCCTTCTTTGAGTACTCACAAATTAAGGAGGGATGAGAGTTAATATATGCATACATGTGTATATATATATATATAGAAAGCGGGGAATAATAATTGGGTTGGTGCATCAATCATGAGCGCATTAATTTTGAAGAGTGTTTGGTTGACCGAAATTAATAAAAATTTATTAATTTTTATTAATTTTTTATATTTTTTTTATTAAATTTTATTATATATTATTTTTATATTAAATTTTTATATTTTATTAGTTTTTTATTAAATTTTTGATAACCAAACATCCCATTAATATATTTGAGGATGTCATGTGATTGCCGATGGATTCATGAACTTTCCACGGCTGAAAATGAGTAGGACAAGATCAATAATTTGATACCCGGTGGAATGACTTTTTAGATATTTTTTATGCGTATTATATATTTATTTTAATCTTTAATTGGATTTAGTATTAATAGTTATTTAAAAAAATTAACTAAATTATATTACGATAAAAATTTGAATTGACTTGATTAAATAAATAGTTTTATTTATTAATAAACAAAAATATAATTTATTTATTAAATAATTATGTCACATAATAAATAAGTTATCATTACCACTTAATTATATGTTTTGTATTTTTATCTTATTTCTTCTTTATTTAAGCTTAAGAATTATAATTAATATAAAATAATATAGAGTAAAAAATAATTAATTAATTTACATGAAAATAATTTATGAAGAATTCAATTTATGCGTGCATTTAATCTAACTTAAATAATAATAAAAAAAAAAACTACATATACATAAAAGGAATCATTTGGACACATGGTATGCATTCAAGTTAGGGATGGACGGTGGCCATCTAAATGCCCATCCCCTCAGCACATCTGCAACAATGAACGTGAGAGAGGAGAGAGCTGTCTTACTTCCTACTCTCTCTCCTCTTTTATCCCCTATTACTAAAAAAAGGCCCTTTTGGCTACAACCCAAAGTGGTAGCCAAAAATTGAAGAGTTGTGACCAAAGGTATTGACCACGGTCTGTCTACTACTTGTTAGCGGTAGCATCTGGTTAGTGGTAAAAAGTTCTATGACGTATACAACTCATAACTATAGTCATGTATTGGTTACAACAAATATGCTATTGGCTAAAGTATGTATAAAGTGGCTAATAAATAGAGTCTGGAACCATTAACAGGTATGACTTTTGGTTATGATTTGAGCTATCATAATATTATCATATTAATTTAATTTAAAAAATTTTTTGCTACAGCATTGCCAATGGCCAATACAAAGAATTTTATTATTTTGTATATAGTATTGGCTACTGCCCATGGCTATAATTAAAATATTTAATTATTTTTAAATTTCATGTACTAGTGATTTTTTTTTACCTATACAGTTAATATTATATTTACAATCGATAACCAATTTTAACTTTTATACGGTACTTGTAATTTAATACAATATATAAACTATAATAAATTAAAAAAATGCATTCAAATACATTAAAATAAACAAAAACTTTACACAATAACATCAAAATCCATAATACAATATCAAAAAAAATTCATAATCCGGTAACAAAACTAAATTTGTAATATAATATCAAAAAATATCTCGAATACTATATTAAAAAAAATAGAGTTAACATCCTTAACACGGTAACCAAAAAAAAAAATTAACTTCGTACCAATCTTAATCTGAATCCTTGAAACAAAAATAAAATAATAATTAATTTAATAGACCAGCTAAAAACAATAAAAAATGAGATGATAATATGATTTTTTTTTTTTTTTTACCATCATACCTAGTTCAAGAGTGGCATTAGAATTTGTAAAGTTCAAAAATTTAAGGCAATAAATGTATAAATAAAGCTATCTATTAGTAAACAAGACCCTTAATAAGACTAGAAATACCAATTACCATTATGACAATTTTGATACTCCCTCCCCACTCCCCAGTTAGAAATATCAATTGCCAGTGTCAATCTATTCTTTTAGGTATTATTAGAAACACACTTGAAAAGGTAGTTAATTTCTAACCATTAATTCTTCATATGGCTACTAGAGCAAATGATAACTATAGAACATATGAAATTTTAACACTAAAGTTACCAAGCTTAGGAAAAAACAAAGTTGGTCAAATTATTCAAATCAAAAGCAAAATAACAAAATGGTGCCATAGATGATGAATATGGCAAGTCACATGGTTTGACCACTCAAGGTGGCTAATATGGATTTTACCATGCCTATATGAACCGAAGACATGCATGAATAAAGGTTAGATACTCTTACTTTACAAAAACTCTATCTATTTTCTCTCTGAGTTTTGTTTCCTTCTCCAACCAAAGGGGAATTTGGCCACACCCCACTTAGTTGGAAATCTTTTTCAAGTTCTTAGCAAGGAGGTAGAAACTTCAGTGCAATCCAGGGTATTGATTGGATAGCTCAACAGAGATAGCTACCAATTTTTTGACACTCTAATTGGTGCCATATGTGGAAATTCAAAAATCATTCCTGTAAATTTACTTTACTACAAAAGTGAAGATGAGCATAATTATTGAAATAGACCGAGTAGCTTGTGATGCCCCAAAAGTTAGGTCGAAGGTGTTAAAAGGTCCTAAAGGGCGAGAACGGTCCAGGAGGGCACGGGGAAATGCAACCAAGGAGCTAGCATTAACCTCCTGGCCCACAACAGGCTCACTCTTAACAAATATTATGTGGAGATCAAGTGCATAATGTAGGAGCTTGAGATCTTTCATAAGTAGCTCGGTTTGTTTGCTGAGCACGCTTGGTTACAACAAGAGGACGAACGATTCTTATAGTGCCTTCTGTCATATGCACGACAAACATCCTTGACGGGCACTAAAAAGCACAGAAGGTGGCGCCACAGATTCACGAGCCAATCATACTTCTCGGTTGAAGAGACACTCTAGTTCAGACTCCTGTAGGAGTAAAGCACGCTCTAAGCCGACACATTGTTCTATGAATAAATCAATCGACCAAGAGTAAAACTGAAAAGTTAGTTAATCAAAGAGCTTGCCGATCACGTTGTTAATTATGGTGGTAACTCTACTTGCCATCTAGTTAAGAAGACCTTTAGCCCCATTACTACCTCTCCATTTCTTAATAGCATCGAGTAAATGGAGCCCTTTTAGAAATTCACCACATCGAGATTCACACTTTATGATAGTAAGGCTGATTCTGGGGGCATATCCGTCGTTAAAAGTAAGTCATATCCCTAGGGAGTTACAATGACGCCCCTATGTTCAAGGTCTTCCCTTCTAGCTTAGGGGAAGTGGCTTTTTGATTTGACAAGCTGGAGTTTGGCTCAATCAGCACATGGCTTCAGTCAGTGGAGGCTTTTTGGCTCGCTTCTTTGCCAATAGTAAACTACCCCGGTTGGTGGACACACTTATGACGATATGCTTGGGACAAAATGAGGGTTTGAGTAAATGTGCTTGGTAATACTTTAAAACTTATAATAAAGTAGAACATTGCCCTGAACAGATCGCCATGCTTCTTTCAAACTTGACTTGCCACGAGATGATAAGTTTTGGCAGTTGCTAAGCAATCGATCAACTAGAGGCCTAGTCGAGCTAATGAAACTACAAGAAAAAATATTTTTAGCGACCATTTCTCACGACCAAAACTAAATTTGGTCACTAAATATTAGTTTTTAGCGACTAAACATCATTTGGTCGCTAATAATTTATATTTAGCGACCAAATATAAATTGGTCGCTAAATCCCAGGCATTTGGCGACCAATTGGTTACCAAAAGTTAACCTTCAGCGACCTAATATAAATTTAGTCGCTAAAGAGTTCTAAAATATTTCCTTCATCCTTTGGCGCCAACAATGGCTTTTTGGCTACTAAAACATTTGGTCGCAGAATATTTTCATAATTTTTGACATTATTTGATCACTAAATTTCAGGCATTTGGCGAGATGACCAAGTGGTCACTAAAAGTTAACCTTTACTGACCAAATATTAATTTAGTCACTAAAGAGTTCTAAAATATTTTCCTCCATCCTTTGGCACCAACAATGGCTTTTGGCTACCAAAACATTTGGTCGCGGAACATTTTTATAATTTTTGACATTTATTTTTAGCGACCAAATAAGTTTGGTAGCTAAATTTCAGGTATTTGGCAACCAATTGGTCGTTAACCTTTAACAACCAAATATTAATTTAGTTGCTAAAGAGTTCTAAAATATTTCCCTCCATCCTTTGATGCCAATAATGACTTTTGGCTACCAAAACATTTGGTCGCGAAATATTTTCATAATTTTTGACATTCATTTTTAGCGACCAAATAAATTTGGTGGCTAAATTCCAAGCATTTGGCGACTAATTGATCACTAAAAAAATCTCTTCAACGACCAAATATTAATTTAGTTGCTAAAAAAATGAAATGGATAAATAAAAATAATTAAATTTTATTTCTTTCTCTATTTTTCTCTCAAAAAAATTTATTTATCTCTTTGTATGATTTAAATTAGATTTCATAAATTTTATTTTAAAGTTTATTTATTAATTTTAATTAATTTATAAAAATTTTCAAAAATTATAATCATAGATCAACAAAAGAATGTTACCAAATTAATGCTAAAACTAAATTCAACAAATCAAATTTAGATAATTTGAATGTATAATCATTTTTTGTTTCAAAGTAAATATGTTGGAGTAACCTTTATAGTTTGTATGACTTATCAAGTGAATATTAAACGTTTTAATATCTAATAATTGTTTAGTGTAATTTAATATTAATTATATTAAAGTGACATTATTTTAAATTTAAAAATAAAAATAACAAATATTATTTATTAATTCTAAGTAATTTCATTTCTTTATCTTTTTAGAACTTATTTCCAAATATAATCACCTAAAATATTTTTTTATTGGAAATAAATTCTTAAAATAGTTTTCAAAAATTTTTCTTTTTAAAAATAATTTTCTAAAACTAAAACTAAATGCGACCAAATTATTTTTAAGAATATAAATACAAAATGAAGAAAAAATATATATATAGTGAGCCATGATATAACTAAATTAAAGATATGTATTAAATATGTGCTACACATACGAATTGGAGGAAAATAAAAAAAATATTTAAAATTATTTTTAGTTAAATATAATAGTTATTCATAAATTATGTACTAAATATCTATATAGTTTCATATATTGTTTATGATTTCAAATTATTGAAACAAAAGATAAAATAATTAAATAAAAATAATAAAATTTTTTATCACTTTTGCTAACTAATTAGTCTATAAAGGGGCACTTCTTGCAACCAATTGGTTGGTAAAAGTGTTAAAAATTTATTATAAAAAAGTTAAAGTAATTAAATAAAAAACATAAATTTTTTTATCATTTTTGGCGACCAATTGGTCGCTAAAGGCGTACCTTTGGAGACCAATTAGTTGCTAAAGGGGTACCTTTGCCGATCAATTGGTCATCAAAAGTGATAAAAATTTGTTTATATATACAAAAAAGTGTAAAATATATATACAAATAATAACTTGGCCTAGTGGTCAACCACATGAACTTTCAAAGAAATGGCACAAGTTCGAATCTCAACAACAACAAAAAAAATCTCAAAAATATAAATTTAACACGTGACAGAATCATAGGCTGACACGTGGCGGAATCATAGGCTGACACGAGGCGGGTAGAACACAAGTTGCCATGTGGCATGATGACATGTTAGCAAATGATGCCACGTGGCGCCACATTTGAATTTTTATTTTTTTTAAATTAATTCAAATTTCTAATTAAAGACCCTTTTAGAGATCAATTGGTTGCCAAAAACTGACCTTTGGCGACCAAATTTTTTGTTGCTAAAGGGTAAACCTTTGCCGACCAAATATATGTTGGTCGCCAAAGGCGTATCTTTTAGCAACCAAAGTTTGGTTGGCAAAAATTATACTTTTACCGACCAAATATATTTTTGGTTGCCAATACCTTCTGCCACTAGCTTTTGCCGACCAACGGGCGACCAAATTATATTTGGTCGGCAAAAGTTTTAGCAACCAAAAAATAACTTTTCACGACCAAATTTTTGGTCGCTAAAAGTGTTTATTGTTGTAGTGTGAACTGCATAGAGAAATACTCTAAGGTGGATGACGAGGAAAGGCATACTGAGAAAGAGGCCCCTAACAAGGAGAAAGCATAACCTTATAATAACGGTAGGAGGCTGACCATAGATCAAAGTAGGAGAGAATGTGGGAGAGACATATTCGAGGGAGTAAACATGCTCTTCAAGATCCCATTTACAAATTACTGCCTAAGATTAGGGATTAGCCATACTTTGTATGGCCATGAAATATTGGATAAGACCTATCTCAGAAAAACCAATCCTTACACTACGCCTTTTACAAGGGCAAGGGGCACCGAACAGAAGAGTATTGAACCTTTAATTATTACATGGAGGAATTGTTCCACGTGGATCATCTATGTGACTACATAGAGGAGGAGAGGTCGAATGAGTAGAAATAACCTACTTGATTGACCAAGAATGAAAGGCTAGCCCAAAGGATCATTTATGTAGTCCATTTGGGATATGAATCCTGAGCGAATAAGATTAAATCGTAGGCAGATTACAGGTTAACGAAGTCTAGCATCACACCAGCATATTTTTCCTTGATCAGCTTCAGTTCAACACTGGTCGGACTGCTGGGAAGAGTCACACTGCCAGTCTGTGTGATAACCTGAATTTTTTTTTTAATTTACTTAAGTGTGGTTATGATATTTATTATAGTAAAAATCTAGAAAATTGAGGATTTGAAAATTTTCGGAAGATAAAATTAGTTGGAAAGATTTTCAGATTTAATTTCACCTTGTGTGGGAGTTTGATGTAAAAATTTCTAAACTTTTATCCAAACAATTCCTAACTCAATTACCTATTTGGTTTAACCCAAGCCCATTAACCCATGGGTCAACCCTTTTTTTGACTCACCTCAACTCACTTCGACTCACTTTATCACTCACTGAGTTGACTCATGAATAGTAGCTCTAAATCATTTCCCGGTAAACTTCATTTTTCATCTATCCTTTCTTCCATACATCTCTCACAATCTCTCAAATTATTTAGTTTATTAGTCAAAAAGAAGACCCTACATTGATGACTTTAAAGCATTTCTTTCAAATTATTTAGCAAGCATGATTTAAAGACTTAAAGCTTTTTTTTAAATAATTTGTTTAATTTGTCAAAAGCTAGCATGATTTCCGGATCATGCCACCTCCATACATCTCCCCCAATACCTCTTTTAAATTATTTGGTTTATTAGTCAATAAAGCAAAGCATGATTCCCAGATCATGCCACCCATCTCCATCCATCCTCCAATACCTTTCTTAAATTATGTGGTTAGATAGTCAAAAAGGCAAAGCAAGATTATTGGATTATGCTATCTATTGTATATGCATAATCCTACTTTAGTGGCTTTCAAGTTTAGGAAGTGGAGGTTGTTTTTCTCTATAGATACTTTCTCTACACTCCCATGACTTCTTATAAATTTGTGTGCCTTCAAAGAAAAAAAAAGATAAGAGAAAAAAAAATTATTATCTAGTGTGGTTGGAGATTCGGTGTTGCTTGGAGGAAGAAGAAAGGCTTGGAACTTTCCAACTGGGTGGTGTTCAAAGCTCAACTCCTTTTTTCTTCTCAGACTTGGTCATCAATATCTTCATTAAAGTAGGATGACGAACCTCCAAAAATGTTTTTGATGCCTTCAAATTGAAGCTGAAGTATTTTTTGGGTTTGACGTATGAAACTTGATTGTGATAAAAAAATAATACCCATATATTGGGGGTAGGGAAGCTAAAACTTTGACTGATGTAACCCAGCATGCTAATAGCTTTCTATTTGTAACTTCTGATGTGCTTCTAACTCCTAAAACGGTGGAATTAGGCTTCGGCTAAAACATAAAAGTTGTAGCTCTTTAAGTTTTCTTTCCAACCCAAAACGATTTGCATCAATATAATGCTGTATTTTTCTTGGTAAAAAAATAAAAAACCCTAGGTAGTGGCAACTGTATCCCTTATTGTGCTGTGTCCTCTATTTGCCAGCGGTATTTTGTCTTTTTGTGCTTCATTTTCTTCCTTGTCAAGTCAATTAGAGTTAGAGTCTGTATATATAAATCTTGCAGCAAACCAAGTAAGGGGCGGAAACCTTGTACTACACTAAATATGTGTTGTTATACATGTAATATAGATATGTGTGTGTGTGTGTTGGGTAATTGTTCAATGGCACGAACTAACGTGTTTTGTATATGTGCTATTATATTTGGCTATTTGATATTCATGATTGATACGTTACAGGGTATGTACCTGATTATGAAAAAGAGAAAAATATTAAACTAAAATAAAATAACCATGTGAATTGGAGTTGAATGAAGGTAATGATTACATTTTTCTTTAATGGCAACAAATGCTTGCAGGACTTATTCTCGGTGAATTAATTGATAGGTAATGATCTAATAGACTCTCGAAATTGTTAATTGTTAGGTAAAATTTTCTTTTGTTACTTTAATTGTACAGATATTAATTTTACATTCACGTAGCAATGCATATGATTAATTTATCCTTGTACATTTGTTAAAAAAAAAAAAAACTAGAATTTTGTTGTATCTAGGCTACTGTGCAAATAATCTATGAATTGATGTATTTATTATTATTAAATCTTGTGCAACCCCTTTTAAAATTTTGTACTTGTTATAAGATTGTGATAATATTGAATGTGATTAAGGATGTAGTGTTATAAAAAAATTGCTACTATATATTGTTTGGGTTGAGGGGTATTAAAAATATTAAGTATACATACCCAAGGGTTAAAAGTCCCAAAACTTGCGCGGGGGTGGTAATCGAGTCAGTAGGCTAGTAACCTACGAACGAGCAGATGCCTAAGGGTGGTATATTATATTCCTACAGTTTTGACTTAGGAAGCAGAAACCGAAGGATGGTGTATATTAGTTGGGTCTTGTTTCCACAGGACAACCAAGTAGACACTGAATAATGGTGTATATTGGTTGGATCCTGTGCAGTAGTACTTTAAAACCAGTTGATTTTCTTTTTATGTGTTTTGTGGTGTTTATAAATGATTAAATTGCAAGGACGAAGATTAATAAATAAATTAAATTTCTTATTTAGGATTGCTATTTGTGCAGTGATGTTTCACTTAGTAGCATGCTAGGACATTATTACATTTATATTATTATTAGGGTTCCGAGCACACGTGGTATTAGTGCTCATCCCTTTACAGCTTGTGATGCAGGTAATGATTTTGAGTCACGTGCTGGACCTGCTCAACATAGAAGTTAAAATTTTATTTATTTTTGTTTAATTGCATTAGATTTTCTTTAAAAAATTATTTTAGTAAATTGTAATAAGCCTCTATTTGTGAGGTGATTATTAATTATTTTATTTAGTTTTGGGAGTATATTTGGGCTTAGTTTTGGAGACTTATAGTTTTGTTTTAGAGCTCTGTTGCCTAGTTGGTTTGATTAATGCACTTATTTGAATTTAAAGTTTAAATTTATTTATTTTTTTATATATCCACTGCTCCATAGTTTGTGTTTGTGTATAACTTTGATGCATGACAAGAAAAATTGTTAAATGGTGAATTATGTGCTTTTTTACTAACGTACTCGGGTCATAGAATCCAAGGTGTGACATGTATGGATTTCATTAAGCTCAATAAGGCCTACCCAAAAGACCTATTTCTATCGCCAAGATCAAATAATTGGTCAATACAACCACAGGGCACAAGATGATAAGCTTTCTCGATGGTTATTAGGGATATTACTAAATTTCCATGTTCAGATCTGATCAAAAGAAGACGACATTCATCACACCACAAGAAATCTACTGTTATAAGATGATGCCTTTAAGATTAAAGAACGCTAAAGCTACTTATTGTAGGTTAGTCACAAAGATGTTTTATTCTTAGATCAGACGAACAATGGTGGTTTACATTAATGACATAGTCATCAAAAGAAAGGCTAAGTCCAACCATCTCAATGGCTTACAAGAAGTGTTTGGAATTTTGAACGAATATGGCCTACGTTTGAACACGGCCAAGTATGCCTGTATGGTAAACTTAGGGAAATTCTTTGGACACGTAGTAATAAGGAAGAGGATCGAGGCAAAGCCAGACCAAATAAATCTCATCCAGAAGCTGCAATGTTTGGATATAGTAAAAGTCATCCAATGTCCCACTAACATGGCAGCAGTGCTTAGCATTTCATCAATAGGGTCTTAGATTGGTGCAAACCCTTTTTCCAATGACTTAAGGGAAGATGCATCATTCATTGAGATGAGGACTGCAACTGAGCTCTAGAGCAGCATAAGGTCTATATACTCCCTCTTTTATCAACCCAGTAGCCAAAAGAAGTCCTACAAATCTACTTGGTTGTATCAAAACACTCTATCAGTGCAGTATTAACAAAAAAAAAAAAAAAAGGACGAAGGCCAGCGACCAATATACTATGCTAGTATGATACTGGTCAACATTGAAACAAGGTACCTCCTAATTGAGAAACTAATTTTAGCTTTAGTGGTGGCCTCTAGGAGATTATCCTATTATTTCCTTGCACACTTGATTACTGTTGTCACCGAGCAACCCTCAAAGATATCTTGAGGAAAGCACTCTTGTCAGGGAAGAGGGCTAATTGGATAATCAAACTCAGGCCTACAATATCAATTTTGCTCCCTAAATAGCTATAAAGGCACCAGTGTTGGCAAACTTCATAGTTGAATTTATCCTTCCATCTACAACTGATCAGCAAGCACCTTAGTAGCCAGTGACCATGCAATGGCCTCCATGAATGCTTCCTAATTTTAGCTATTTTTAGGGTTGTTTGGGAGTAAATAAAATAAAATAAAATAATGGAATGGATGAATGGAAATAGTGATGAACTTGTTTTAAGGTGGTTTAATCCTCCCGAGAGGATAAATCTCCAAAATAATTCATTACATAACAACTTGAATTCCATCAGCTTTCACACATGCACATACTAGTAATTGTCTGTGTTTAAAGGTACAAATAATATAATTTGGCGTATTTATAGTTCAAATTTATAAAGCAAACCTAAATAAAAAACTGTAAAAGTAATCTATAAAAATAAAAATTACTAATTAAAAGAGATTAAGGTATCCATACAGTGTTTAACAAAGGTATAAAATTTTATTATTTATTACAAATATTATCACTTTTTTAAAATATTAATTTAAAAAATTTTATATAAAAAGTATTCAAAAAAAAATGTGAAAAGTGGGAGAGTATATATGTTTTCATATGAAATGACTAAAAAGAGAATCAAAGTAGAAAGAAAAGGAAAAATAATCCTGATCATTGAGCAAATCAAATGATTAAAAATATCTCAAATTCGAAACTTTAAACTTTCTTATTATATAAATGGCACAAAAGTATAAAAATATGTATGTATTTAAAATTTAAGTTTTAAGCACATTAAAATTAAAATTTTAATTTAAATGTTTATTTTTAATAAAATTTTAATGAGAATTAAAGTTTAAATATAATTTTTTTCAAATAAAAAAAATTTAGTTGGCTTAGTCTAATAAGTATCCATACATTGTTGAATAAATATGTACAATTTTGTTATTATAAATATTATCACATTTTTTAAAATATTAATTTAAAAACTTTTATATATAAAAATTATTTAAAAAATATATAGGAAGAGTGAGAGATTATACTTTCATGTGAAATGATTAAAAAGACAATCAAAGTGGTGAAAGAAAGAAGTAATCCTGAGTATTGAATAAATTTAATAGTTAAAAATATATAAATGTCAAATTAATGAACTATATGTTTATTCATAGTTAAAAATATATAAATGTCAAATTAATGAACTATATTGTCATATATATATATATATATATATATATATGCTCATAACTACTTAAGTTTACTAACAATTTAACAGAAAGATGTTGCTTCTAGATGGTTGGGTTGGATACCCCAATGACAAAGGCTTGGTGCACTTGGGTATTCTGAATGAGGCCTCTTCCACAGGGGTCACTCTTGCAGCCTTACTTGACTTATGTGTTTTATTTATATATTTGGTATAACTCAGTAATTGGTGTCCTACCCCTCTGCTTTACTTAGCCCAATTAAACTGACTTGACTCACTTTTTATCCTTTAATTACCGCAGTTGATTCAGCTCTTTTCTCTATTTTGCGCGTGACCGAGCTAAACCATTTAGTTATCCCACCCACCTATCCCTTATTCATTATGATTATATTCCTATACACCTCCTTATTCGCTACAATGGATCTAGGCTATCCAAGAGGTTTAGTTGAAGGGATGCAATCAAGACTGTCTGGGAAGAAATCTTGGTCTTCCATGTGCAAAGCATCCAAGCCAATCTGAGGGCTCAAATACTTCTCATCGAAACCGTCCAATGCCATGCACCTTGGGTGATTTAGATCATGTGGGAGGATGGAAGCAACTCAACAAATATCCATCACTTATATTCAGCACGAAGAAGCTCCAGCCCTTTCATCATCTTCATTCTGCTACACTTTATATTCATGGTTATTCTATTCTTCTTTTGCATTGTTGCCTCATCTATCTTCTATTTAGCTATTGTTATTGTGTTAACTGTTATAACATTTTCCATTCTTTCCTTCTCATGTACCTTATTTTTTGTATATTTCACTTTCCCCTTCGTTTTGCTTGTAAATATAGTTATATGTGAACTCCCTCCCTCTTTAAAATCGATCTTGTCCATAAGATTTGGGTAGGTAGCATGAATTTTGTGAAGTTTCTCCAAGGTGCTTTAGCTTCTTCCTGAGCCTGCCAATGGACCAAAACTTTAGTGAACTGATAACAGCTATGTTTAAGCAATACGTGAATCCAATATCTGGAGGGGAAGAGGTAATAAATGACCACTGGGATCCACTAATGGTAAGCATTGTCATGGTATTAACTATGAGATATGAAACACTAGATGGATTTGAAAATCTGGTAGCAAGGCCAATCTATAGGCTACTGATTTTAATTCGTTATAATATCTAGAAAGGGCAAAAGTATTAAGGGGAAAGTTTAAAGTTCCAATGCTTACGAACTATGAACTGCCTATAAGGTTGCAGCTTTAAGGAAAAAAAAGAAGGAAAAATCTCCCACTTGGAACTCTCGTTCTGTTCTTTGTTTATCTACTTAAACTTTTATATGATTTTGTGGCTCTGAAATGTGTTTATGAAGTTGTGAAATCTAGAAGTGATTATGAAGTAGATCTTGGCTGTGTTTCCACTTAAAATGCCACGAGAGTATTATAGGATTTTAGGGGCTAAAACACTATAGAAGGCCTGGAAAGGTGTCAACTTGATAGAAGAATGATAACTAGTGCTATAGCAATGCTCTGCAAGATAAAGCCAATTAGACCATAGCTTAAGAGTTTCTGAAGAAAGCATCTCAAATAGGTCTCAACATATGTATTAGCATCTCAAATAAGTCTCAACATGTTAGTTAACTTAGTCTAACCATTAGATTGGGGGTGAAACTGGTACAAAAAGAGCAGTCTAAAATTTGCTGGTAAAGGTAAGGTCACTATCTGAGACAATTATTGTAGGCAACCCTGTAATTTGAAGACTAAACTAGGAAAAAAATCGGGCTAACAGAGGCACTAAATAAGGGTGTGTTAAGGGAATCAAGTGAGCAAATTTAGTTAATCTGTCAGCAATAACCCAAATAGAAAAGTACTTGTTAGAGGTAGGTAACCTATTTACAAAATCCATTGAGATGCCAATCCAACTGTTGTCAAGAATAGGTAGTGGTTGGAGTAGTTTTGCAACAGGTAGAGCATAAGGTTTACAAGTCTGACAAATCAAGCATTCCTTGACCTATTTATAGATGTCATTCTTTTTGACTGACCAATAAAAATTATGCATTACTTTTTGTAAGGTATTCTGTATATCTCCATATCCTGCTATGGAATCAGCATGAGCAAATAGAAATATTTACTATTTGAGAGTCTGGTCATCAGGAACATGGGTCCTCTGATTTTTGAGTAGCAAACTATTAATAAAACTGAAGTGTTGAACTCTAGTGATTTCTTTTTCCACCTTCTGAATGATGTCATATGCTTGTGAGTCAGTTACATAGAGAGCTTTAATATTAGTGAGAAGTGTAAGAGTTCGGCCATTGATAGAAATAGGGAAGCATGAGATAGAATTTAGGGTAAGGTCAAGCAATCTAGATAGAGCATCTACAACCTTGTTATCAACTCTCTTTTTTTATTTAATAGTAAAATTGTAGCCTAGTAACTTATTAATCCACTTTCGTTGAGATGGGATTTCCACTTTCTCATCTAAAAGAAATTTAAGGCTGTGGTGGTTAGTTTTAACAACAAAATCCTTACCCACTAAATAAGGCCTCCACTTCCTAACTCCTTGTACAAGAACATAAAGCTCTTTCTCGTAGGTAGGTAAGTGTAGAGCTTTGCTCTATAAGGCCTGACTGTAGAAGACAGTAGGTTGTCAGTCTTGCATTAGAAAACCCCGAAACCAAACCCTGAAGCATCACATTCCATAGCGAATGCCTTAGAAGAATCAGGTAGCATTAAAACAAAAGGATTAGTAAATGTTTTCTTTATGGCCTGGAAAGCTAACTCAAAAGAAGGATCCAACAGAACAAGTGTTTCTTAAATAGTCTGGTATCATCGTAATTGCGAATAAACTTGCTATGATAACCAGTTAAGCCCAAAAATCTCCTACGGCTTTTAAGAGTGGTACAAGTAGGCAAATCAAGCAAAGACTGTATCTTTTTGGCATTAACCCTTACCTTTTATGCTGAAAGTAAATGTCCTAAGTAATCCACTTTAGAAGTACTAAACTGGCATTTAGACTTCTTGGCAAATAGAGAATGTTTCTTGAGTAATTATAGAGTTAGAGACAAATGAATAACATACTCCTCCATTGACTTACTGTAAAACAAAATGTCATCAAAGAAAACCAAAATAAATTTTCTAAAATAAGCACTAAAAATATCATTCATCAAACTCTAAAAAGTAGCAGGAGCATTAGTTAACCCAAAGGGTATAACTAAAAATTCAAAATGGCCGGAATGGGTTCTAAATTAATGCTGTTTTCTACATTTCATCTTCATGCATTCTTATTTGATGGTATCTTGACGTTAGCTTCAATTTACAAAAAAATTTTGCTCCATGCAATTCATCTAACAATTCATCCACCACTCATATTAGGTAGTTGTCCTTAATGGTAGCAAGGTTAAGCACCCTATAATTAGTACACATTCTCCAAATACCATAAGCCTTTCTCCACAAGAGTGCTGGTGATGAAAAAGGTGATTGGCTAGGTCTGATTAACCCAGAAGTCAATAGCTCTGTGACTATTTTCTCAATTTCCTTCTTCTGACAATGGGGGTATCTATAGGGCCTTACAGAAATTAGGTTAGTTCCCTATTCCAACACAATTCTATGCTTATGTCCTCTATTAGGAAGCAACTATTTTTTCTCTTCAAAGACATCTTTAAATTGATTAATGACCGCTGTCAATTTATCATCCACTATAACCTTGTTGTGGACCACCTATTTCTTAGAGGGATTTGCTTCTAGAGCAAACAACTGCAATATAAAATCCTTGTGAATGGGGAATTTCAACTAGTGTAATTCCACATCATCTATAATTCTTTACTTTTCCCCAGTCCTTTAATACTGACTTACTCGTTAAAATTGAAATCCATAGCTAAAGTGGTAAAGTCAAAGGTAATAGGCCCCAAAGTTTGTAACTGTTGAATACTTAATACCATGTCATAACTAGCTAGAGGGAGCAACATAAAATCAATAAGAAATACTGATCCTTATAAATTAATAGGGACACCAATATATGTTCTTTACTCATTATATGATCTATATTAGCAACTTTTACTTCCAATTCCTTCCTTTTTATAGTGTCAACTTTACTGTATTTAGTGACTTTAGGGTCCATAAGATTATGTGTGCTGCTAGAGTCAATCAAAATAGTCTACTTCTTATCTTCAATATTGGCTGTTAAATCAAAATAGTCTACTTCTTATCTTCAATATTGGCTGTTAAATCAAAATAGTCTACTTCTTATCTTCAATATTGGCTGTTAACCTCATAGTTCTAGGTTGGGGCATTCTGGTAGTTCTATGCAGAGTTATCTCAGACATAAGCTCTTTCTCATTAGAATTATCAAGAATTAATTCCTATATTTCATCAGCCACTAATTATAGCTTCCTCTTTTTCCATGCTATCATACACAGCCTCCAAAATAACTTAAGGTTTTTGCACTTATGGTTTTTATGCCACTTCTTATCACAATTAAAGCATAGTCTCTTTTTTCTTCTAGCTTTAATCTCATTAACATTCAACTTTTGAAGTGGTAGTTCCTTATGGGGGTAAGGTTTTAGGGGTATGGCCACAGTGTCTTTAGAAACAATAGAAACTCGTGGAATAGGATGACCCTTCTAAGACACACTCCTAAATAGAGTAGGCTGATTAGCTATAGAAGGACTCTGGTTTAACAATGGACTACAGGTAACTCTACTCTGTTATTTCCTCAAGGCTACAAGGTTCTCTTCTTGTAACCTAGCTAACCCAAAGGCATCAATCTGGGTACTAAGGTTGAACATTCGAATTGAATATCTAATTTCTTCCTTAAGGTGAGTTAAGAATATGCTCAATTTGTGACTCTCAGACAGCCCCTTAACCTTATCAAAAATGGACTCAAACTTAATCTTATAATCTCCAATAGTAGAGTGTTGTTTATGTCTGATAAGCATAAAGGCATTCTCCCCAAATCTAGTTTGTTAGGATCTAGAGATTTTATTCCATTGCGATTGTCTAGCACTACCAATGGCTTAGAGCCACCTAACCTACTTAGGGTGGCAAAGTGATCACCTAGTCTCTGCTCACCAGAACCACAACTCAAAAAGTGATTGCTGGGCACCATCCATGGCTCAAAAGCACCTAAGTTTTCATGACTTAGGTCAACAAAGTCATCAAGCTAGCCTAGCCGTAGCCTGATGCTTATTCAGAAGTGCCTTAACCTAAAATCCACAAAAGGGCATATGTTTGGTGATGCCTTGCCTAGCCAGCATTTTTCATGCGTTTAGATCAAATTAAAAGGTTTACATTCCTCTAACTTAATCTTTTAAGGTTAAATTAAGACCAAAATCTGGCCATTGACTGGCATATTCACTTGCCGATTTGTTCTACCAAACTTTTAGTCATTTGCACATCACGATGTCACAATCGATTCTACTTCACTCTTAAATATGGTTTTTCAATCTCCACCAAATCGGTCTAAAATTTATACAGTTTAATTTATTCAATTAAAATTACTTCAATTCAAACTACATTTGTTCATATCCAAATTTAGTTCAGGCAGATCAAGCTAGAGATCTAATCTCAATTCGTGCGTATTAACTTTTAATAGTTCAAAATTTTGTCAAGTTTAGTTTTTTTTGAGTTCAGATTATGTAGATTCAAATTTCATAATTCAAATTTTATGGATTGAAGATTCATAAGTGCTTATCAACAAAATAGACTATTTAAACTATAAACGACAACAATTGGAATAAGAAATGATGGTTTTTTTTTTTTTTTTTAATTTATCAAAGGGAGGCCAACCCCAAGAAACTATGGAAAAAAGATTAGGAAAGTCCGATCAGAAAAAAGAAAGAAAAATGGTCAGCTCACAGGTTGCTACAAAACAAAAAAGAAATAAAACTAAGTGGTAGTGGTAGTCTAGTCGCCCTTACTAGTTTGCTTACTTTTGTCTTCACCGACCTAATTGCCAACTTACTCGCCTTCACCCTCCACAGACGTTGTTGGAGTATTCATGATGATTGGATCTTGGACGTCATTAGGTCAAGGATGAAATCAGGATGACTCACCGACCAGGGATGGTCTTGAAGAGCTCCAAGTCTTCCCGATGGTTGACCTTTCTCAAAACAACAAACAAGCAATCCCTAAAAAACGTATTGCCACGAAGAGCCATGCAGTCTTGGCAAGCATCGCTAGCCTCCTTGAAGCCCTTCATGTAGGCTTCTTTTGAGCTCTCTAGCTTAACAACTTTCCCATTAATGGCCTCGAGCTTGACCTTAATCTTCTCGAGCTCTACAGCAGCGACTTTTTTCTTAGCAGTGAGCTCTTCATTCCAAGCACAGACTTCTTTCACATTTCTTAACATTGTCTGCTCGGAAAGATTGAGCTTTTTTTAGACCTTTCATGGTTTTTATTAATTCAAGTGCCCCTTGAAACTCACCAGATGGCATCTCAAAAATATTAGGCTCATTGGCAAAATGAACAAGTAACCAAAAAAAAAGAAGAACTTTCATGGCGGCAAAGTTTTACTTACCAGAAAGGCGTGTTGAACACCCTGCATAACCCAAGCCTCATCAGGCAGAGTTACTATAGTTTCTCAATCCGGTGGGAAAGTCGACACCATAGCAACAACTATAGCAATTTCCTCTTTTAGTGCCGAGCCATATTAGGAGACTACTCTGCTCTTGAGCATGGATTATGCAGTTGTCCTTTTTTGGTTGAGGAGAGAGGTCAGCGAGGTTGGGTAATTGGGAGGTTGTCTCTTTCCCCTTCATCGATGGTTGGGCAATAAGAAGACTCAATCATTCTCTTTGTCAAGTTAATGCCCCCTAAGCAGACGGATGAGGGGATGGAGGCTGTTTGTTTGTCTTCCTTCCCTTAGCCATAACATCATTGGGACTGGCAAACACGTCCCTTGGCTACATCTCGTCAAAAACGAGGTTAGAGAAAGTATAGATGGGTATGCCCTCAAGGTCGGGCAAAGTATCATCTAGAAAGGAAGACGAAAAGTGCTCGATCGATCCTTTCTGTGCCCAATCAGAAGAAGTTACAGAAGTGTTTGTCTCTACTCAAGAGCAATAGTCACATTGCATTACTCTTCAAATGGTAGGGTAATGACCTTGAGGATTTCATTGACTTAGAGCTAAGTCAATTTAGGAGGAAGGGATGTACTTCCTATAGGTTGGCTTGTATTTGATTAGAACTGGAGCTGCCCGACAACGACCTCTCAAGCATGCAGGGCCCTCATAGGCAGGGACCTTGGCAATTTGATCGGCATAGACACTAATCTCCTTCTCAATGCGTTTGCTAAAACCATTCTCTCCAAAAAAAAAAAAAAATGAAGTCCAATCAGAATCCAAACTGAAAAGAAGACAAACAAGTGTCAAAGACTAAAGAAGAAAAAACTACCTATGCTATGCCCCCATGAAGTTTATAACACTTAAATTCCTTGGTTTTTTGGCAAGAACTACCGATTCCTTTATTTACCAAAAAAAAAAACTACCGATTCCCGGTGACATATAATTGTCCTATAGGTTTTTGCTGGAGTCGAAAATGAGGTGGACCAAGTTGTCCTTGATCCTACATTTCAGGTAGTAGCACTTGTGTTTGGTTGTGATGAGGGTATGCCAATGAAAAATCCACAGAGGGCCCAGGTTCACTTAAACTAACCTATTTAGTTTTGCTAACCCATGGGGATTCTATAGTAGTTGGGAACAAGCTAGTCAGGGCCGAACAAATAAATGGAATGAGAATCTAATCCTATACTCTTCAATAGCCACTAGCGGCCACCTAGTCCATTCTAAGCCCAATAATATGATCATCATTATTAGTTGCGGCGAAGCTCTAACCTAATGCTATCTGAGATGTTATGCCTAAGCCCTAAAAGCCTTGATATCCTTGTGTTTCCTAAGCTAATTGAGAAACTTGCCTATCCCAGAAAGAAATGGAAAAAGAAGAGAGGAGAAAGTTGAAGAATTGGTACTTGAAACTCACCAACAGTGTATTAACAAGCAAGAAAATTGGTCAATACTGGTCTTGATCCAAACAAACATTGCAGTGGAAAGATCGAAGAAGAGTTCTCCAACAAACTAGGAGTTTGCTCGAGTGTGCGAAAGTTCAAAACAGTTTAGGAATGGCTATTTATTGTTAAAACTTGAAAAGAAAGAGCCACTAAATGTGAAATCGAGGCACTCCTGGCAAAAGTTGCCATTTGTGGCAGCGGTGTTATCAAAAAGAAGTTTAGGTTACCCTGTCAAGCATATGTCAAGGGTTAGCATTTGCCAACATCAGCAGCAACTAGACTGGGCCATAAATATTTGTATCTGTGACCTAGTTTTCTTCGTAAACACATCCGATCAAATACAACTTGCACTGAGACGAATCATCAATCCACTAACAGGTTGATCAATCAAGGGATATTATGGACAATTTGCTTGTTTTATGATCCATGCCCAATTAAGCCCTCATCTACATTCCGAACATGTCTCACAAGCAATATCTAGGGGCAGTTGGAGGGGATCATTTGGACACATGGCATGCTTTCAAGCTACGGACGCATGATAGGCATCTAAACACGCAGCCCCTCAGCACATCTGCAATAGTGAATGTGGGAGAAGAGGGAGTTACTTTGCACACTACTCCTCTACAAGCACCCTCCTTTTTTGCCCACGATTTGATGCCATTGCCAATCTCTAAAAGTGGTCTGAAAACTCGAGGTGGTGAACGTGGGTCTTTACCTATTCCTATATAAACCAAATGACATGCATGGATAAAGGTTAGATACTCTTGTTGTACACAAACTCTGCCACTTTACTTTCTGAGCTTTCCTTCCTTCTTTAACTAGTACTAACTTGATCATTAGAGGGGCATTTGGTCATACTTAGCCCAATCAGTAGTCTTTTTTAGATCCCTAGCAAGGAGGTAGACGCTACAACGCAATCCTGCTCACTTAATTTCCAGCAAGCAACCATATTTTGTCTGAAGTGTTGATTGGACAACTCAAGAAAGACAGTTATCGATTTTTTGACACTTCAGTACATTTAATTCGCATGATAAAAATAATTTTTTGTAAAAATAATTTATAATCAATAATATGTTAAATTATAAGTGATTTATAAAATAATAGAATTAAAAAAATTAATTTATTACACTATTTTTATTTATAAAAATTAATATTTTATTTTTATTTCATTTATCAAAACATAATGAGATAAGATAATAATAATATTGTAATTGGACGGTAATTTTAAAATTTTTATGAGGATTTATATACTAAATATATTATTGTTAATATATTAAACGTATATATTAGTAATATTTGTTAATATGTTTGCATGACTAATAATATGTCTATTAAGACGCCTTCTCACAAAATAACAATTTTTACAGTTATTTATTTTTTTTTAAGTTGTTTAAGTACTAATTTAATTTAATATCATTAAAATATATTAGTACTGTAAATCAAGAATGCATACCAACAATATTGGACTTGATTATATTATAAAAATAAAAATAATAAAGAATACAGCTGATTGATGACTTTTAAATAAGAAACTTCATGTTATGAAATATTCTTATGTTTCTTTTAGTTAAATAAAAATTAATAATGCATTTGAAAAACAAATTGATAATTACATTGAAGAAACAATAGATTAAAATGCGAAAAATCATGTCTTGTATATTTGAATGAACAAATTAAAAGAATAAAAATATTTATAAAATGAAGAGACACGGAACCTGATACACAATATATATATATATAATTTCAAGACAACATAATACAAAAGAAAATTTGGCACAAAATAATGACAAATAATACTAACTGTACCATGAAAGTTGAATTATGTGAGAATATTTAATATAAATAGATATGTTTACTTTTTGTTAAAGGAATTCGCTCTTTGTGGCATGGTATTTCAAACATCTTCTCTTACATTCAAATTCGATTTATAGATAACTTAAAAAGAATTCAACTTAAATAAAGATTTTAATAGACAAAGAATTCAATTTACATAACAATTATATTATCAAATGAAAATAATTGTTAATTAACAAAATTAAATAGTTTAAAAGATTATAATTATTTTATTTTATTATTTTACTCTCAAGATTAATTTTGCGTATAATATTACTTTATTATTTACAATATTTTAAAATTAAATTTTTAAATAATATTTAACTTAGACAATATTCTAAAAATATATTATTTTTAATAACGACAAACTTAAAGAAATTATGAAAAATTTAATTTAAATAAAAAAGGTAAAGTACAAAAACCACCTTTATACTTTATCCTCAGTTTTACTTTGATCTTAATAGTTTCAATTGCGACAATCAAATTCTTACACTTTCTTAGTTTTACTTTAGTTCCAATGGTTTCAATTGTGACAGTCAAATCTTTACACTTTCTCAGTTTTACTTTGGTCTCATTGGTTTCTCTGTCTATTAACCATTACAAAACATCGTCAAGGTGAAGGAAAAATTGTCATTTCGCAAAATGATTCACATGGTAGAGTGATGACATAGCACTTTCGGAAGACGTGGAGAGTAAAATCGTCATTTTGCAAGGTGAGACTGTTTGCCACTTGTTAAATTACTAATTATCCACGTGTGGTAGTGTTGGTATCCACCATGTGTCAGATTGTCCACGTGCTGGTATTGATTTCTGCCATGGAGTAACTTCACTTTAAAATAAATAAAGTATTATAAATTATACTATACCTAAGAATCAAACTAAGTACCTTAAGGATAGGGAGCCAATAATAAAACCAATTCACCAAGGACTTGGTTTGTTTAATATTCTTAGATAATATTCATATATATTCAAAAGTTGAAATAGATTCTCCCTCATCTTCTATATAAATATTTATATAAATATTATATATTCTTCCTTATTTTTTAATATATAAGTATATAAATATATATTTTATAAATATTTATTTATAACTTAAATATCTATTTATAACTAAATATATATAAATATTTCTATATAAATATTATAAATATATATAAATATTATAGATTTTAATATATATTATATAAATATATATTACACAAATATTTATTTAAAAATAAATATATATAAATATATTCTATATAAATACTATAAATATAAATAAATATTATAAATAGATATAAATATTATAATGAGGGAGAATCTATTTCAAATTTTTAATATATTAAATTTTTATCTAGGAGCCTTATACAAACCAAGCCTATGGTAAGTTGATTTTGTTCTTGGTTCCCAATCTTTAAGGTTCTTAGTTTGATTTCTGGGAGTAGCATAATTTGTAATGTTTTATTTTTTTTTTCTAGATGAAGCAACTTTATGGTAGCTGTAACGACCCACATCCATATAGTACAATATTGTCCGCTTTGGGCTTGGTAAGATACTTCCCAGGAGGTCACCCATCCTAGTACCGCTCCTACTGGAGCACGCTTAACCCTGGAGTTCCCACTGAACCCAGTGCCCTCACGGTTTTAAAACGCACGCTTAACCCTGGAGTTCCCACTGAACCCAGTGCCCTCACGGTTTTAAAACGCGTTGTGCTATATTGATGTCAAATATTACATATATGTCACTTCCTTCCACAACCCAGGCGATGTGGGATGGGAGGCATTGCTTCTCTGCTTCACCTCCCGCTTCACTCTCCCGCAGGCAGAGTCTCTCACGGGTAGGTCCCTCACAATCCCTCACAATCCTCCCCCTTATAGGGCACGCGTCCCCGCGTGGCCTCCTGCTTCACTCTCTCGCAGGCAGAGTCCCTCACAGGCAGGTCCCCCACACGTGGGTCCCACGCGTGATCCCACACTTCCGGCTGGGTATTGGCTCTGATACCATTTGTAACGACCTGCATCCATATGGTACAATATTGTCCGCTTTGGACTTGGTAAGCTACTTCCCAGGTGGTCACCCATCCTAGTACTGCTCCTACTGGAGCACGCTTAACCCTAGAGTTCCCACTGAACCCAGTGCTCTCACGGCTTTAAAACGCGTTGTGCTATATTGATGTCGAATATTACATATATGTCACTTCCTTCCACGACCCAGGTGATGTGGGATGGGAGGCATTGCTTCTCTGCTTCACCTCCCGCTTCACTCTCCCGCAGGTAGAGTCTCTCACGGGTAGGTCCCTCACAGTCCCTCACAGTAGCAACTCACATTAACCAATATTAGTACATGTGAACGAGTGAGTATCTGACACATGACAAATAGTTTTCACGTCATCTAAGGGTGCCATGTCATCACTCTACCACATGGACTGAGGGTGCCATGTCATTATTCTGTCACGTGGACTATCTTGCGAAATGACGAGATTTTACCTTCTTCGTAACGATGTTTTGTAATGGACAATAGACGGATAGACCTAATTGTTGCTTGTCCAAAAGTATAGGATTTGACTATCGCAATTAAAATTATTGGGATTAAAGTGAGATCGAGGGTAAAGTGTAAAAGTGGTTTTTGTACTTTACCTAAATAAAAATTTTAATCTATGAAAATTTCAATTTAGATATACGTAGTAATCAACTTAAATAATACTTCAAAAATATTAAGATTCAATTTGCATAAAAATTATAATAATAATGAAAAACAATAATTGATGATAAATTAATTACACTAGATGTTTTGAAAATCACTTGTTTCAATTATTATATCAAAATATTATTATTTTAAATTATAATGTTAAATGATGAGTAAAATTCAATTTAGATAATTATAATATTAAATATTTTTAAATATAAAGTCATAAATATTAAATTATAAAAAATTTTAATCAACTTAGAATTTAAATATTAAGTGATATGTATATTATAATTTAGAAAATTCTAATATTAATTGATAACTAGCATTTAATAACTATTGATTAATAAAATGCAATTTTTGATAAACACATATCACGACCATAATATCTAATTAGGGGCTATATGTAATATGACATGGTATAAAATATCTTATTAGGTGACATATGCAATATGATCTGGTATAAAAGGCTTATAAAATAAATAGAATTATTTAGTTAATTAAGAAAGACTTGAATAGTAAATAAAATTTTTTAAAACAACACAAAGAAAGATAATAAATGAAAATATATAAATTAAATAATATAATGAATATAAAATATAATTATATTTAAAAAATAAGTAGTTTTGACATATATAATATATTTGATCATTAATATGAATCTCATATCAAAGTATTATATAATAAATGAATTTTTTAGATTAATCGCAATAGAAAAACTCAAGTAATAAATAGAATTATTAATAGACTTTATTTTATATGAAAGACTTATAAAATAAATAGGATTATTTGGTTAATTAGAATAGCAGACTTATATAATAAACAAAATTATTTAAGATAATTATATTGGATGCCACGTGTCATAATCATAGTATTCAGTTAGGTGCCATGTGGCGTAACTTCGTTTCTCATACCCTATTATATATATATTTAATATGAATGAAAATAAAATGTAATTATATTAAGAAAATAAGTAGTTTTGATGTATATGATATATTTGATTATTAATGTAACAATCATATCAAAGATTAATATAATAAATGAATATTTTGATTAATAAGAGCATAAATAAAATAAAATTGTTAAATGAAAGGCTCATATAATAAATAGAATTATGAACAGAATTTTTTATATTAAATATTTATAAAATAAATAGAATTCTTTAGTTAATTAGAATAGTAGACTTATATAATAAATAAAAATTTTTAAGATAATTAAAATTAAGTATCACGTGTCACAACTATAATATCTAATTAGGTGTCATGTGATATGATAATGATAATGTTAGAATTAAAATTATTAATGTCGAAACTTATTTTATGTTTTTTAATTATTAACAAAATTACTATCTTCTCCTACTATTTAGAATCTAGATATCCTCTCTCAAATTAATTTTCTTATTTTTAACTATTAATCTCTATTTCTTTCTCCCTCTCTAAAAAAACATCTCCCCCTGTCTCTCTAAAACTCACCATCCTCTATTTCCCTATTTTTCAATGACATTTTTCTCTCATTTTCATGTATTAATATATATGTATTTTTTAAGAGATTTGTAAAATTTTGCTTCAAGAAAAAAGGAAAATGATATTGTCTGACGTTCATGCAATTACGACCACCTGTGGACTCATATTGTTATAAAATTTACATATTTTAAATAAATTCAACTTAAAAACACAGGTATAAATGATAGTCAAATGAATTAAATTTAAAAACACAAATCAAAGGTGTCTAAATAATATTTGTCTTAGGAAAGAGTGTAAAAATTATTGAATACTCATTAAATTTGAAGAATCTAAAAAATTTAATCTCTCTCACACTATCAACTCTTATTGTTGTAATATTTATTTATTTTAAATTAATTAAATTTGAAAACATAAAAAAATTTAAATAAATCAATAATTTCAAAAAGACAAAAAAAAAAAAAATTGTTCAAATTGTAAAGTCTTGTGGTAAATCCAATCAAAATATTAGTTAAATTAGGAATGCTATTAAAGTTTCCTAAAGTGATGCAAATTGAAGATTTAAAGAATTCTGAACAATTAAGGAGATAAAATTAATCAAGTTGACCAAGATTTTGAAGAATTCTAATTGGTGTGAAGGATTACAAAACCTAATGGGATTCGGACGCAGCTTTCTGGAACGTGAATGAAATTCCAGTGTACCTCACAAGCACGGCGTGGGGAGCGCGCAGGTGCGCTCCAAGCACGCAGGCAGCCCGCAAGGAGCGCGCGGGTGCGCCAAAGTATCTCAGAAATTTCAGTGAGGTCCGCAGGCAAGAGGATGGGAGACCGAGGGTGCGCCAGTATTATTTCCTAAAGCGTAAGAATTCCAGTGCAGGTCGCAGGCTGGAGGATGGGAGCGCGAGGGATCGAGCTATGAATATTTTGTTCGGATTCAATTTCCTATTTTTCCAAACTAGGGCAACTTTGTAATCCTCTATATATGTGAAACCAACTCTGTAATTGGTGAGAGGTGGGAGAACATATTATTGGGATCTAGAGAAAGAGTCTTTGATTATTGAGAGCTTTCATGTTCTTTCTCTAAATTCTTCTTGTATTTTTTTTTTCACTTTCTGTGTGAGGCAGAAAGCCTGCTTGTAGGGTTTATCGAGTGATTCGAGTAAGAGTGACGAAAGGATTCGTGCGAGTGATTCGTAGAGAGTCTGAGTAGAGTCTTGTAACCCGTTGATAGTGGGATTGTAAATAGAGGTTTTTCTCCCTGTGATAGGGTTTCCTCGTTATTCTCTTGTGTGATTACTTTCACTGTGTGTGTGATTGTGTGGGTTTGGAATTTTCACAAATAACAATTCTACTTTGAAAAAGGTTTTATAATTTTTGTTATTGAAATTAACAAATGTTTTGAAATAATATAATAACAAAAATTTTTATATTAAGGTAAATTAACGATTATTAATTTGTTTAGGATGTAATGGGATGTTAATAGGGTTAATATAGTGTATTGAGGGTTTTAAATTAACAAAGGTATGGAAAATGGGGCTTAATTTGGACTTGGCTGTTTTTTGTCCAATTGGGGTGCAGGGGGACGCCAGGTACTTTGGGCCGGTGCCTGGGTAGAGTGACAGATGACAGACTGATGTATCAACTTTTCTATCGTGTGTCATTTCTCCGACCTTATCAAAGACAAGTTATGGGTGCAGGGGAAAGGGGAAAGCTACTATTGAAGCCTTCGCCCCCAAGCTTGCTACTCTATATATGTATATGGGGGAAAAGAAAGAGAGAGACAGTTTGGTCGGTTGGGAGAAAAGAAATCGAGAATAAGCTGAGAAGGAGCTTAACTTGGTAAGTGAATCCATCCTTAACCAAAACCAAATTGGTCTTGTAGTTATGAAATTAGATGTCTAATGAATGCGTTTATGCAATCGGTTTAATAATAGGATCAAAAGATTGAGTGTACGATCTATTCGAAGTTGGTAAGGTTTTGCCAAGAGCTTATTGTCCATAAGTTTTTCTTCTTCCTATGATCGAGGTAGGAATTCTAAGCTCTAAACTAGCATATATAAGATGTAAGGAGTGTGAAAATGGTATTTTATTGAATTTTATGAGTTAGAATAACATGATTGTGTGATTTGAACCCCATTATATAAGTGAATGTTTGTATGTATATGTTGAGTTGTGGTTTTGATTTGGAAATAATTGCTCACTTAGAACTTGAAGTTGTTGATTTCTCTAAGTCCTACAAGCCATGAAAACAATAGAGTAATAAGATTTTGAGTCATAATATGTAATGGAGGAAGATTGGAAGTGGAAATAAGAAAAACTAAAATTGAACCGAAATAGGGAAAACCCACCTGTGCTTAGGCGGGCACTCAGGGCTTCCATGTGGGTGCCTGGTTTGGCTAGGCCGAACCTTTGATGCTTGGTGGGGGTGCCCGAGTACTTCACGGGGATGTGTGAACCCTCCAGCTTTTGGATTCTTCAACCCATCCTAAGTTTAGACTAACTTTTCGTGAACCTAAGATGAATTAGATTTGTTTTCTAAGATACATATATATATATATATATACACACTTAAGGTTTGGGAATTGAAAATATCAATTTTAAACATGTTTGGAAGTTAATTACGTAAAATCGAACCAAAAACATGAGTCTGCTTATAGCAGGGCGATTGAACTTTCTGTGTGAGTGCCTGAGTCCTTTATGGGGGCACCCAGGTTTCTCTAGAATACTATTTTGTATTCCTTTTTTATTTTAAACTTATATTATTAAAGTTTAAGCATGAACTACAGTAAATATAGAAGGTTCCAACTATGTTAATGAGATATACGTAATATTGTGATTAGATATTATGAATGAGGTAGGATTAGTGTTGATTGATTATAATAAATGGATTATAATTGGGTGTTTACAATAAAATGATCAAATGAAACAATAGTGGTTGAAATGTTTATATAATTTATAAAATGAGAGATGTTTAAGAGATAAAATGATAGATATTGAATTATTGAAGAGACATATGATTTAATATTCATTTTTTTGTGGAATGAAATCACTATTATTGATTGATTATAATTATTGGAATATGATTGGTTGTTTATATTGAATGATATTGATTATTTGATCATGATAAGTGACCGCTTCTAAATAGTGCGTCTAAACTAACCCCCAAGTACAAGGGTGTGCGATGTGGTTTTAACTTGGTAAGTCCAAGGTCGAATCCACAGGGAACCTAAAGTTTTAGTTTCTAAGTTATCAAGAATGCTCAAAATTCAAATGCTAGGAAATTGTAAGAGTTCTCTACCTAAATTCGAAAGGTGGTAAATTGAAAACTTAACTAAACCTGAACAAGAATTAAATAAAGAAAGTTGCCAAAAGAAACAATTCTAAAATAAAAATATTTTATAATTTTAAAAATGCTTCAATGTGAATTCAAGAGTTAAAGAAAGTTCTCTAACCTAATCAAGATTTCAACAAAACAAGCAATTAATTTAAAATCAAATTCAAGATAGATTAAAGAATTCAAGATTAAGAAGTTCTTGATCCAATTTCACAAGTTCAGGTAGTTTACTACTTCACTACGGGATGTGTTAAAACTACAATCTATAGTTCACATCAAAGGAGCTATAGGTTGTGAAAAAAATACTCTCATTAAAGTTCTAAAAATGCCTGATACTCAGTTTTAAAATCACGTTTCATCATGGATAATAAAACTGGAAAGATTTTCTAAGAAAACATTCGGTTTCAAACCTGAATTAGGGTTTGTTCAAAAATTATTAAGAAAATTATATTCAAGAGTTTTTACCAGTGATTACAGAGAATTTAGTCAAAAACTCTTGTTTCCGAAGGTTTTTCAAACAACCAAAACCAGATTTGTTTAAGAAATCAATTTTAATTTGCCCAAAATTATTAAATCAATGTTTACCCAAAAACCTTTACTAGTGATTATAGAGAATGTAGTCAAAGGTTTCCATTTTTTAAGGTGTTTGAAACAAAATAAACTGTTTCTTACAATCGTAGATCACTCTGCACAGGCTTTTACAAACCATGCGAAGGATCTACGCACATCCTTTCGTTTTTCATAAACTACCCTTCCTTGATTCATTGAATCAAGAACTAGGATTTTACGCCACGTTCATAATGAAATCCATACAATTTAATCCAATCATTGAAACAAGAATCAAAGAACGAGAAAAAAGAGTGAATATAAACTAAACTACGAATAAAAATGTTATTAATCTAAGCAAAAACAATACCGTACTTCGAAGAACGAAAGTAACAACGAATAAGCATGAAAGTTGAAGCGAATCCACATATTGTTGTGCAAATCTTGTTAAACATCTTCAAAGAGAAATTGAAAACTCTCTTTCTAAACCCTAAAATACTCTCTGAAAGTCTGAAAAAAAAGATGGAAAGAAGATGGTACAAGATGAAAAGAAGATGCCCTAGATGGTTGCTCATGGGGTTTTTATAACCCATGCACGAAACCCTAAAAACGGAACAAAGAAAAAGCTCCCGCGTGTCCCAGGTGTCCAGACACCCAGATGGGGTGTCTGGACAGCAGTGTGCTCCAGACTCCCAATTTTCCTACTCTACCTTCTGCGGTCCTAAAGGTGTCAAGACACCCATGTCATCCAAGTGTACCATGAGCTACCTTCATCGTTTTCTTCATTTTTGGCACTGCCAATTGCTTCAATTGAGCCGTTTTTAGAACAATTAAGAAAATAAACCATATTAGTGAAAAAAATAACAAAATGCATGATTAACTTAAGAAAAATGCATGATTTTATGTTAAAATAAGGTTCTTGTAATTACACTTTTCAAGTGTAATCACACCCCCCAACTGGAGCATTGCTCGTCCCTAGCAATGACTTTATTCAATTTAAACTAATCTATTATCCTATTTCTCTTTTCGTTGGAAACACAGTTGCACTTAGCAATGTGCAACAAGCCTTTTAAACCCCCTAGGTTTCCTCTAGTGGACGAGTGAAGTCTCGTGAGGGTTTACAGTGAATCTACCCACAAAATTCCTAGACTAGTTTAAGGGATGGTAAACAATCACTTCAACAGTTCATGCTTTAACTTCAATGTGAAATAAGTGGCTTAAGCTCAAAATTTTTGGCATAAATTCCCCTAATGTGATGAGACTCTCTTCCTATATTGATCATGTGATGTCCAGAATGTAAGTTCATATCCAATCAACAAGCCTATCCTGTATGTCCAATGATCTTAGCTTTGACTTCAAATCTCACCTGAGTGTTCACTCTTAAAACAAAAATTCACTTGATGAGGGTTACTCTCATGGTTCTTGCAAGAGTGCAAATCGAATAATCGCGATGAACCCCAATCAAAGAATGACATAACCAAATGAACTGCAGAGTGATACATAGCTTCATGGATGGAATGTATTAATTCAAACACAAGAAAACCACAATCTTTCACATGAAATGGGTCAATGTTCTTAAAAATGATTTTCACCCAAAGTCCGTTAGGTCTTTATCAGGTTGTAGCGGGGCCTGGGGGTGATGGCTAAACAACAATGGATATGGAAAATCAAAGTGCATGCCTTAGGATTAAAGTGGTAGTACAGTCCTCCCCCCAACTTTCTCATTTCTACTCCTTGAATACCAATATTGATTTTTTTTCTCTCTCTTCTTTTTTTTCTCTTTTTTTTTTTTTCATTTTTTCATTTTTTTTTGGTAGAGGACCAAAAGATTTTTGATTCACATATAGCTATGTTCTCACTTGCATATGTATATAGTTTTTTTTTTTCTTCTTTTTTTTTGCCCCCAATCTGCCCCTTAACTACCTCTCCAAACACATCTAAGACATCCCAAAGCATGCAAGGGTTGGCTCCTACATATCTAAGGTAAAAAGGGTTAAAATTGTGGGTCCAAGAAAATTTTAATAAATTATTTTATTTTGAAAGGCTTCAACTTGGTTCCAAAGGCAATAGTTTTAAAAGAAAAGGATACAATCTTTCAAATAATCCAATGATGGCCTAACATCATTCCCTAGGTTATCACCATTTTTTCAAAATCAATGATCCATTCATGCAATTGAAAAGCGGTAACTTGTTGCATTCAATACCAAAGCAAAATAACGTAATGAAGCTATAAAAGAAATATGTGAGATGAAAGAAAATGTAATAAAGAGCATTATATTCAATCCTCTCAAAAATAACGGTTTTAGGCTCAAAGTCTCACAAAAGAGAGGTTCTTAAGTCTCCACTTACGTCTTGGCATACCTGATTGACTATATCTCATGAACTCTACTCCCTAACACATTGTTATTCCCTTGATCTCAAGTAAAAAGTCTACTAAACATTTGAAAAATTTATACTAAATTTCTCACTTTAGTTACCTACTCACAAATGAAAATAAAAACATTCCTTATTTCCATGATTATTACCATCCTCAGCTAGTTATACACTTCCACATTAGTCACTATATGTCAAAAATATTGTTTATGCAATGCAGTCATGTTTTACCATGCAACATGCCTCCCCCCCAAACTAAAATCACACATTGTCCCCAATGTGTGTTATGGAATCTTAATTGACAAGAGAAGGTGACTATTAATGCATATATAAACAGAATGAGAAGTGACTAATGACATAAAGGGGATAATGACAATAAAGAAAAGAAAAACAGTAAAAGACAAATATAAAAATAAAGAAAAGCGTGGATATTACCTCATGTTGTCATCAAATGAAGTAAGTGCATCATGAAGAATAGGAGAAACCAAGTGTTAGAACTCCCACAATGAAGGTGACATAATAGTCAATTAGCTCACTATCATCGTACTTACCAATTTCATCAGGTACATCTTCTAGGGGTGGCATATCTACCCAAGTAGGTAAATCCACAGATGACGTAATGGACAGGTGGTCACAGTTAGTGGGTGGGGCATCGGGCCACTCTTGAGCTATAACAATTTCCGCCCATTCCATTCTAACATTTATCTCCAAGTCTATTTCATCCCACCAGGCATCCTAAAAAAATTGATGAGGTGCTAAGGTGAAAAATGGGGGAGCATATTCAGTTAAAGGCAATGTATTACCTTCTATAAATAAATTGTCAGGCCAAGAACTCAAACTACTCTCAGAACTCATAGAAGAACTCTCAAAGTCACTCTTATCCCTACTACTAGATGACAAAACATCCCACTTATGCTTGTGATCCCTGACACTACCCACATTAGCATCTTGATTAACATTCTTATTCAATGTAGTCAAAGTGTACCTGTACTTTTATAAAACAAACAAGTAAAGCTTTTAAATCATGATACAAGAGATAGTAGCAAGCAAGAGGTAATTTACCCACACAATCATAACATAACCATAATAAATAGAAAAACAAAATAAGATCAAATAAAATAAAATTATCATTCTAATAAAAGAGATAATCGAGTCTAGGGGTACAAATTTAAACTAGCAATTCACACCTAACTCGCAAAACAGTTGTCAATTTACACTTAAACAAAATAAGAAAGAAAATAAAGAGAAAGATCTCCTCTAAACATGTGGTGGAGGGTGATGAGAATCACGAAGGTGATCTAGAATACATTGCAGAAGATGAGTCTGCGTCTGTTGTTCTTGCTGTATCTCATGTTGCGTCTGCTACATCCTTAGAAGCAAGCCATGATCCATCTTCTGATTGTGCTCTAGACGGTTCATTTGCACCAGCAAATTTGCAATGGGATCTTCGGGTTCATCATCCTCATCCCATGGCCGCTGAGATCCACTCCCCTCTGCCATGTTTGCACCAGATGGTTTCTTCTTCTTGCCTTTTGCCAAGTTACCCCGAGACTTAACATAGGAGACGATAGTGAGGGGTTGGAGGCAAGGAGCTATGGGTAAGTCTGCCATAATAGGTGCACCCTTTCGCCGAAATATTTTTGTGAGAGCTCCCCCGAATGGAATACTTGATTGACCTCCTTGATGCTCAAGTGTATAAATAATTTGGTGCCAGATAAAGGAGGGCAAATCAATTGTCATCTCGATCCCTATAGCATAGATCAATCGAGCACGTGTGGGACTACAATCGGAATTCCTATTTTTGGGTAGAAGATTGGTGCACGAGAACAGATGAAGAGCCTAATATTTAGCCTTGAGAGAAGAGAGTTGTTTCTTATATTCACCAGTCCACTCTTGGTTATCTGTCAAAACTTCTCTTGCTACTATGTTCAGGGGTGGACCTCCTTCTATTGGGTAGGTAAATTCAGGGTTCTGTACCCGAGGTAGTTGGAAAACCTCTGCAAAATTATCTAGTGTCACTTGAATCTCAATTCCTCAGACCCATCCGGTAAGTTTTTCTCTCCCATGCCTCTGGTTTATTGAATTTTCTTTTATATTAGCAAAGAATTCCTGCACTACCTCATAGATGCACAAGGCCTGAAACTGAGTAATTGACAACCATTGCCGACCCTCAAAGTTTTGGAATAGTAGGAATTCCTCACCTTTAAATTAATCAATTCTCCAAACCCTCTCCATTACCACTGGCATATGGCACCACACGTCATCATATTGGGTTTCGGCATCTATTTTCCAAAAACGATCACTATCAAAGGGTGTAGGTCCCAAGTGCCTATTAGCTATCTTCTTAGTCCTTGGTGCCATTGAACTGACAAAGGGCAACAATTGATAATCAAGATTAGAGCAATCCCTATGTCCACACAAATTCAGTGGCCTACTTCTAATAAAGCATGAGAATAATAATTCAAAGGAAATTGAGTTTTTCATCGGACCACAACTTGACTTATGCTCTCCAATGATGGTGAGTGTAGTGTCTTCCCAAAATTGGGGTCTACCTTTAAAAATCCTTAAGTAAGATGCAAATTTAGCATGAAAAGTACCCACTTGAAGCCAAAAATGGCCCCATTTGGTCGGCCACACTCCCACCCGTGATGAGGTTTGAGGACCCACGGGTAGGTTCAAATTTTGACAAAGAAATTGAAGGTTTAAGATGACTAGGCCCCATGGGTGAAGAAAGTAACTTTTGAAAGTTGTTTGGAAATAAAATTAAGGAACAAAATGAGAAAAAGAACCCTAGATATTTGAATCTTGAAGTTAGGGCTCCTATGGAGGAAGAAGAAGACTTACCTCACTTGAAGAACCCCAAAAACTTGAAGAAATCCAAGAATTTGCAGCAAAATCTTCAAAATTTCTGCAACCCATGGCCTAGAGAGGCTTGGATTGAGAGAGAAAGTGATTGGGTTTGAGAGAATTAGAGCTAGAAGCTGAGGAAATGGAGGATTTGGCCAAATAAAGGGGTTTCGGGTTTGTTAAAGGAAGTGCAGGTGTCCGGACCGGCCGAATCTGGTTTCTCTTGAAGACCCCACTGCGGTCCGGACCGGCTGGACGGGTATCCGGACTGGCAGACCACTTTAGGGAAATTTCAGGTTTTTTTTTTTTTAAATAAATCACCTAATATTCCTAGTGAATAAACTACACTTTTCCTAAATGTAATTCCTATACTAATTAATATACAACAACGATTCTTTCGATTGTGAACTATTCGTAAGGTGGGGGATCCAAGAGATCCCACGTTTCAATTAAACCCACGAAATTTTCCAAGTAGGGTTTTAATCTATGCCCATTCACTTTAAATTGATGTCCATTCTTCGGGTTTTTAATTTCAATGGCTCCATGGGGCGATACGTGTGTCACAATGAACGGTCCCGACCACTTAGATTGTAATTTACCTGGGAATAGGTGTAGTCGTGAGCGATAAAGAAGTACCTTTTGACCTTCATGGAATGAATGTCGTGCAATTTGCTGATCATGTACTTTTTTCATCTTTTCTTTTGAAATTAACGCATTTTTATAAGCATAATTTCGTAACTCATCCATTTCTGCAATTTGTAGTTTACTCATCAATAATTGCCCAATAAGCTTTATGCTCTAATTCCACGGGCAAGTGGCACGGCTTACCATAAACTAATCAATAAGATGACATTCCTAGGGTGGTTTTATATGCAGTACGATATACCCATAAGGAATCTATCAACCTTAGTGACCAATCCTTGCGATTTGGATTAACCATCTTTTCTAAAATTCACTTGATCTCTCTGTTAGCAAGCTCTACTTGGCCATTTGTCTGGGGGTGATAGGGAGTACCCACTCTATGAACTACCCCATATTTAAGTAATAGAGTTCCTACTGGCCGGTTACAGAAATGCTTTTCTCCATCACTGATTATTGCTCGAGGCACCCCAAAGCGTGAAAATATGTTTTCGTGGAGGAAATTGAGCACTACTTTGTGATCATTAGTCCTAGCGGCTACTGCTTCTACCCACTACACGTAATCAACCCCTACTAGGATGAATTCATACCCAAAAGATTTTGGAAAAGGGCCCATGAAATCTATTCCCCAACAGTCGAATACTTTTAACACGAGAATAGGGGATAGAGGCATCATATTCCTTCGGGTCAAACTACTTAAACGTTGACACCTATCGCAAGTTGTGCAGAAATGATGTACGTCTTTGAATAATGTAGGCCAATAAAATCTACATTGTAAGATTTTGGCAGCTGTTTTGTTCGTGAAAAAATGGCCACCACAAGCTTGAGAGTGACAGAACTCTATAATCCTTGGAACTTCCCACTAATGAATACATTGGCGTATTACTTGATCTGGGCAATATCTAAATAAATATGGATCATCCCAAGAGAAAACTCGTACATTCCTAAGGAATTTCTTCCTATCTTTAGGACTCCATTCACTTGAGATTTTGCCTGTCACTAAGTAAGTAGCAATATCAGCGTACCAAGGTGGGTTGGAGGCTGTTATTGCTTGTACGTGAAACAACTATTCATCCGGGAAGCTATCATTAATTTGAGTGTCATTTCTGGGGTAAACTTCTGCCAGTAATCGTGACAGATGATCCACTACTACATTTTCTACACATTTTTTATCTCTTGTTTCGATGTCAAACTCCTGTAGTAGTAATATCCAACGAATCAAGCGGGGTTTGGCCTCTAATTTGGTTAACAGATATTTAAGTGCTGAATGATCAGTAAAAACGATAACTGTTGAACCAATGAGATAAGACTGAAATTTCTCAAGGGTGAAAAAAACTGCTAGCAGTTCATTTTCAGTTGTTGTGTAGTTCTTTTGCGCGTTATTAAGAGTTTTACTAGCATAATAAATGATATGCACCTTTTTATCCTTTCTCTGCCCTAACATAGCTCCAATAGCATGGTCACTAGCATCGCACATAAGTTCAAATGGTAGTGACCAATCAGGGGATTACAATATAGGAGCTGTAGTTAGACGCCCCTTGTGTTTATCGAAAGCCTGCTGGCATTGATCAGTCCATTCAAATGGAGTATCTTGTGTTAGTAACTGACCCAAGGGTTTGGAAATTTCACTAAATGACTGAATAAACCTTCGGTAAAAACTAGCATGCCCTAGGAACGATCTTATATCCTTTACTGAGTGAGGTGTGGGAAGTTTTTGTATCAAGTCTACCTTAGCTTGATTTACTTGGATACCTTTCTTTGACACTATATGGCCTAATACTATGCCTTGTGTCACCATGAAATGACATTTTTCCCAATTAAAGACTAGGTTCTTTTCCTTACATTGTGTTAGTAGAAGATTAAGGTTTTGTAAACACTGCTCAAAGGAATCGCCATAGACGGAGAAGTCATCCATAAATAGCTCGACGATTTCTTCCACCATTTCACTAAATATGCTGATCATGCAGTGCTGAAAAGTAGCAGGGGCGTTACACAGGCTAAAGGGCATTCGTTTATACGTAAAAGTGCCAAAGGGACAAGTGAAGGTAGTTTTGGATTGATCCTCTAAAGCTACCTCTATTTGGTTATAGCCTGAATAGCCATCTAAGAAGCAATAGTATGCATGCCCAGCCACTTTTTCTAAGACCTGATCTAAAAACGAAAGAGGGAAGTGGTCTTTTCTTGTAACTGCATTGAGTTTTCTATAATCAATGCATACTCGCCAGCTAGTTTGTTCTCTCGTTAGGACTAGCTCGTTGTGATCATTCCGAACTACAGTGATACCTGACTTCTTAGGTACTACTTGTGTGGGACTTACCCATTGAGAGTTAGAAATTGGATAGATTATCCCCGCATCAAGCAATTTGAGTACTTCTGCCCTCACCACTTCTTTCATATTTGGATTAGGTCTTCTTTGCATTTGTCGGACTGGCTTGGCACCCTCTTCTAGATATATACGATGTGTGCAAATGAGTGGACTTATACCCGTTAAATCTGCCATTGACCACCCTAATGCCTTCCTATAGGTTTTTAAGAGTTCTACTAATGTACACTCCTGATCAATGGTTAATTCAGAGGAGATAACTACAGGGTATGTTTTTCCTTTACCTAGGAAAGCATATTTCAAATTAGAAGGTAAAGGCTTCCTATCAGGATTTGGAGCTTTTGCATTTGATGATTGAGCTTTATTTAGCAATGGCCCCAAATTTTCAAACATTGGCACCCAATTACCTATAGACATTAAGGGGTAGACTTCTAACCATTCATATATCAATTCACTCTCTTCACCTTGGATCATAAGGTCTCCATTCCCCACATTACAACATAGTGCCCTTTCTAAGGGATCTTTGAAGAATTCACAATCGATACAATTTTGCACTATGGTCTCCACTACGTCTACTTCTTGTACCTCAGACACCTCCTTTGGTTGTTTAGTAACATGAAAAATATTGGTCTCAAATTCTATGTTACCAAAGGACATCTTCATGGACCCATTCCTACAGTTGATCAAGGCATTTGAAGTTGCTAAGAATGGCTGTCCTAGAATCACAGGTGTCTGATCTGGTGCTGACAAACTGGTGAGTGGTTGTGTATCAAGGATTATAAAATCAACTGGAAAATAGAAATTTTCTACTTGCACCAGTACATCTTCCACTATACCTCGTGGAACTTTAATTGATCTATCAGCAAGCTGCAAAGTCACACGTGTAGGTTTTATCTCTCCTAAGCCTAGTTGTTCGTACACTGAATAGGGAAGTAGATTCACACTAGCTCTTAAATCAAAAAGTGCTCGACTAATAAAGAACTCCCCTATACAACAAGAAATAATAGGACATCCAGGGTCCTTATATTTCGGGGGTGTACGACATTGAAGGATAGCACTTGCTTGTTCAGTTAGGAATGCTTTTTCCTTTACATTGAGTCCCCTCTTTACAATGCATAACTCTTTTAAGAATTTTGCATATACAAGAATTTGCTTAATTACATTCAAGAGAGGTATGTTAATTTTCACTTGTTTAAATATCTCTAGCAATTCAGCTGCATGGGCTTCTTTCCCAGCTTTAAAAACCTTTAGGGAAATGGTGCCTTAGGAACATATTCTCTAGGCACTATCATAGGTTCCCCTTCTTTCTCCTTTCCTTTCTCCCATTTATCTACCTTACCATCATCTTTTTTAGATTCTACATCTTCCACGACTATAGGTTGTTTTCCAGCCTTTTTATTATCTTCCAACATCCACTTAGGTTCCAACTTTTCCCTAGTCTCAACCATCTTAGGGTGAATGGTTTTATCTATCACTTTACCACTCCTAAGCATCGTGATGTTTTGCACCTATTCAATATTGCCAGGCATACTGGAAGACCCTTCAACATGTTTCACTTGAGCAGTTGGGTTTGGACGTGGTTGAGCAGGAAATTGACCTTTAGGTTGTGCAATCAAAGTTTGAGTTAGAAGTGTCAATTGTCCCTTAATATAGTCCAAAGTTCGGTTATTTTGAGCCCAAAGTGTGGATTGAGTGTTCATGAATTGTTGAAGTGTTTCTTCTGTGGATCTTTTATTTGGAGGAACATATGGAGTATGTGATGGTCCCACATTCTGAGGCAATCCTGAACTAACGACTGGAACTTGAGGAATTGGATGTGATGGAGCATAATAAGGTTATGGTATTTGAGCTCCATCATTTCTCCAACTAAAATTCGGATGGTTCCTCAGAGCAAGATTATATGTTTCAGAATACGAATTTTCTCCTAAATTTTGTCCACGATATGGATGTCGGTATTGGTTTACAGCATGGATAGGAAGTTCACTAGATGGCTGACCCTGCATAACCTCTCTACAAATAGAGAGGTTAGGGCAATTGTTTGCCCCATGGGATTGGCTATCACAAAGTATGCAGTAGACATCTACTACTGGTTCTCTTATGGGTTGTGGGTTTTTTTTTTTTTTTTTTTTTTATCTTCAAAGTTTCTATTTCTCTAGAGAGGGTTGCTAATTTTGCCTTAAGGTCATCAGTTTCACCCCTAATTGAAGAACCACTAGTAGCCTGAGTGTTATGAGATCCCGTGGTATCCTATGTTTGTGCATTCTCAGTGAGAAACTCGAAACACTCGTAAGCTTCCTCAGGAGTTTTATCATAGAATTGTCCATTGCACATTGTTTCCACAAATTGTTTTAATTGTGGCGTCAGTGATCCATAGAAAATACTAACTAGACGCCAAACCTCAAATCCATGGTGAGGGCTGGAATGTAAGAGAGTTTTGAATCTCTCCCAGCTTTGATAGAACGTCTCACCGTGTTGTGGAGCAAAATTTAGAATTTGATGCTGTATTGCATCAGTTCTGTTAGGTGGGAAGAATTTCTTTAAAAACTTAGCTTGCATTTCATCCCAAGTGCGAATGGAATTCGATGGTAAAAATTCAAACCATCTGGCAGCCTTATCTTGCAAAGAAAATGGGAAAAGCTTAAGAAAAACTAGTTCTGTCACGCCCCGGATTTTCATAACCGAATGCCCAGGGGTGACTTGGAATTTATTTGTTAGGTATAAAAATAAGATGATAATAACACGCTGTCACACCCCAGAGTTTTCCTCCAGATTGGGGTTGACCCGTAAGAAAAATTTAAGATAGTCAAAATCCCATGTTTAGCCCAAACAATATTTATAAGTCATTGGACTGAACCATTTGATGGGATTTCAACTACAGGGCACAAAATAAAGATAAAGAAAAATATTACAGAGCCATCTAAGTGTCCCAACCTCGCGATTAACATTACATACCAAATAAAAGAAAATTAGGTCTATTACAATCATCCAACAATTATTACAGACCAAAAATAAAGTCCTCCAGCTCTGTGCAGGAAAGAAGAAAAAAATAGATAACTCTTCTGATGGAATATTTAAAATAGATTAATCTCTTTCCAGCTCATCTTCTGTATCCCTGTGCTTAATATCCTGAAAAAAATATTCCCACAAGGGGTGAGCTACTAAAGCCCAGTAATCAGAATCTCCTAGGTGCCTATATGCAGTGATTGTAATACTATACTTTATTAAGTGAATGTGTTTAGGTGGCATACTATTTATGCAACAATTAATTCAATAGATCTCAACTGAATAATGTAAATTATACTTACAACGGTTCGATGAAACCGTCACCGTAACTACTATTTTACTTACATGTAAAATAGTTAAATACTGATGTGTATACCACAATGAAGTCTGTGTCGCAGTGGTAGGGATTTCAGATTTAGATCTTCAAGGTCTCGGGATCAAATCCCGTAGCGATACAGGTTTCATACATATATATATATATATATATTTATTTATAAAATATTAATCGAGAGGAATTAAATATAATTAAATAATTCCAACACATCATTCATACATAACAAGAGAGGTTGCTGGTCACAGTAAAATTTTGTAAAGGAGTTTAATCTAAATCCTCCTAAGATAATCATACTCCTATCCTCCTCTACCCCCATCCTTGGGAACCAGTGACTTTATGGGCTTAGCATCCAATGCATACCAACGGTGTCACTTACCAAAAACCTAGCCGTCGCGACCGGCTACCTGACTGGCCAGGTCAGAAGGGAGCATCTCCCAAATAAAATGCATGTTCCCATCTTCATCTAAAAAGCCATTTCTACCCACCCATTACCCCATTGCCAAAAATAGCTTTAGCACCGAGTGCCTTAATTTCTTCTCACCCTTTTTCATTCCAAGGGTACCTTGTATGGAAATCAGACATTTTTAATAACAACCGACAATGTTCCCGGGCGATGAATCAAAAGTGAGATTATTTAGTCACATGCAATATATTTTTAAGCACTTTATCTATATCCATACTTTAATAGTAATTCTCAATAAATCAAAGATTTAACATAGTCATCAATATCATTATCACAAAGGTAGGCACTATATGTAAATTAACAATTAAAAAAAATTAGAATACAAATTAGTATTTTAGTTAATTGTTTTGACAAGTTTACCGTACTAAATTTGATAAGAATAAAATTATTTCTAATGGTATATTAATTAGGTCGAGGTTGGTAGCTTAGTGGGTGGGCGACCCTAATTGCGATTTAAAGTCGCAAGTTCGAACCTCATTGGCTGCAAATCTCGGTTTTTGCTTCTTTTACCTTTTATTTTATTATTTTATGGAATATAAAGATAATAAATAGCTCTTGGACTTATATTTAATTTTTAGCAAAACTGATAAGTTTTATTTTATTCAAAAATAATTTAAATAAATTTCCAATCATCATCTTATTTATAACCAAACCCTTATCATAGGTTTTTGGCTTCAAGATATCCACAAATGTCCACAGAATTATCCCAATGTTTAGGAAGGTATTAAATGAGTTTCATTAAATTCACTTAATCATAAAAATATAATTATATAACTTGCTAGGTTAACAAAACAATGCCAAAAATAAATCAAATTCATTTAAGAAAGACCAAATGAGAAAAGAACAAGTCCATTGTTTCTTTTGGGCATTTTATCAAATACTAGCATTTTAGTTTGAATAAGTCATCCAACTATCCATGATGAAACTGATTATCTAAGTCAATTATCATCAATATTAGAGTGTCAAATAATATATAATATCTAGTTTAAAATAATTTCATATCAATAGAAATTATTAACATGACAATAACTAACAGAAGGAAATTGGAAATTTAAATAAATCTTTAAACATAATATTCTAAACAAATCCAAACAAGCATCAATTAAAGCTAAGCAGAATAGCAGCTTGAAAGAAAATTCATATAAAATAGAGCAAGACTCCAATATCTATAAACTTTATATCTGTAGAAACTAGACTTCAAGACCTACAACTTTCATGTTTTACACTTTTTAAAATTCTAAGGTCTAAAGGTACAAAAACAACTTTGAATTCAGTTTGTTCAGAAAATACAGTTTTACACGTGCTCAGTATTTTGGGCATAACTTTTGACTCATAAATCGGATTGATGCAATTCTTTTTGGGTTGAAAAGAAAACTGAAAGGGCTACAACTTTTATGTTTTAGCCAAAGCCTAGTTCCACCGTTGTAGGGGTTAGAAGCACATAAGAAGTTACAAATAGAGAGCTGTCAGCATACTGAGTTACTTCAGTCAAAAATTTGGCTTCCCTACCCCCAATATACGGGTATTTATTTTTATCACAATCAAGTTTCATACTTCAAACCAGAAAATGCATCAAATATATTTTAGGAGATTCATCATCCTACCTCAATGAAGATATTAATGACCAAGTCTGAGAAGGAAAAATGAGTTAGCTTTGAACACTACCCAAATTGGAAAATTCCAAGCCTTTCTTCTTCCTCCAAGCAACACCAAATCTTTAGCCTCACTAATTAATAATTTATTATTATTTCTCTCCTATTTCTTCTCTTTGAAGACACACAATTTATAGGGAGTGTAGAGAAGATTATTGGTGGAGAAAAATTCAACTAAGGTAAGATCATGCCTATACAATTGGTAGCATGATCCAAGAATCATGCTTACTTTTTGACACTCTAACCATATCATTTAAGAAAAGCATTGGGGAAGATGTATGGAGGTGGCATGATCCGGGAATCAAGCTAACTTTTTTTGACAAATTTAAACAATCATGCTAGCTTTTTGACAATTTAACCAAATGCTTTAAATCATGCTAGCTTTCAAACAAAATGCTTTAAATCTTGTTTGCTAAATAATTTGAAAAAGATGCTTTAAGGTCATCAATGTGGGTCTTCTCTTTGTCCAATTAGTCAAATAATTTTGAAAGATGGTGAGAGTGTATGGAAGATGGAAATGAAGTTGTCGGGAAATAATTTAGAGCAACTATTCATGAGTCAATTCATTGAGTGATAAAGTGAGTTGAAATGAGTTGAGGTGAGTCAAAGAGAAGGGTTGATCCATGGGTTAATGGTCTTGGTTTGAACCAAATAAGTAATTGGGCTAAGAAGTGTTTGGATAAAAATTTTAAAAATTCTACATTAAACTCCCACATAGGGTGAAATTTAATCCGAAAAATTTTCCAACTAATTTTTTTATCATTTCAAAAATTTTCAAATGCTCAATTTTCTAGATTTTTACTATAATAAATATCACTACCACACTTAAATAATTTAATTAAGGAAACAAATTTAGGTTATTACAAGTTCCATTGGGCATCCCTGATCCTTAGTAGTGACACAAATGTTCCTAAAACGTGTTAAGTGATCGTATGGAGTTTCAGAATCCATACCATGGAATGTAGGTAACAATTGTATCATTCCCGGTTTAAAGTGGAAAGCTTGGTTTTCAGGCCAAACTATACAAGATTCAGGAGTACGCCTATTTTGCTGTAAGATATCCCTCATAGATCATCTAGCAGCAACAGCTTGTTCTTCAGCCATTTCTAAAGGTGGATTAGGTAATCTAGGGTTTGGAAATTCTCCTAAAGAGTTTATAGGTTCAAAAAGAGGATTTAGAAACTCAGAATGTTCTAATCGACCGTCTTCACCACGAGTCCAAAAGTTCATAAGTTAGGAAAGATAGACTAAATGAATGAACTAAGTTCCAGACCAAAGGCCTAGGTGTCTGGCCCACTAAGTAAGATTAAGGGACTTAGGAAATTTTTAGAGATTTTTAAGTTTTTGGTCTTTTTTTTTAATTAAAATTTATCCTAAAATTCTAATAACATAAAAACTAAGATTGGCTCCCTGGCAACGGCGCCAAAAACTTGACTACTTCTAAATAGTGCGTCTAAACTAACCCCCAAATACAAGGGTGTGCGGTATAGTTTTAACTCGATGAGTCCAAGGTCGAATTCATAGGGAACCTAAAGTTTTAGTTTCTAAGTTATCAAGAATGCTCAAAATTCAAATACTAGAAAATTGTAAGAGTTCTCTACCTAAATTCGAAAGGTGGTAAATTCGAAACTTAACTAAACCTGAACAAGAATTAAATACAGAAAGTTGCCAAAAGAAATAATTCTTAAATAAAAATATTTTATAATTTTAAAAATGCTTAAATGTGAATTCAAGAGTTAAAGAAAGTTCTCTAACCTAATCAAGATTTCAAGAAAACAAGCAATTAATTTAAAATCAAATTCAAGATAGATTAAAGAATTCAAGATTAAGAAGTTCTTGGTCCAATTTCACAAGTTCGGGTAGTTTACTACTTCACTACGGGATGTGTTAAAACTACAATCTATAGTTCACGTCAAAGAAGCTATAGGTTGGGAAAAAAATACTCTCATTAAAGTTCCAAAAATGCCGGATACTCGGTTTTAAAATCACGTTTCATTATGGATAATAAAACTGGAAAGATTTTCTAAGAAAACTTTCGGTTTCAAACCTGAATTAGGGTTTGTTCAAAAATTATTAAGAAAATTATGTTCAAGAGTTTTTACCAGTGATTACAAAGAATATAGTCAAAAACTCTTGTTTCCGAAGGTTTTTCAAACAACCAAAACCAGATTTGTTTAAGAAATCAATTTTAATTTGCTCAAAGTTATTAAGTCAATGTTTACCCGAAAACCTTTACCAGTGATTACAGAGAATGTAGTCAAAGGTTTCTGTTTTTGAAGGTATTTGAAACAAAATAAACTGATTCTTACAATCGTAAATCACTCTGCAAAGGCTTCTACAAACCATGCGAAGGATCTACGCACATCTCTTCATTTTTCATAAATTACCTTTCCTTGATTCATTGAATCAAGAACTAGAGTTTTACGCTACGTTCATAATGAAATCCATACAATTTGATCCAATCATTAAAACAAGAATCAAAGAACAAGAAAAAAGAGTGAATATAAACTAAACTACGAATAAAGATGTTATTAATCTATGCAAAAAACAATACCGTACTTTGAAGAACGAAAGTAACAACGAATAAACATGAAAGCTTAAGCGAATCCACATATTGTTGCACAAATCTTGTTAAACATCTTCAAAGAGAAATTGAAAACTCTCTTTCTAAACCCTAAAATATTCTCTAAAAGTCACAAGATGAAAAGAAGATGCCCTAGATGGCTGCTCATGGGGTTTTTATAACCCATGCACGAAACCCTAAAAACGGAACAAAGAAAAAGCTCCTGCGTGTCCCAGGTGTCTAGACACCTAGATGGGATGTCCAGACGGCAGTGTGCTCCAGACTCCCAATTTTCTCGCTCTGCCTTCTACGGTCCTGAAGGTGTCCAGACACCCATGCCATCCAAGTGTACCACGAGCTATCCTTCATCGTTTTCTTCGTCTTTGGCACTCCCAATTGCTTCAATTGAGCCGTTTTCACTACAATTAAGAAAATAAACCATATTAGTGAAAAAAAAAAAACAAAATGCATGATTAACTTAAGAAAAATGCATGAATTTATGTTAAAATAAGGTTCTTGTAATTACACTTTTCAAGTGTAATCAATAAGAATAACATAATTATGATGAAAATGATATGATAATTTGAAATTTCGTAATATGCTGATAGAGATCCCAACTAATCAATCACAATCACACACAGAGATAAATAGAAGGCGAGATATACAAGAAATGAGGAAACCCACAAAGGGAAACCTCAAACAAATACTTTCACTAAAATCAAACATTGGTTACAAACTCAACCTCTCGATAGATCAACTCCTCAACTCCATACTCTTGTTGACGTTTGCTTGAATCCTCGATGCACCAACTCCTCTAGTGAAAGCCCTTCGACTCCTCGAAGGCACACTACTGACTCCTCAGTAGCTTTACTGAATCCACAGCCATCATAAACCTCAAATCTGAACTCCTTCGGGTTGAACACGAACCGTGTTGCCTAAGTTGTGGAGAGAATGATCAATCTTTAAGGCTCACAATCTCATGTGTATTCTCTCGGTGTGTGTCTCTCTCTTTTCATGTCTTCCTAAACTTGAAAACGCCAAGAGATATTTATAAACAAACCAAAGTGGCTAGGGCTATTGAAGTTGTGTGTAGCTGAAGTTCCAGCTTGATACCCTGTCAGTATTTTAATCATATCTTTTTACTCACAATTTGGATTGACCTAATTCTTTTTGGGTTGGAAAGAAGACTCAAAGGCTACAACTTTCGTGTTTTGGCCGAAGCCTTAATCCGTCGTTTTCGAGGTCAAAATTGCATTGGAAGTTGAGAATAGAAAGCTGTTATGCTGGTATGTCGCGGGAAGGGCGCACTTGTGGCCTTCCTGCGGCCTTCCCATGACCTTCCCATGGTCTTGCTATAATTCAGAGCAATCTTTCCACACGGCTTAATCTCTCTCGGCTTTTTCCCGTGGCCAACTGCTGCCTTCCCGGGGTCTTCCTACGTTAATCAGTTCCGAGCCTCTTCAGGACTTCTGAATCTCTTCAGGACTTCTAGCCACTTTGGAAACTTGATTTTCAACCTCTTTAAAACTTTTAGCCATTATGGAAACTTGATTTTCTGAGTCCTTTACACTTCTAATTGACTAAAGACTGTAGTGTCTTAGCCTACACTAAGTCTAGAGATTACAAAACACTATTTTTGACCATGGATTTGCCAATCTACAATTTTGGCCATAACAATCTGCCCCTTTGGTAATTCCATGTCAAAACTCAAAAACATAATACAAGAAATCTAATATTACAAGAAAATCAATCTACACTAAGACCTCAGTTGACTTTTCCTTGATTAATATGTGCTGATTATAAAACCTGTTTGCTGCACACTTAAACAAAAGGATCAAGGCATCATGTGGAATAAATAAAGAAATAAACATTAACTAAAACCATAAAAAAATGACACAAAATATTCTCCCCCTTAATTATCAAAAAAAAAAATGAATGATTGACTCCCCCTTAATGAACAAAATTCTTTTCAAAGCATTCTCCCCCTTTTTGACATGAATTGACAAAAAAAAAAAAAAAATATTAGGGACAACGTGTATTCTTGATCAAATCATTCCAAGTTCTATTTTCCCAATCACAAAACAAAACATAGTCTCAAAATTTTGACCATACATAAATAGTAACAAATAAGAATTCTAAGAATCACCCTACTATTTATGTCATGAGTTGTTCACATATGTCATACCAATGGTCAAATGCCTGTGCGGTGTGTGAAATAAAGTTTAAGTGCAACATGATTAATACTTTTCACAAACTCGTATGAATTTTAAAATTGCTCCTTTTGGACTTTGAATTGAATTGAGTAAGATGTACAGTGTTAGCTCTTCGACTAAATTCTCCTCAATTCATTGTTTTCAACTAAACACCAAGGAAATAATCACATTTTTCTTTTTATTTGTTCTTGGTGGCTTTCACACACTTTATGGGTAGGTAGCCTTCTTCCTCTATCGTCAAACCCAGAGGGTGGTTATTTTGATAACCCACACGTCAACAGGCTAGCTTTCATTCTATCCTATATGGTAGCCCTTTCCAAGTTTTTTTTCATGTAAGCTCAAGAGTAACCAATAGTCCAAAAAGAAGAATTTATTAAAACAATTGAGTAGTGGAAAATATTTCTCATGAAGTACTAAACTTCATGTAATTACAATTCGGCACACCACTACCATGATAAGGAACAACAAAACATAGGATTCAAGTTATCAAGTAATTCAAATTTAAGACCATTATATAGATCAACAATTTTAAACCTGTGATTTTGAATAGTGTACGAGGTAATAGAATATGCAAGAAAATCACAAGGAATAGCATTGCACCAAAAAACAATTTTACTCATCCTAAAAGAAATAAAAAAAACTAATGTACATGATTTCATAGAACTAGGTAAAAATAACCAATGACACACAGCCTAGTTCATGAAAGAAAAAAATTGACTCTACAGTTTAAGGCTCACCCCTTCAACACTCTTAGGGGTATGGGAGACATATAAATCACTCGTTCTAACCCAGACAGTTTTTATTTTTGAAAAAGCATTTTGAATCTTGGGTTTGTTGGGTTTTGGACCAATAGGTTTTGAAAAAGTTTTCTTTATGTTTTTCTCACTGGCCAAGTCATGTAAGGTCTAGTGTCAAAATATGAACTTTGAAACCTTAATGGATTAAACCTATTTGACACTTGAAAGTAGATCTCAAAAATTTCCTAGTGTCAACATAGGAGAGAGAAAGCCCATATAATTTGTGGCAATGTGGTCTTGTGTGTCCAAGTATGCTACAATGAAAACATATAGGAACAAACTTGCGTTGCAAGTTAGACAGCGTACCTTTAAGCTTCTGATAGTAAGCTCTTGACTGTTTTCCTTTCTTTGGTTGGGGAGCTTTGACTGTTTGTGGAGCAGTTATCTTTGCAGAACTAGGGTAACAGTTTTCTGAGACTGGATCTTTAAAACTTTGATCTTTTCACTGCTTGTAGATCCATCTACTGACATCTTCTTCTCTCCAATGTATCCAAGTCCACTTTTATCTTTTGGACTTCTTTGAATCACTAGAATGTCATCTAGTTTGGAGGAAGCTAAGTTCATCTTTGATTGCATGGATTGCATCTTCCCATGTGCCTCTTTCACATCTTTTTCTCCTTGCTCCAACTTGGTTTTAAGTGCTGCTATCAACTTCTCTTGAGAGTTGTTGCTTGCTTCAAGTGCTTCAAACTTAGTTTGTAGTTCCTCTAGGGTAACCTTCAGACTGTCTTTTTTCCTCTTTAACATCTTATTCTTCACCATCAACTTTTCATTTTGCTTGTGGAGCTTTCAACAGACTTGGTATAATTGTTCATAGGCATCATGAATGTCCACTTCCTCGTTGTCATCCTCATGTTCTGATTCCATTTCTTATGAGTCTTCCTTTGAATTGTTGGAACCGTTTGAGTTTTTAGAACTTACAGATCCCATGCTTCTTGCCATGAACGCTGTGAAGTTTTCAGGATAATCTTCTGAAGATGATGATGTGCGTGATTCATCTGTATCATCAAGGGTCGCATTCCAAACCTTCTTCTTGTTTTTCTTGTTACCGTAATCTTGAGCTATATGTCCATACCCTTGGCATTCATAACACTTTACGCCTTTAACCTTGTTCTCCATCTTAATCTTTTCAGATTTGTTGCCTTCTCTACGGGGATCCATCTAACAAGTAATAGGATCACATTTTTCTTTCAAAAATGTACCTGCTCTGATACCAATTGAAATTTCATAATATGCTGATAGAGATCCCAACTAATCAATCACAATCACACACAGAGATAAATAAAAGGCGAGATATACAAGAAACGAGGAAACCCGCAAAGGGAAACCTCAAACAAATACTTTCACTAAAATCAAACGTTGGTTACAAACTCAACCCCTTGATAGAGCGACTCCTCAACTCTATACTCTTGTTAACGTTTGCTCGAATCCTCGATGCACCAACTCCTCTAGTGAAAGCCCTTCGACTCTTCGAAGGCACACTACTGACTCCTCAGTAGCTTTGATGAATCCACAGCGATCACAAACCTTAAATCCGAACTCTTTCGGATTGAACACGAACCGTGTTGGTTAAGTTGTGGAGAGAATGATCAATCTTTAAGGATCACAATCTCATGTGTGTTCTCTCGGTGTGTCTCTCTCTCTTTTTATGTCTCCTTGAACTTGAAAATGCCAAGAGATACTTGTAGACAAACCAAGGTGGCTGGGGTTATTGAAGTGGTGTGTAGCTAAAGTTTCAGCTTGATACCTTGTCAGTGTTTTGACTATATCTTTTCACTCACAATTCAGATTGACCTAATTCTTTTTAGGTTGGAAAGAAGACTCAAAGGGCTACAACTTTTGTGTTTTAGCTGAGCCTGAATCCATCGTCTTTGATGTAAAAATCACATTGGAAGTTGAGAACAGAAAGCAGTCATGCTGGTACCTTGCAGGAAGGGCGCACCCGCAACCTTCCCACGATTCAAAGTGGTCTTCCCACACGGATTAATCTCTCTCAGCTTTTTTCTGCGGCCTTCCCGCGGTCTTCCTGCGTTAATCAGTTCTGAGGCTCTTCACAACTTCTGAATCTCTTCAAGAATTTTGAATCTCTTTAGGACTTCTACCCACTTTGGAAACTTGATTTTCAACCTATTCAAGACTTCTAGCCATTATGGAAACTTGATTTTCTGAGTCCTTTACACATCTAATTGACTCAAGACTGTAGTATCTTAGCCTTAGTGTAAGTCTAGATATTACAAAACACTATTTTGACCTGGATTTGCCAATCTACAATTTTGGCCGTAACATAATTTGATTTGAAATATGATGAGTTATTGTTGAAATTAATAATGAAAGTGAAAATAATGATGAGATAATAATTATCGATTGTGGATTATGATGATTTGTTATGGATAAAATAATTGAGAATGATAATAGAAAGAGATAAAAAGATAATGTGATTGATGTTGTGAGATGGGGATGGAGGGTACAGGAAAATAGGAAGGTCATAGAGATTACCTTAGGGTTGAAAGATCTGAAACCTATGCAAGGATTGTTGTTAATATCGATAGATTAATAGCCTACAACATGATGTGTATTGTGACTAATCGTGACCCTTAACAACAATGTATATTGTGGCTAATCGTGGCCCTTAACAATGAGTATGTTATAGCTAATCGTGGCTTTGAACAACGACATTGATTATACCCACCTAGTGGATTTAAATAGAAATGAAGAAGTGATTGAAAAACATTGACGATGGTGCTAAGAAAGATAATAATTGGACTAAATGTTGAGATTTATAATGATGATTGGTACTTAATTTTAAATGTTGTAATTTGATAGTGTGGTGAGATGTTATTCATCAATTTGATTATGTTGATGGTTATTATTAATGATTCATTATGATTAAGTTGAAGATGTTGATTTATTTGTGATAATTATACTGTATGCTTCTACTTTACATAGTATATATGCTTTTATGATGCTTCATGGGTACAAGTGGATTAGTGTTCACATCCTCACAAATTTTGTTGCAAGAGCTTATCCTAAGACATAGATGGGAATTTGGTTAAACTAAAAGTTGCAAAAGTTATTACAAACATTTACATTTAAGTTTATTTTCTACTCAGGATTATAATATTAATTAATTTGGAGAGTTATTTCCATTGGGTTGTAAAGGCCATAAGGCCTATGTTTATTTATTTTGTGGGTTGTGTTGGAGGTTAGTAGCCTGGCATATTTAAGGCTTGGTATATATTTTGGTTAGTGTTCTCTATTATAGATGTTGCTCCAAGGTGGTTACATTGCTCTGATCACGGTATTGTTAATTAGTACATGATTGTATGATTATTCACTTACCCCTGGGGTCATGAGATCCAAGGCCTGACAAGTTGGTATCAGAGCCTAGGTTAGAATACCTAGGAGATAGTGGGAGTCCAGTATTACATGTTATATGCTTAAGCGTTATAACTGACATTTAGTTATTTTTAAAAAAATACTCATTCGTATTTTATGGTATAGTTGGTAGCAGAAGCAAACAAAACTAGAAATGTTGCTAGAACAATAGATCTTGTTGTTAAAGGATATAAAAACTTTGGAAATGGAAACACCCTTAGTTGATGGTAAGTAAAGCCAATGCATGAGCAAATAGTGTAACCGATGGTGGTTTGTTAGGCCTAGGCATAAGGTTTGAAGAATGCTTTAATAGTGGTTTTGACATTGGGAATGATGGTTATATATGGTTGTGAATACAATAGAAAAATTTTAATTTGAAGTTCAACAGGTTTAGAGAGTCTAAGTTAGTGACTCAGGGATTTGTTAAGACTATATTTTATTGTTGAGTGATGTATAATTGTGGAATAATTTTAAAGTAGTAGTAGCAATGGTAGAGATTTAAATTTTAAAATAAATGAGTTATCAACTTTCTAAGTGGTGATTGATCACTATTATGAATTAGTGATAATTATTTATCTAATGATACCATAGTTCATGTTCGGGATGAGGTAATAGTAATGTTGTCTTCTCCACTAATGATATTAAGTACATTGGAAAACCTTGGGTTCAGATGGTCAGTTTGAGGTTAAATGAGAATGAGTTAAATGAGAACGAGTCTCAAATTTGTTTTCATGAGTAATTGTAGATTGTGGACGTATTTGTTGAGAAAGAACAAAGTTAATCTCTTTAGAAGTAAATTAACTTTTCCTAGATTCTATGTCAACTCTCTCTTTTGTTTTTATTACGTCACATTTTATGATAGTAGTTAAGTTTTGGAAGTTCAGAATTTAATAAACAGTTTGTAGGTCTATGGTTTTAACTAATATAGTATCTTGTCGAGGGGGCATTGGAAATTCTCGTTAAGGGGGATGGTAGTTTCAAGTGAATTAGAGGTTATTAAACTTAGAAGTAATTGAATAAGCATATTAGTCATTGAGTTTAGTAATTTGACTGAGCGGTTATGCATTAAGAATAATAACTATGGGTTTAGTTTGTTTGAGATAAAGTATAGGGCCAAGTGATATTTAGTCAGATAATTGCGATGGATCCTACAAAAATTTCAATTGTATTAGTTGAGTAAGGCTGAGATTGTGATCGATATTCATACTTTGAAAGTTTAGCAGTTTATTACTACTACCCTATTTAGGATAACTCTCAACTAATGGATTTATTGATTCGATTGATTTAGGAAAGAATTAGAAATTGGTGGAGTAAAGTTAATAAGAACATTTTATTGGTCGAAGCGTAAGTTAACCAAAACTTCATGTTGGTTATTTTTACTCTAGATATTGTGATGGGTTTTGAACATTAAAAGACTTAAGAATGTATATGTACCATATATGCACATCTATGCATAGTTGTAAGGAAGAGAAGAAAAATAATATATATTGGAAATTGTAGCAAGTTAGGGAGATTATTATGAGAATTAATAATAAATTTTGGACGTTGATTTGTGTACTCGTTGTACTTATAGGTGATTGATAATTTATATGATGAGTTAGAGCTAAAATTTGTATATACAGGTGATAAATTGTGAAACTCAAATTTGTTGATTAGTTTGGTTATGCTTGGTCAGGTCATTTGTTACATAGTGGATGTTGGGGCATTATATGGTTAGAAATTTATATTTTATGGCATTATAGTAGTGAGATAGAGGATAGCAGAGAAAATTGAAAATGAAAGATTTCGAAGAATATTGGAAAGTCTTAACTAATAATTTGGGGAATACTTGAAGGTATTAATTATACAAGACTTATCATATTGGGCTTTGAAATGATTAAATTGGATCGATACACTTAATTGATTAGATGTTTTAATATGATAAATTTAAGTGTGATATGGTATATGGTATATAAAATGATGCTATGATTTGCCTTGAGTGTAATTAGAATTAAGAATTTTATGCCAAACACACAGACATGTAGATGGTTGTGGTAAATGAGAAAGAAATTAGAATTAATAAAAGAGGGGTTTGTGGTATAGTTTAAATGTTTAAATTTAGAGATTTATTCGATTAGGTTGTAAAGGTAGTAAGGCCTATGTTTGTGTATTATGGTTATAAGATATGTTGGAGTATTATAGCTTGGCAATTGCCAAGGCTTAGTCTAGATTATGTTATGTTATTATCTAGTGTGAATGTTGCTCTAGGGTTGTTATATTGTTCTGATCAAGGGGATGGTTACTTAGTGCATGATATGTATGCTATTCACTCACCCCTCGTGTCACGAGGTCTGGGATGTGACAATTTCGTATCATAGCCTAGGTTAAAATACTTAGGGACAGTGGGAGTTTGCCATAGCATGTTGCATGCTTATGTGTTGTAATTGACATTTAGTTATTTTTGAAAAATGGACCCATTAGTATTTTGTGGTATAGTTGGTAGTGGAAGTGGATGAAACTAAGAATGTTTCTAGAATAGTGATCCTGTTAGTAAGGGATATGAAAACTTAGGAAACATCCTTAGTTGTTTTTTTTTTTGGTAAGTAATATCCTCAGTTGTTAGTAAGTAAAGTTGATGCGTGAGCAAGCGATGCAACCGGTGATGGTTTGTTATGCCTAGGCATAAGATTTAAGAGATGTTTTAATAATAGTGACATTAGGAATGATGGTTATATGTGGTTGTGAATACCATAGAAAATTATGAATTTGAAATTCAAGAGGCTTAGAGAGTCTAAGTTAGTGACTTAAAGATTTATCGAGATTGCATTTTATTGTTGAGTAATGTGTAATTGTGGAATGATTTTAAAGTAGTAATGACAATAGTAGAGATTTAAATTTTGAAATGGTTAAATTATCAACTTGATAAGTGGCAATTAATTGTTATTATAGATTAGTGACGATTGTTTATCAGATGACATCATAATTCAAGTTCGGGATAAGGCCATAGTAATGTTGTTTTCTCCACCAATGATGTCAAGCGCACTGGGAAACTTGTGTTCAGATGGTCAATTTGAGGTTAAATGAGAAGGAGTCTCAATTTTGTTTTCATGAGTAATGTATAAATTGTGGACATGTTTCTTGAGGAAGAATAAGGTTAATCTCTTTAGAGGTAGATTAATTTTTCCTAGATTCTATGAGAGGTATCTTTCCTGTTTTTATTGTGCCACATTCTATGGTAATAGTTAAGTTATAGAAGTTCAAAATTTAATCAAGTGATTTAGGGGCTTATGGTTTTAACTAATATTATATTTTGTTTTGGGGGTATTGGAAATTCTTGTTAAGGAAGAAATAGTAGTTTTGAGTAATTTAGAGGTTCTTAAACTTAGACGTAATTGAGGAAGTATATTAATTACTGAGTTTTGGTAATTTAACTGAACGGTTATGTATTAAGAATAGTATGGGTTTAGTTTGTCTGAGATAAAGTTTGGGTCCGGTGTTACTTAGTTGAGTAATTGTGATAATCTTCCAAAGATTTCAGTTGTATTAGTTGAGTATGGCCTAGGTACTATCTGATATCTAAGTTTTATGAGTTTATCAGGTTACTACCGTTGCCCTATTTAGGATACGTCTCAACTAATAGATTTATTGATTCGATTGATTTGGGAAAAAGTTAGAAATTTATGGGGTCAAAGCATAGGTTAACTAAGACTCTATGTTGTTTATTTTTATCTGTGGAAATGATTATTTTGAATGTTATGCTAGATGATGAGAAAATTTAGATTATGAGCTAATGCAAAATGATCAAATGACTATGTAAGTCAAAGTAGTTAAAATCATATAAGAAGAATTTACTTGTACTTGACTTAGAATTTAGTGCAATGATTTAGCCTTGAAACCTTGATGGGGTTATTGGAATGATAGAAAAGTTTAGAATGTACTTAGAATGTGAAAATTCAAGGTTATCTATTTATGCAATGTAATTTGATTTTGAGGCAGTGTAGTCAAATAGAATACTAGAAATATTTTGATTTTAAAATCTCCAATCTTATTCGAGTGAAACCAATATAATGGCCAATGCTTTAAGTAAGAGGTCGAGGAGTTTGATTATTATTAGGGTTCTTCTAGTGAAGTCTTCGAGAAAATGTTTGGAATTTTGAGATTTTTTAGGATGAGAATTATAATAATCAAGAAATAAATTTTCTAGAGATAGAGTCATTCAGGAATTTATATTTGATAATATGGATAAGGGGTTATAAGGTTCTAGTCATGGGACCAATTCTATCAGAAAAATGTGGTATTGTTAGTCTTCAAACTAAGATATTGAGTATGGAAGTATAACTATAAATGGATAATTGGAATTTGAAAATAAAGTGAGTGTGCAAGATGTAGATGGACTTTAGGAGGAGAGGCCTAGGAGTTTCACCATTTGAGATTGCGGTGCACCTTTATGGCTAAAAGATATAATAGAATAAGATGTAAGGGGATGTTTGTGAATTTCCAGTAATGTTCCAGAAGAAATTTCTAGCTTATCACTTGAAAGGGAAGAAAAAAATTATATATTGGAAGTTGTAGCAAGTTAAGAAGATTATTAACAGAGATAATAATAAATCTTGGAGATTGATTTATGTACTCGTGGTACTTACAAGTAATTGGTAGTTGATATGATGAGTGAGGGCTAAATTTTGTACATTTAGGCGATAAATTGTCAAATGCAAAATTTTTAATTAATTTGGTTATGCATGGTCAAGTTATTTGTTAGACAGTGGATATTGGAAATGAAAGATTTTAAAGAATATTTTAAAGTATTGACTAAGAATTTGGGGAGGATTTGAAGGTATCAATTATATAAGACTTCTCATATTTATTAGGCTTCGAGACATTAATTTGGATCCTTGCAATTAGTTGATTAGATGTTTTGATATAATCTATTTAAGTGTGATGATCTTATGATTTACCTTAAGTATAATTAAAATTAAGAATTTTATGCCAAACATATAGACATGTAGAGAGTTGTGGTAAATGAGGAAGTAATTAGACTTGATAAAAGAGGGGTTTATGGTTTAATCTAGTCTAAGTGTTTATTATATGATGTCTTGGGGATTGTGACTCTATATGATAAATTGTAAAGTTTGGCTTCGACTATTTGATTGGTATATCTAATTTTAGCTGAAAGAATCATTACTATTTTCAAAAGAGTGATTTAATGTCTGGGTACTACTTATTGAGGGTAAGGCAGAAGGATACTTCTAAGACGATGTTCAAGACCCGATGTGGACTCCACGAATTCCAGGTAATACTATTTTGTGTTAACTGATGCCTCAACATTATTCATTGATTGGAGAAGCATGGTGTTCAATACTTATCTAGACAAATTGTAGAAGGTGTATTTTCTTAAGTTATTTATATGTTATGCATATGCTAGGAATTTTGATTAATGAAGTATTATTCGCTGAAGTTTGGGATGAAGTGGATGTGGTTATGTAGAAATATATGTGTACTGAAATAAGAAATGTGGTATTGAATAGTGGGTTAGAGAGTTTCATATTCTTGACTGCTTATAGACTTTGCTAGAACTTATAATGGTAATGATGCATGGTTTGGTGAGTTGAAATTTTGGTTTACCAACTAATTTATGGTGTACAAATATAAATACAGGAATATCAAGCTAAGTAAAGGAGATGACTTTTGATGGAAATGATTATTTGAGTTTAGCTTGGTAAAATAATTAAAAACTAATAGATGAGTTCAGTTATAGTTGGAAGAATGAAAGCGAATGAATATGTGGAAGGAGAAGGGTTTTGAAATGGAATAAATAGGCTACTGGATTTATTTGTTAGTTTCTCTGTGTTATGCTTAGATGGTTAACTATGTTGTGAATAACATGGAAAATTGTGGTTTAGAATTTGTGGATCTTAATTTTAACCAGTATCTAATTAGTTGGGTAGGATTGCAAGCTTGATAGCTTAATGAAGTTAGTGTGAGTGTGCAAAGATGGGGAAAACCTAAGAAGAAAGTAGTACTTGAGAAGCATAGGTGTATGAACAAAAAGGAAAGTTACAGAGTTAGAATTGATAAAGAATTTGTGGTTTAATTTGTTTAGTAGCTATACTTAACCGAATATCTATGACACTTAAATATGATACACTTTGTGTTATGTCTTTATGCGATTAGTATGATTTTATTGTCAACTGTGATGTTTAGCGTCAACTATGTGTTTGGTATGTTAAATTTCAATGGAGCCCATTTGGTTTACGGTATAGTTTTGATGGGAAAGACTCAGGGTTTCAATAAGAGGGATTAAATATTAAGGCCATGTGGTTCATATATAGGCCTATGGGAGAAATTATAAATGAAATAAAGAAGTAACATCTCTGGGGTAAGGATAAGTCTGGTACAAAGAGTGTTGTGGATGTGTGATAGAGGAACTGTTTGAGTTCTTATTATCTTGGTGTGTAATCAAGGGATATGGAGTTTGTGTGGTGTGTTGGTACATCAATATATTGACATGAATTTGTGGAAAGAATTATTATTGAAGAAGTATGAATGTAAATCAGAAAACAAAATTAATGGAAAAGGATCTTAAAATATTTAAGTGAGAAATGTTATGAAATTTTGAATAAGTGAGTATCAATATTGTAATACGAAGGAAATGTTAAAGTTCAATTTTGTTAAGAAAAGAGATTTTGATTTAGGAGATGATTACGTGTAATATTTTGAAAATTTAGAAAGGTATATAATGACAATGCGGTATGGGATAAAGGTTAAGGTTTGGTGTTGTTAAGATAAGAGATTTAAAAGTGAGTTGTTATTATAAATTATTTAAAGGGCCATTAAATTAGTTATCGGATTAGAGTAGTATAGCGAAAGCATGGATACTATGTTCTAAATTGTTATAAGCTATTGATTTGTGAAATGATCTTAGTATTATTTATTGAGTAGATTGTTAAATCTTGTTCACGATAGAAGCATTATGATATTGAAAAGTCTACTTGGGAGCGTGAGTCTCATTTGCGAAGAAAACATCCCCACTTGTTTTTCTAAAGTTATGTTTGTGCTGGTTACATTAAATTTCGAGGATGAAATTTTTATAAGAAAGGGAGAATGTAATATCTGAGGTCTCTGTATTAATATAAATTGATGGTTTTTAACACATTTTGCATGTGATAATACCTTATTTATGCTATTATAGTCATTAGGGATGCTTTATTGTTGAAATTCTTGGTAGTAATGGATTAAATAACCAAAGAATTGGCATTTTGGCTCGAAGAAATATAGGGGCATCTCGGCGAAAAGGGTGAGCACCCAAGGCCTTGGAGGGGCGCCCTGCTTATTTAAAATTTAACAGATTGATATATCACTACATTGGTATGACGGAGGTCACTTCCTTGATCAGAATAGGAGGTAAGAACACTATAGCTTGCTTGGGGTGCAAGATGGGGGTTCTATATAGGTGTAGAAGAGAGGAGAGAGAGAGTGTTTGGTGTTTGGAAGAAAAGAACCAAGAAAGAGAGTTGGAGTCGAAGGAGAAGCCGAGAACTTGGTCGTTAGTAAGTTACTCTAACCCTAACCAAACTCAAATTAATCTTGCAAGATTAGAATTAAGCACTTAATGAAAACTTCTATGTGATTTGTTTGTTGTTTAGATCTAAGGATGAGGAGATTGATCAACCCAAAGTTAGAAGCCAAAAACTGGGAGTTTACTACCATCTCGTTCCACTTTGTCCAAGCTTTCGGTAGGGATTTCTAGCCTCTTATTAGCATATATGAGATGTAATGAACTAGTAAATATTGTTATGAAGCTTATTTAGGATTTTGGAAGCATTGGTGAAGGATTCAAGTAGAGTGATATATGTATATATGTGTATGCATAGGTTTAAACCAAGATTTTTATTTTGAGAGATTGGGATAACTAAATCTTGTTTTGATTGGACCATTGCGGTCTTTTAAGACCTAAACAACACCTAGAAATAAGATTTTGAACTAAAAGTTGGATTTGGCAAAGTTTGGAACCCAAAATGATGAAGCAGAGCTCGGACCAAAATAGGGTATGGCTTCTAGACATAGGGGGTGCCCGCGGTAACTCATCCGAACTTAGTTAAGTGGTGAGGGCACTTGGGTCCCTCGAGGGGGCACCCAGATCACTCTAGAAAGCTGAAGCTTAGGAGTTTCTTATTTAACTTGTCTTTTTATTGAACACACAAGGTAGTAAGCTTGCTAATCTACTCAAGTAGGGTTTATAAGCATAAAGACTTGGTTATAGAATGAGTTTTTAGGATAAAGTATGAGATAATTAGCAAAACCTTAAATTTGCCCATAGAAGAGTGCCCCGGCCCTCGATGTGGGCACCCGGGTCCCTTACAGGGCATCCCGAGTGCTCCAAAATTACAGTTTAGGTTTACTTTGATGTATTTCCAAATCCTCAATATCATGTCCTCGATATATGTTTCATATTTAGTTCTCATAAACTTGTAAATGCAAATTATGCTATGTTTGAGTTAAAAAGAGTTGAAAATATGTTAAGGAGATAAGAAAATGTTATAATCAAGTGGTAGCATGTTGAATCAAATTGAGATTTTTATATGGGTTATTATGATGATATTATTTATTACCTAAATTGAGATGATGATGTTAGTTGTTACATGGTTGAATAAGATGGTGATATGAACATAATCATGCAAATGTAAATTTGGTGGTGGAAATGTTTGGATGGGAGATGTTTAAAAGATAAGATGAAAGATATTAAACTATTGAAGAGATATATGATTTAGTATTCGTTACTTTATAAACGATTTCATTACTATTAATTGACTATGATTACCAGAATATGAATGGTTGTTTATATTGAATGATATTAATTATTTGATCATGATAAGAACAACTTGATGATTAAAATGAAAATGATAGGATAATTGGATTTGGAATATGCTGAATTATTATTGAACTTGATAATGAAAGTGAAGGGAAATGATAAGACAACATGTATTAATTGTGGATTATGATGATATGTTATGGATAAAATGATTGAGAATGATAACAAAAAAAGATAAAGAGATAATGTAATTGATATTGTGACACAGAGATAGAGGGCACCGAAAAATAGTACGGGTGCAGAGATTACTTTAGAGTTGAAAGACCTGAAAGCCGCATAGGGATTGGTGTTCATGCTAGTAGGTTAGTAGTTCATAACATGAAATGTATTCTGGCTAATCGTGGCCTTAAACAACAACATATATTATAACTAATCGTGGCCCTTAATGACGATGTATAATGTACCCACCCCATGGATTTAAATGGAAATGAAAATGTGATGATTAAACATTGGTGATGACGCTAAGAAAGATAATAATATGATTGAATGTTGAAACTTGTAATGATGGTTGAAATATAGTGGTATGGAGAGATGTATTTTACTTATTTGATTATGTTGAATCTTGTTATTTATGATTACTTATGATTAAATTGAAGATGTTGATAAACTTGTAATCATATTGCATGCTTTTTGTTTTACATATTATATATGCTTTTATGATGTTTCATAAGTATAAGTGGATTAGTGCTCACGTTCTTATAGACTTTGTTATAGGAATAGGTCATAAGGACTAGGTAGGCATTTGGTGGAATTAGACGTGCATAAGTTATTACGAACATTGCATTTCTATTTTCTTAAGTTAAAATTATATTTGGGATTGTAACATTACATTAATTTAGAGATTTATTCAATTAGGTTTTAAAGGCCATAAGACCTATGTTTGTATATTATGGTTATAGGATATGTTGGAACATTATAAATTGACAATAGTCGAGACTTGGTCTAGATTATGTTATATCATTATCTGGTGTGAATGTCATTCTAGGGTTTTTATATTGTTCTGATCAATGGAATGGTTACTTAGTGCATGATATGTATGTTATTCACTCATCCCTTGGGTTAGGAGATCCGAGGCATGACATGACAAATGTTTTAGAATAAAAAAGAAATCGGGCTATCAGCTCTTATTGTTGTAAAATTTATATATTTCTAATGAATTAAAGTTAAAAACAGAAATAAATGAAATAAATTAATAATTTAAATTTAAAAAGGCAAAGCAAAGTGCCTAAATAATAATTTGACTTGGAAAAGATTTTAAAATTATTGTATATTGAAATTCACAAATGTTTTAAAATAAAAAAGAAATCGGGCACTAAGTAACTTATCTCTCCCTCATCTTCTCATTCATTCTAATGTCCTTTATTTGAATCTCAAGTGGCATGCTTTAACACTTTCCATTCTCCAAATATTCTTTTTTTATTCACAACATGTTTACCTTTTTTTTTTTTTTTTTTCTTTTTGGTCCCACGTCAATAGATGCCCATAACTCGACTTTTTTTTTTTTTTGGGTCTATAAGGTCACTAATGTTGTAGCATATGATCTCAATTATGTAAAGTGCATGAGTTTATAAGTTTTTGAAATGAATTCACTTACCTTTTGATTCACTATATTTATAAAATTTATATATTTTAAATGCATTAAATTTAAAACACAAATAAAAAAAATGTCTAAGTAATATTAAGCTTGGGAAAGGGTTAAAAATTATTGAATACTAATTAAACTTAACAAATCTAAAATATATATATATATATATCTTCTCTCACTCTATCAACTCTTATTGTTGTAAAATTTATATATTTCAAATAAATTAAGTTTAAAAACAAAATAATTATCCATCCAAGCTAATATTGATTCAATGCTTGAGCACTCAGAGACTCTCATGAGTATGTATATAAATTTCGACACCTTCCATCAATATAATCTTTCCTTGCATCTAGGATTTAGGGATTTAAAATTTTTTACAAAACTCCTAGACCTGATGCTTAGAATCAAACAAGTATCAACGGTCCTTTTCCTCTGCTTTTGCTAGGGAATAATCGGGCTAGTTATATCAATAGAATAGAATAGGGGATTCCGAGTCTTTTGTTTCAAATAAATTAGTAAATCTATATCTATATCTATACTATTATAAAAAGGCTGAATAATTGTAAAACATTTTTGGACTATTTTACTCTCCTCTTATTATACAAACCCAAATATAATATTCTGCCTTGACCCCCCTTTTATATCTTTCCTAACCTTTCATCTTTCATAATTATAACATTAATGAAAATTATCAAAAGCCAAATATTTGTAAAATTATTTTTATTAGTCATATTACATCCCTCATTTTCAATACTTTTAAATTTAAATGGTATTTAATAATTGAAAGCCTTATTTCCATTAATAATTGAAAGATATTATATTCCATAACTGTAGCATTCTTTTCAATCTATATTTTTTTACCTTCCTTACATTTCACCCAACTTTGTCCCTTCATTATCTACACTCTATCGACTATTTTATTATTTTATCTTTTTTTTATCTGGTTTAACCCAATTCTATCTCTCCATTATTATCATTTTAATATTTTACCCTTCCTTCTCCAATCCAACTCAACTTTGTAACCCAACTCTATCCCGCCAGCAATTTCACCCTTCTTAGACTTCTTCCAGCAAAGAAGTTTGGTAATCTCCCTAATCTTTCTTTGTTGCTTCTGAAGTTTCTTCTCAGGACACTATAATCCTATAATCCTGGATCTTATGAACTATCACATAGATTTTATAACAAATTATTTTTACTTATCAAGAAAAACAAATCGTAGAGATTCTAAATCCTTCATTTTGTTCAAAATCATGAAAAAATTAGATGAATTTTCTTCTTTCAACACCAAACCAAAAAGAAAGACAAGTTGAAGGGAAATCCAAGAGGAATATTTAAAAGTCTAAATATGAAGTCACAGTCCAAATTTAACTAAAAATAACTCTTTCTATGCAACATCAGAACTTTCAATCGGTCAAAATCCTATACATAAGCGCCATGATATTTTAATAAAGGTGAGAATTGAAAATAGATAATAGATATTGTTTAAAGGAATATTGCATCGCTTCTCACATAATGGTATTTAGTAATTATATTAATTTGTTAATTTGTAGAATCAATTCTAACCTAACTCTGTAGCCCAACTCTATTAGAATTCTTCATGATCTCACATGTCCTAAACACCAGTAGTAGAAGTGACAGGATTTTGGACACTCCAATTCCCAAAAAATTGGTCAAAAATAAGTTGCTAGGAGTGACATTATTTATTTCATCTTTTAATGCTTCTTGGTATCAAATTTACTAAACAAAAGAGGCAAAACTGTTGGTGATTTGGGAATTGCATAGGGAGGTAATGCTAGAGAAACTTTGGGTTGATCGATCTATATGTGCTTGGTTTCAGAAACAATCAATCTCACAAGGTGATTCCTTCAAGGTACCCCACCACCTATATAACTAACCCATACAAACATGCCTATTAAACAATTACCCATGACATATTGTGTATCTTCTGCTATAGTTATCTTCTCGGGCAACAGAAAGGCAATTTTAGGATATTTCCTTTCAGCCTATCAATTTGATTTATTGAATTACTCTCTATTATTAACTTTCAAAAGGTTGAATAATCATAAAACTTTTTTGAACTATTTTATCCTTATCTTATTATACAAATTCAAATACATCCTTATTCCTTAACCCTTTTTTAATATTTTTCCTAACCTTTCACCTTTCATAATTATGACATTAATGGAGATTATTAAAAGCTAAATAATTTTAAAATTATTTTTATTAGCCTTATTACATTCTTAATTTTCAAAACTCTTAAATTTAAATGGTATTTAATAATTGAAAACTTTATTTCCATTAATAATTGGAAAATATCATATTCCAAAACTATAGCATCCTTTTCAATTTCTATTTTTTTGCCTTCCTTACATTTCATCCACAAGAAAAAAAGAAAAAAAAAAGTCCACGTCATTTTTAAAATTTATAAGATTTTGTTCTTGATTTTGTCTGCCTTTTATTATGATTGGATGAATTGTTAGTGTTTTTATGTGTTTTTTGAACCATTAGTATTTCCTAAAATAGTTTTTTTTTTTTTTTTGTCTATTTCAGCTTTTCAGGTATCAAATGTTGTTCTTTTTTCTAAGATTTTTATGCTCTCATCTTTTAATCTGTGAATTGTTATTACAGAAATTATGGAACATAATTTGAACTACAAAATCAGAGAAGAAAGCTGAAAGAGCAGCGACCATGGAATTGAAATAGAGAATGAAGAGTCTGAAAAATATGATTAAAGAAGCTGGAAACCTGTAATTTATTTGGACAATGTGGGTGGGTTTCTTGATATTGTTAATACAACCTTACATTATATTGTTGATACTTGGTAAATGAGTGAAAATAAAGGAAAATGAATAAAAAAAGACCGAACAAATGAAAAAGAAAATAAAATCTCAAATATACTCTTATTTAAATAAATTTAAAAATATAATATAATAGAATAAAAGAAATTCATCAATATGTTAGTTTTTTTTTTTAATTTTGTGCACTTTCCTTGCATTCTCTATCACAATTTAAATAAGAGGAATTTGATAAATGTCTTGAAAAAAAAAGGGGGTCACTTTAATGAGTTTGTGATTTAATATATATTTTAAGGATAATTTTGATTTTTAGGGTTGGGTCAAGTTGAGAATCAAGCATGATTCTACTGACTAATTAAAACTTGCACCAATCAAAAAATATAAATATAAAAAAAATTAATTCAATGACTATTTTATAAAATTATGTAACTTTATTAAATATATTTTACAATATAATTTAACCATACTTTCTAAATATTAAAAATATATTTTTATCAATATAAAATATTATTATATCCCACGCATTTCATGGGTCAACAGTAGTGTTTTTATAATAAAAAGATGCTTGAATAATTTTTTTGCTTTGATAAATTTTACTTTCTAATGATATATTCAGATAGAGTTTGGGAAGCACATCTATAAGGATGGTCCTTTCTACAAATAACATTTTTTCAGACGCTTGGGCACACTATGATAATTCAGCGTGACTATTCTCACTGCACAATTATTTCATATCTTTTACCACTTATGTTTTTAACAAAAGATATTATTTTATGATTATGATGATTTTAAATGAAATTCATTGATCATTACGAATAGTCACGAATACAAATTAATTGAGTGATGACTTATGCAAGAGAAAAGAACGATGACTTTAAATTAAATCATAATAGCTTCGTCATGACCGGAGATGTCTCTCAGTGTTGATATGCATCCCGGCTTCTCACCTTCTTTGACGTTGAGTCTTCTTTTCGACGCCGGTGTTTCCCAACGTTGACGTCCTTTCCTCCCCGACGTACGGTGATGCATTCGACGTTGTCGCAGGGGCCTGTTTCGACGATAAGTCATGCGATGTCTCTGTGGCCACTGTAGTCTCTTCCTGAGCAATTCAAGGGTTTTCAAAATGATTATTGCAAACGAAAATTCATTATTTTCAAACATTTGGGTTCCATCTGTTTCAATAATAATGTTTTTCGGAAAATATTTTTATTTGTGTTTAAAAAAAATATTTTTTTTTAAATTTAAATAAAAATATATAACTAATTAACAAAATGTCATCCACATTAAAAATTTTAGATAGGAATCCGGGAGATCTGAAATTCCTTTTCAACTTCAAGATCCCGAAGCCTAAAGTTTTAAAATTTTAATTTTTTAACTTAAGGATAAACTAGTAATTAAATAAGAAAGATAAATGTAAAAAGGTAAAATTTATAATATCCCAAATAATTTTTCTCTTTCAAAAATTTAAATTCAAATCATCTTTAAATTCATTCTGCAGCTCCAAAAAAAAAAGATATATTCGCACTTGTCTCTCTTCCCTCTTGAATTAATGACCGCAATTAGCTCTCTGGACTAATTGAAGTATCTAGAATGTCCCAGCGACCATAATCTTCATAATATCTTAATGCCTCTGCAGTGGAAAACCCAAATAAAATAAAATAAAAAAGAAAGACCACTCAGACAGGAAACTTATATATATATATATATATAGATACAAGGATAGATGAAAAAAAAAATATTAGGAAGAAAAAAAAATAGAAGCAGCTAGAAGAAAGAAACAAAACAAAATAAAAACAGATTGTGAAAATCTGAGTTTTAGCCTCCAATCAAAGTTTCTGATTACTTATTGAATGTATGCAACTCAAAAATATATGCAACTCAAAAAACCAAGTGAACTTTGAGGGAGATTTTCTGACAATCTAAGAGAAAAATTATTTAAATCTAAATCTTTGAGAGAGATTTTCCAAGAATCTAAATCCTTGAGGGAGAGAAAGATTATTTGCATACAAATCCGAAGAGATATGATAGGTTTTTAATTATCTTTATATTTATTTTTTTAAAATTGAATTTTTAATATGAATGATCAGACGAAAACCACCTCAGTTGAATAGATAGGTTTCAACTTCAGAATTCTCTAGTTAAAAAGGAACTCTATCCAGCCCCCCAAATCCGGTTAATGTATATATATATATATATACATGCATTAACAATTGCCAATACTTATAGCGGTCCATCAAAGGGTGTCTCAGAATACTAATTGTTAAAAGTCAATAAAAATATATTATGTAGTAATATCTTATAATTTAATGAAATTGTACATATAAAAGTGTAAAAATTATCATATACCGTATTTTTAATTAGCGTTTAATGAGTACTCATATTTAGCCTCCAAGTATAACACATAGTTAATTTCATTCATTAGGATCATTAATCACTTATATATTCTTGTCAATTCTATCAACAAAAATATAATATATTGATAATAGTAAAGAGAAATAATTATAAAAAATGAGTTTTATATTATTTATTGCTAGCAACAACAACAGCAGGATCAAAATATCACCTAAGGTAAAAGTCATGCAAATTTAATAAATAATAAAATAACCCTAGGTCCAAAAATTTAAACAATTTTATTTTAAAGATGAAATTATAACTATCTAGATATAAATGGGTACTTAGCTATTACTTTAATGTCCAGATATTTAATTTTAACCCTAAACTCGTTCAGTTATTTTTTAACAAATTTTTAATGAATTTGATTGGATCAAATACTCACTTATATCCATCCCATTGCAATCCTACATATACTTTTAATCCCTACATTTATGTTTGATTTAATTCTATGTTCTCGGTAATCAATGCAACAGTTGGAAAAAAAAAAAAAAAATCAATTCCGACAGTTGAAAACTGAAGAGAGGGAGAAATTGTGAAGAAGACAAAGTCCCATATACATATAACTTCTTCCTAACAGAGTCATTCAAGAATAGGCAATTATGTATGTATATCAACACGGCAAAGAGAGAGAGAGAGTGTACCAAAAAAAAAAAAACTTAAAAAAGCCTATAACAATTATTACCATATGCATCGGATAATAACATGAGAGCCACCTCCTCATGACTCTCATCAACATCATACTCTTGCTGATCATCTCGCCATTGCCGGAACCCAACCACAACCTCCTCCGGCAAGATCTTGGCCCGGCAGAGCGGGCACGTGGCCCCATCCTGCTGGAGCCACGTGTCGAGACAATCCTTGTGGAACGTGTGATTACATGTCAACTTCCTAATCTCCTCCCCTTCCTCTAACGCGGACAAACAAACGGAGCATTGTATTGGCTCTAATCTCAGCCCACCCCTGAAGCGAACGGTCGGAATTTTTTCTTCGATGAGCTCGAGGTATTGGGTGGTGGTGATCGGACGGTGGTCGTTGGAGTTCCCGACACTGCCGGTGACCGTACGTACGAAAGTGATGAGCTTGAGAAGTAACATGGTGAAGAAGACGATGGTCTTGGTGCAGAGTTGGGATAAGAATTGAGAGAGAGTTGCCATTTTTTTTCCTTTTTTTGGGACGGGGGGATACTCACAAGTTAAGGAGGGATGAGATTATATATATATACACACACACGAAGAGGGGAATCCTATTACGATGATGATATGGATTGATGCATCGGTCTGGCTTAATTTTTAATGTATTTCAGGATGTAACATGAGACTCGTGGATTCCAGAACTTTCCATAGCCGAAAAGGAGGGGGAGAAGATCAATAATTTGATGCCTTGGTGGAACTTTCCCTTTCCTGACTTTATTAAATACTAGTTAAATGCAGATGTGTAACTAAAATTAAATATATAATTTTATTTAGATAAAAAAATATATAAAAATTTAAAAAACCTTAGATCCTATTTTGTAAAATTTATATTTACCATTTTTTTATTTAAATTTAAAGATTTTTAAGAATTGGTAACAAGACATGTTTGTTAAACTTATTTTTATTTTTTATTTTTAAGAAAATAAAAAACTTAAATAGAAAAATATAAACTAAAAAACAAATAATGATTTCACACTCTTTATTTTTTTGAAAATTCATAAGTTAACACAGATTCAAGATAATACAGTAGATAGTCATATTTTTCAACTCACATATTCATTGATTTATGATTAAGGCAATTATGAATAAAAAGTGGTTACTAATAAGTATTTAAAAGATAAGAACATACAAATCAGAAATTTATTTAAGTTATATTAGCCTAGTAAAATATATATATATTAATATTATATAAGTTAGATGATTTTTTTTTTAAATTCACCCCATACCTCAATTTTTTATGTTTTAATAATTAAAATATATAAATATAAATTATTAGTGATGTTTAATAAATTTTTAACGATTGTGGTGACATAAATGAGAGAAGAATTCCATTCCTTAATAGTTATACTAATTAATATTATTTAATATAACTAATATAGATTATAAATTATATAATATATTAGTATGATAATATTATTATCTATAATAAAATAAATTTATTATAATTCAACTTAATATATTTTAGTATAACTAATATTTTTGTTAACATGTAATGGTATAATAGTGATACTTAATTAATAACTTTTAATATAATTAATATAAGTGAGATAATATCTTATTATAAAAATTTTATTATAATATGTAATTATAACTAAAAATAATTTAATATATTTATACTCAAATGTAAAATATTTTATTTATATACTAACATTCGCAAGATGATAAATATACTTCACTTTTAATTTCTTATACTCTATCTACTATCAAAATGAATATTGATTTTTGAGTATGAGATGTTAAAAATAGAATACATTTATCATTTTTTAAATATTATATATATATATATATATATATATATATATTATATAATAAATGCTAATCAGAGTTAAGCCTTCAACGTTTCTTTTTGCTTTAAATTTTTAACTTTGCCCCCATTTTTTTTTGCTTTATTACTAATGTGTCACTTTGTCTTTCGTGATTTAATTTTTTTGTAAGAGTAACAGTAAATACCCTTTTATTATTATTTTTCTCAATATTAACATTTTTCTTATTTAAGGTTTATTACCATTTTTCTCTTTTGTGTGTCTTTTTTTATTTTTTTAAGAATTATATTTTTTTATTTTTATTTCAATTTCTTTTCAGAGTTATGATTTTTTCTATTTTTATTTTATCTTCTAGATATCTACTTTTATCTTTATGCTATCTATATAACAAGTGGTAATGTTTCTTTAGAATTTCAGCATCTTTTTTTTGTTCCATTCTTTTAATTTTATACTTAATTTTTATCAATATATACTAAAATTATCCTTCGGATATTTTGAATATGATTTTTTAGGATTTCAATAAATTTTTTTGGTCTATTATTTTCTAATTTCACCATTACTTTTTTATTTATATCTACTGAAATCATCCTTAACATATTTTATATACTATAATATTTCTTAATTGTATCATAGAATTAGTTTTGTCAAAACTTTTTTTTTTATAAAAAAATAACATGAAAATTAAATCAAAAGTTTTCTTCCATATTTTTTTTTTATTTTTCACTTGCCTTTTTGTGTCCCTCCCTCCATGTATAAAAAAAAAAAAAAAAAAAAAAAAAGAGGATAGAGATTCAAAATTTCTTCTCTTATTCAAGTTATAATATAGAATGCAAAGAAAACTATTTAAAATTTAAAAAATTAAAATTGATTAAATTTAAAAAATTAAATTTAAAATTTTAATATATTAATTAATACCTTTTGCTTAATTTTGTAATTTTCTTCTTATTTTCACGTCATTCTTCTTTTTATTATTTTTTGCATCAAAATTTGACTTCAAACATACTTTTTATTTTTTAGAGTTTAAGATTTTTTTAAGAAACTCAAATATCTTTTATTAATTATTTTTCTCTTTCTTTTAATTATTTTATTTTATATTATCTAATTGTCTTTTTTATGTCCGTGTGTCTCTATATATGGCATATTGATTCAAAATTTATTTCCTTGTTTGGGTTATGTTTAAAAATAAAAGGAAATATGAACAAAAGTTAAGAAATTAAACCTAAAAGTTAAGATATTGATGAATGCTTTTAATTTTATTATATTTTTAAGTCATTCAGATAAGAATAAAATACTTTATCGTAATTATATATAATATGTTTTTACTTTTTACTCAATATTTGTGAATTTTTCTCACTCTCTCCTGTCTCTCTCTTTATACAACAATTTTAATATTTTCAAAAATTTTTTTAATAAAAATTGAAAGGTTAAACTTATATTCACTTAAATTGTATTTTGATCAATGATTTGTCATAATAAAAAGAATGAGATATGAATTTTAAATTTTTCTTATTTAAATTGTGATAGAAAATGTAAGTAAAGTGCATAAGATAAAAAAAATATATCAATGAATTTCTTTTATTTTATTATATTATATTTTTAAATTTATTCAAATAAGAATTTATTTGAGATTTTATATCTTTTTTCTTTCCTAGTGACTTTTTGATTTGTTTTTCTTTATTTCACTAATTTACCAAGTACCAACAATATAATGTAAGGTTGAAGATTCTTAAAAGTACTACTAACATCCAAGGAACCCATGTAGTGACCTAGGCAATTTAAATTTTGATTTTATTTTTTTAATTTAAATTTTGTTGTGATATTAATTGAATATTTATTTTATTATGGATGCATAGTGGGTATAAAAATTTTATTTGAGTATTTAAATTATTTTTATAAAATTATGGTTTAATTTTTTATTATTAAATAAAACATAAAATTTTAAAAAAATCTAAAATTAAATAGTAATTAAATAAAGTATTTATATACATATGGAGTGAAATTGGAAAGGGCTACCGTTAGCAATTTGGCAAGTAAAAAAAAAAAGAAAAGAAAAAAAAAAGAGAGATTTTCGAATCCATTATAATTCCTGCCAGAGCCGTATATAGATATATATGTATATATATACAAAAGTCTAGTAATTACAATTTGGCAAAGTTAAAAAAAAAAAAAAAGAGAAAAACGTGACACACCAGTTGACTAGATGAATTGGGAAACGTGTGACCCAATTCCATTAGGATTTTAATCGATCAGGAAACCATTGCATGTTTATATACATATATAGACATTGTATACAGCAACAGAAAAGAAAATCGAATTTGAATCCCATTGGATTCCTTGAGACAGCTATTTCATCTATAAATATGGATATTTACCTTAGTGGGGTAACGTCCAAAAGCCTTTTCAGCAGAGAGAGAGAGAGAGAGAGAGAGAGAGAGAGAGTAGCAACGGTAGAAGAAAAAAGGGGTATTGGCGGCAGACCGTCCGAAGGCAGCAGAGATTTTTTTTGTTTTATTTTTTTGCAGCGGATTCAAATTTAATTTGAGGTAAGAGTGGAGTTAAATAAAGATTAAATTTATTATGTGTGGTTTATTTTTGTGAATCTCTGTGATTATTTAGTTTATCGTTATATGATAATTATGTGATTGTGACTGTCTTATAGATAGAAAAATGAAGTATAAATTGATTTTGATTTTGAGAAATTAAATTTAAGTTAATATAAAAATTTTATTTTAAAAAAAAAATAATTTGTGTTTTATTACGAAACCTTGAATAAGGAAAATAAATATTTTTAAAGAAGGATTTGGATTGGAATAAATAAATAATTATTTATTTGTTGATTTTTATAATTTTGGTTTTGGATTGTGAGAGGTGCCGGGATAGTAGTTGGTGCTGAAAGCTCCGCTGGTGAAAGACCAGGAACTCGCGCAGGGTTAGGTTATCGTGTCCAATAGGCTAGTAACCTACGAAGTATTGATGAGTTGATATTTTTGATAGCCTATGGCTGAATCATAGGTTGACCGGGTAGTGGTACCTAATCCAGTAAATAATAATATGGTTTGTTAAAAGAATTTATCTTATGTAATGTTGTGTTCAAAATATTTAGTTTTAAATATTTTGATATGTGATGTATGTTGACATGATATATTAGAGATTTATAAGACACCCGTGCATAATTTATTTAATTTTTATTTTTCTCCGAGCACCAGTTGACTATTTTAATAAACTTTAGTATATTGTGCTTATACCCTTACAGCTTTAGATGCAGGTGCAAGTGTTACACAAGACAATGGCCGTGATGGAATCGCTTGGGCAATGTAGAGATTTTGAATAGTTCGTTAATTTTATTTTAGGAAGAGAACTGTACATTTGTTTTCAGTTTATTTTCTCTATTAGATTTTGATTATGGTATATGTCTTGGTTTGGAAGACTAGAGATGGATTTATTTATTTAAAATTTCTTTAAGCTGGAGATTATTAGTTCATTGTTATTAACTATGATTGGCTCTGACTATTTTAGAGTGATGGTTTTGGTGATTGTTGATTGTTTGTTCACACTTCCGAGTTTGTGAAAATTTTGGGGCGTGACAACCCACCTACATTACCCAAATAAATTGCAAGCTTTGTGGCTTCTTTAGTCGTCTTCTTCAGACTCTTCATTCTTTGCTCCAGTTCCATAATCACTGCTCCTTCAATTGTCTTCTTTGATTTTGTAGTTCAAATTTTGTTTTATAGATAGAATTGGGTTAAATCAAAAGAAAAAAAAGGATAAAATTATAAAATAGTCAACATAGTGAAAATATTAAAGGGACAAAGTTGTGTTAAATTGGAAAAAAATAGAAGGAAAGGCAAAATAGTAAAATGGTGATAATAATGAGACAGAATTGGGTTAAATCGAAAAAATGATAAAATAGTAAAACAGTCAACATAGTAAAGATAATGAAAGAACAAAGTTGAGTTACATTTGAAAAAACAAAAGGAAGGGTAAAATAGTAAAATGATGATAACGAAGAGATAAAATTAGGTTAAATTGAAAAAAACAAAGGATAAAATAGTAACATAGTCAATATTGTGAAGATAATAAAGGGACAGAGCTAGGTTAAATTAGAAAAAACAAAAGGAAGGGTAAAATAGTAATATGGTGATGGAGAAACAAAATTGGGTTAAATCGGCAAAAAGAAAAGGATAAAAAGAGTAAAATAGTCAACAGAGTGAAGATAATGAAGAAACAAAGTTGGGTTAAATTGGAAAAAAAAAATAGGGGTAAAGTAGTTAAAAAAAGGTTTTCAAACGTTAGGACTTTTTATAACGTTATACACTAGTGATTAAATCCGTGTAATGCACAGATTTATCATATTATATATTTATTTTAATTTTTTATTAAACTTTATGTTAATAATCATTTTTATTAAATTATATGCAAAAAAATAATTAAGCTATTAAATAAAGATTTAATTTATTAATAAATTACATGTATAATTAATTTATTTTTACTAATTAAAATATCACATGATAAATAAATTATTATTATCACTTAATTATATTCATTTAGAATATAAATGATTTGAAAAATTATAATAAATTAGATATGTAAAATAATAAAAAATTAAAATTAATTTATTACATTATTTTTTTCCATTTTATTAATAAATTATTTTAATTTCATTTTTATTTGATCTCAATTATCAAAATAGAATGAGATAAGATGATAATAATATTTGATTTGAATTATAATTCTAAATTTGTATAATAAAATAATTTAATTATAATTAAAATAGAAAAAGCATCATAAATTAGTTATAATTCTAAAAGTGTATATTGCTAAATAATAATTTATCTTTTATTTTATTTGATAAAATTATGTTTATATTACGATAAACATTATGATAAATTATAATTAAAATAAATGATAAATCAAATAAAAATTTATAATACATTTAAATAGATTTGGATTAAAAATATATATTTAATGTTACAATTCATAATTTTATATTTTAAATTTAATAAAATTATATTTAACGAAATATATTTTAAAATAATGCATTCTAGCTATCGAAATAAAAATGTATAACTAAAATTTAAAATAACTTCATAAAATTATATATAGTGAAAATATATTTTAAAATAATGCATTTTAGCTATCTAAATAAACTATACAATTAAAATTTAAAATAAATTTATGAAATTATACCTAGTAAGATCATAAAATATTCGCTTAGTACTTAATTTTTATCTAAATTAAATTATAATATTTAATTTTCACATAATAATTTATAAATTAACTAGCAAGTACCCGTACTTGAAGGTACAGAAATATAATTTGGTATGTAGATAACTTAAATTTAAATTTATGAAACAAATTAACTTACATAAAAAAGTGTAAAAATAATCTATAAAGATAAAAATAATTAATCAAAAGAGATTAAGGTATAAAATTTTATTATTTATTACAAATATTATTACTTTTTTAAAGTATTAATTTAAAATCTTTTTTATAAAAAGTATTCAAAAAAATATAAGAAGAATGAGAGAAAAAAATAAATCCTAACCATTTAGTAAATTTAATAGTTAAAAATATCTCAAATTCAAAATTTTAAATTTTCTTGTTATATAAATGACACAAAGCATAAAAGTGTATGTTACATTTTTTAAATATTAATTTAAAATCTTTTATATAAAAAGTATTAAAAAATATGGGAAGAGTGAGAGAAAATGAAAAATAATATTGGCCATTTAGCAAATTCTACAGTTGAAAATATTTCAAATTCAAAATTTAAAATCTTCTTATTATATAAATGACACTTAGTGTAAAAGTGCATATATTTAAAATTTAAGTTTTAAGCACATTAAAATTGAAATTTTAATTTAAATGTTAATTTTTAATAAAATTTTTAAAAATTTAAAATTTAAATATAATTTTTTAATATAAAATTTAATTGACTTTGTCTAATAGGCATCCATACATTATTTAATAATAATAGATATAATTTGTATAATTTTACAAAATATAATATATATATTTATTTGAATTTCAAATTTCAAATTTCAAATTCAAATGATGTGTTTTATTATATAGATATATAATAAGTGATGACGTGGCAAAGTTTTATAATGACTAGGACAAATGTCAAATTAAAAGATGTGTTTTATTATATAGATATAATAATCAATATAGATAATGAAAAGAGATAAGGTTAAAAATTTCAATTTGCATAAAATTACTTTTGTTAAATAGAATTAGATTAACTATAGTCCCTAATTAAATAGAATTCTATTTGATAATTATAAATTAAGATAGAATTTAGATAGAATTTCAATATTTATTACGCAAAAAATTAAAAATTTTGAGAACAGTGAAAAATTTAATAAAACATAAAAAGTTACATTAAAAATCACATTAAATAAAAATAGAACAAATTTTAGAAAATATATTTTTTATATTTGAATGAATAAATTGAAAAATAAGTCAAATAAGAGATTTTCCTTGTAATATGATACATAAAAAAATTAAAATTTTACTAATAATAAAAAATATAATATAAATTTAATTAACAATTACATTAAAAAATAAAATCAAAAAAAATTAGACATTATATATTGGAATGGGCGGATTAAAAATAAACCAAAAAATACATAAACAAAAAATAATTTTAATGTGAAGGAACATCATCTAATAAAACAAAATATAGTAATAAATCTGAGGAAAACATCAAATAAATTGAAAAACAACTATAAAAAAAGGTTTCTGCTATAATTTAATACATAAAAATTTAATTTTTAACAACAATAAAATGTATAATAAAATCTAAAAAATTATGTGAACAATCATATTAAAAAAATACAATAAAGATTAAAAAAATCATACCTTTTATTTTTGAATTACCAAATTGAGAAATATAGCAAATAGTAGACTTTCCATGTAATTGTGATGGCCCAGAATTTTAATTCTTACTTTGGTTATTTTTTTTAAAGAAATATAGTCAATTTAAATTTTTATTTGTGCATTGACTAAATGTTGATTTGATTGTGGCTGTGTTGTGTGAGGTTTCTTTTGATGTTTGAATATTTAATGTGAATTATAAAATTTTTATTTTAAAAAATAAATAATATTGAAAATGAATTATGAATTAAATAGGGTATTAACTATTTTTAAGCTTAAAATACATAAACGTGTCATTATGCATACATATATTTGTATATGATATTAAAACTAAAGTGCTTATTTAAAAAAAAAAAAAAAGAAAAAGATGCTGCCAGTCATGGGCGGATGCACATAGGGGTAAGGGAGGTCAATTGACCCCACTTGAAGCAAAATTTCTGTAGAAAATAATATAATTTTTGAGATATTTTTGTATTTTTGCCCCTATAAAATATATCTTTTAAAACAAATTGCCCCTATACTTTAAGCAATTTACAAGTTTTGCCCCCACTGGAAGCAAAATTTCTTTAAAAAATAGTATAATTTTTTAGATATTTTTGTATTTTTACTCTTATAAAATATATCTTTCAAAACAAACTGCCCCTATACCTCAAGCAATTTACAAGTTTTGCCCCCCATTAGAAGCAAAATTTATTTAAAAAATAGTATAATTTTTTAGGTATTTTTGTCCTTTTGCCCCCATAAAATATATCTTTCAAAACAGATTGTCCATAAGTCAAGTACACTACCTTTATTTATTGGTTTAACCCCACTATAACAAAATCCTAGATCCGCCATTGCTGCCAGTTGATGGTTTACTTAGATGGATTGGGAAATGTGCATCCTAATTCCAAAAGGATTGCAAGATAATTTGGTAACCTATTACATATATATATACATATATTATTGTGCTCGCAGTAAGGTGTGGAAAAAAAAAAAGGTAGTGGCAGCAGAAAATGTAGGTTCATCTTTTGTTCGTGTTTTTCCCTTGACATAGCAAGTATTTTTGACAATCTAAAGCCTTGTTCTTATTTTTCTCTTCTGCAAATTTAAATTGAGATTGGGGTGGAGTTAAATAAAAATGAAATTTATTATGTATGATTTAATTTTGTGAATTTTTGTGATTATTTGATTTATTATTACATGATAAGTTATATGATTGTGGCTGTCTTGTGGATTAGAAAAGTACGTATAAATTGATTTTTTACTTTGAGGAATTAAAAATTAGTTGGTACAAAAATTTTAAATTTTAAAAATTATGTTTTATTATGAAACCCTAAACAAGGAAATAAGGAAAAGAAATATTTTTAAAGTCTATTTTAGATTGGAATAAATAAATAATTATTTATTTATTAATTTTACGATTTTAGTTTTGGGTTAAGAGAGGTACTGGGATAAATGGTTGGCATTGAAAGCTCCATTAGTGAAACACCAAGAACTCACGCGAGGTTAGGTTAGGTAACCTACGAAGCATTGATGAGTTGATATTTTTGGTATCCTATGGCTAAGGTATAAATTGACTGGGTAACGGTATTTAACACAATAATTAAGAATATGGTTTTGTTAAAACAACTTATTTTATTTTATATCATGTTTAAAATATTTAAATTTAAATTTAAATATTTTTGATATGTGATGTATGTTAACATGACATGTTAGAGATTCATGCTAGGACACCCGTACATGATTTATTTAATTTTTATTTTTCTCTGAGCACCAATTGATTATTTTAATATACATTAGTATATTGTGCTCATACCCTTACAGCTTTAGATGCAAGTGTGAGTGTTACATTAGACAATGGTTGTGATAGGACCACTTAAACAGAGTAAATATTTTGAATAGTTGGTTAATTATAGTTTAGGGAGAGAACTGCACAATTTTTTAGTCTATTTTTTCGTTTCTTTTGATTGGATTTTGATTATTGTATGTCTTTGTTTGGAAGACTGAAGATGGTTTAATTTTTTTTTATCTAAGTTTGGAGATTATTAGTTCATTATTATTAAATATAATTGACTCTGATTAGTTTAGCTTGAAAATTTTAGTGATTTATGATTGTCTATTCACTCTCCCCGATTTGTGGAAATTTCAAGACTTGATAGATTGGTATCAAAGGCTTGGTTAGAATACATAAGGACAGTGGGGACTAAGACTTCTATATGATAGGGTGCTTACGTGTCTTATATGATTTCAAGAGAGTTATTGGTAATCAGAATTATGGATTGATAATAATATGTTTCTTAATCTCTTTTTGGTTTCCATTTTTAGAGGATGCCTCCACGTGTTGCTAATGCTAGCAATAGAGGCCATGGTCGAGGTCATGGCTAAAGTCGTGGTCGCGGTTGTAGTCGTGGTCATGGTCGTAGTTGAGGTCAGGGACGAGGAATCTTGGTAATTGAGAATGTACATATGCAGCCTAACGCGACTCATGATTAAGAGTCACACTAGTAGAAAAGAGCATTAGCGACCGCCACTAGCAGTTGCTAAAAGCAAATAAGTAGTCGCTAATAACCTTTAGCGACTGCCATTGGATGGCTGCCGAAACTTTGTTGCTAATAACTATTAGCGACCATCTTTTGTGACCGTTTGAGGGTGGTTGTGTGCAACTATTAGCGATCGCTTGAGTTTTAGCGACCGCCATGACAGTCGCTAAAAGTCTTTTTAGCAACCGCCTTTTGGACTTTTAGCAACTGCCATGGTATCTTTAGCAACCACCCTTTTTACTTTTAGCAACCACTATGGCTGTCACTAAAAGTGCTTTTACCAATAGCTTATAGGTGGCTTTGTGGCTTTCTAGGCAGTCGCTAATACTTATTATTTTTTTTCATTTTTCTATTTAATTTTTGCCATTTGATTCCTACACCTGTACCTGTTTTATAAAGTTTTATAAAACCAAATACTAAAATTAAAGTAAACCATTTACATACACACAGTAAGAAAATAAGCTAATAAAAGACTTTTCATTTATATGAATAAATGTGCAATGTCTTTGAATTACAAAAAGAAAAAAAAATTCTTATACAATTTCAAAGAAAAAAATAAAAAACAAAACAAGATGTCCATTGCAGTACCAGTCAATCAACCTAAAACAAAAATAAATTTTATTAGTAAGCAAAATTGTAAATATAAATAAAATTCCGTAAAATTAATATTAAAAGTAATATAGTTCAAAATTTTAAAATTAAAAAACATTTTGTATGATTTCGGGCACCCCGGGTCTCCAATTCACGTGCTGTTCATTCCGTTAGGTCACTAATGTTCCAAAGATTGTGTCGCTCGAGTTTGATGGGCATCGGAGCCCATCTGCTCAGTTTGGGCCGTTAGAGGGCAACTTGTTCGTTCTAAGTTTCAAGTTTCAACTTAAATGTACTTTCAAGTGTTCTGGACACTTCGTGCATCAAATTTGCACGCCATTTATTTCGACAGGTCACTAATGGTCCAAAGATTGTGCCCCTCGAGTTTGACAGGCATTGGAGCCCGTCCGCTTGGTTTGGGCCATTAGAGGGCAACTTTTGGTTTCTAAGTGTCAAAGTTTCAACTTAAACATAATTTCAAGGTTCCGGGCACCCTGAGCATCGGATTCATGTGCCGTTCATTCTGAAAAGTCACTAATGGTTCAAAGATCATGCCCCTTGAGTTTGACGAACATCGGAGCCCATCTGCTCAATTTGGGCGATTAAAGGGCAACTTCTGAGTTCTACGTTTCAACTTAAACGTACTTTCAAGTTTTTCGGGCACCCCGGGCGTCAGATTCACATGCTATTTGTTTCGATAGGTCACAAATGGTCCAAAGATTGTGCCCCTCAAGTTTGACTGGCATTAGAGCCCGTTGCTTTGTTTGGTCCATTAGAGGGCAACTTTTGGTTTTTAAGTGTCAAAGTTTCAATTTAAATGTAATTTCAACGGTTCCGGGCACCCCGGGCATTGGATTCATGTGCCATTCATTCCAACAAGTCACTAATGGTCCAAAGATTGTACCCCTTGAGTTTGACGGGGATCGGAGCCTGTCTGCTTAATTTGGGCCGTTAGAGGGCAACTTATGAGTTCTAAGTTTCAAGTTTCAACTTAAACGTACTTTCAAATTTTTCGGGCACCCCAAGCATCAGATTCGCATGCCCTTTATTCCAACAGGTCACTAATGGTCCAAAGATCATGCCTCTCAAGTTTGACGGGCAACGGAGACCGTCTGCTTGGTTTGGGTCATTAGAGGGCAACTTTTGATTTTTAAGTGTCAAAGTTTCAATTGAAATGTAATTTCAAGGGTTCCGGGCACCCCGGGCATTGGATTTGCACACTGTTCATTTTGAAAAGTCACTAATGGTCCAAAGATCGTGCCCCTTGATTTTGACGAGTATCGGAGCCTGTCTGATCAATTTGGGCCTTTAGAGGGCAACTTCTGAGTTTTACATTTTTCAAGTTTTAACTTAAACGTATTTTCAAGTTTTTTGGGCACTCCGGGGGTCAGATTTGCATGTCGTTCATTCTGATAGGTCACTAAAGGTCCAAAGATCATGCCCCTTGAGTTTGACGGGCATCGGAGCCCGTCTGCTCAATTTGGGCTGTTAGAGGGCAACTTCTGAGTTCTAAGTTTCAAGTTTTAACTTAAATGTACTTTCAAGTTTTTCGGGCACCCTGGCCATCAGATTTGCATGCCGTTCATTCCGATAGGTCACTAATGGTCCAAAGATAGTGCCCCTCGAGTTTGATGGGTATCGGATCTGGTCTGCTTGGTTTGGGTTATTAGAGGGCAACTTTTGATTTTTAAGTGTCAAAGTTTCAACTTAAATGTAATTTCAAGAGTGCCGGGCACCCCAAGCGTCGGATTCGTGCACTGTTCATTCGACAAGTCACTAATGGTCCAAAGATCATGCCCCTTGAGTTTAACGGGTATCGGAGCCTGTCTACTCAATTTGGGCCGTTAGAGGGCAACTTCTGGTTTCTAAATGTCAAAGTTTCAACTTAAATGTACTTTCAAGGGTTCCAGGCACCCCGAGCGTCGGCTTGTAAGTTAAAACTTAAATGTACTTTCAACTTAAATGTACTTTCAGTTTCTAAGTGTCAAAGTTGCAAGTTTTTATGTTTGAAAATTTATAAATTGTTTTAGTGTTTCTATGTCAAAATTTCTAATTTCTGAGCATCAAAATTATTAACTTTTGAACTTTTTTCCTCAATGTGCATATAATAATAATAATAATAAAGAATCTATAAATAAAGCTGAAATCTTAAATTTACAGAATAAAACCAAGTAGATATAGTTAAATTATTTTAGAGTTAGAAAACTAAAACATATTCATAAACTTGATGCTGATCATCTGAGCCTGCTAGATCGTGCATGCCCTCACCCATGGACTCGTGTCTCGCCTGGTAACCACTGCCAGCGTTTGGGGCCTACAATAAAATAGTATATAATTAACAGCAAACATAAATATATATTCCCAAAGCAATTGAATTAAATTTAAATACAAACTATGTAGTTATTAACCCGAGTCTGAATCGGTGGATCAGAAGTATCAGCTATGGGGATACGGCCCTGAGCTAGTCGCTGCTCTAGCTCTGCGAGCTGTGCTTGCACCTAGGCCTACATCTGCACCTCCATCATCGCCTGGATATCCTCTACCTATGCATCTATCTCATGGCGAAGAGACTAGATCAGCTCATCCACTTCCTCGTCAGTATGTAAGCGTGAGCCCTGGGATGAACTGACTACGGATGACTCTGCTCGCACGATGGTAGAACGTGGTATGCCCGTGCCATATGTCAGCGTGTATCCATGTGCATCCTGGCCAATGATAGCGTAGAATATCTCATCCCACCTAGTAGGCACTTGCTGTTCCTCCTCTGGCAGCTATGCCAACCGAGCCTGAAACTAGGCCTGTGTATTATTTAGAACCAAATTAGAAAGGTAAATTAATAAATCTTGTAATACATAAATAAAATTATTGTGTAAAGATAAATACTTACTACAAGAGTTGCAACCTCGGGGTGTTCGAGTCTGCGACTCACCATCCACATAGACATTCGATTGGTGAGTGTGCCCTTCTCACGTAACTGTTGAAGGACAAATTATGACAATGATATATATGAATACAAACTACTAAAAAATTGAATAGCACATATGGTTTAATGTGAAAGTTTACCTGGTGTCGGACCTGTGTAACATGTCGAGTCCCAAGACTGTGAGGAGAGCCCTACATTGAGCGGTTTTAGGAATTTCGCTCTGCCTCTTCTTGCATTCATTTTACATAGTTTTGTTTACAAAGCTTGTCTTAATTATTAAATGAAATTAACAAAATAGTATCAACTACTCACCCTTGCCCTCTCGCTAGACTAGTATCGGACCAGCTTAGGCCACTGTGAGAGGAGAATGCCCATCGGGACTCACTGAAAAAAGTCCGGTGCATCCATGTTCTTTTCCCAATGGTCTTTCTTCACTTTGCTTTTGTGATATTTCCACAACTTCCAACACTTTGCCATGCAAACTGGCCAGAAGTCATCAAGACATGACCTCAAATTATCCTGAGTAGGATAGAGAAATTTTATTAGCCAAAATGTGTTATAAATTGACACATTGTATAATAACCGTGAAGTTAAAATAGAAATAAACGTCTTACCTTAACCTCCTCCCAAAGTCGATCTAATGTATCCTGAGGGAAGACAATCCAATCGAGCACAGTCGGGGCGAATCTATGTGGGTTTGGTACCATATGGTCCAACTGGCTAATAAACGGGCGAGCTCCTACCCCAACTAGGTGGAATGTGTCATCAAACTGTACGTCATAGTAAGTACCAGAATTCAAAGAAGGAATCCCTCTAGCAAGGCCCCTGCCTAAGCTAGAAGATGTAGTTGTCGTAGTAGAACCTATTAACATTAAACTTGTATTAGTTAAATAAAAGTTGAAATTATTTCATATAAGTGTTTAACATAAATTTAAAATTATACCACTGTACCTGGAGGCCGAAGCAGTAGCTATAGATGGAGAAGGCCCTATCGGTGTGGACAAGGAAGATTTAGATTGTGCCAGCGCATGTGTTGATGGGGTCGGCCCCCGGGTGGATGGCTGGACCTGAGGTGATGATGAACTGGGTGTAGGTGTGTGATGCATGGTGGGAAGACCCACTGGTGGTGTCGGTGAGCTGTGGTCTCCTGTAGACATGGTAGAGGGACCTACCGAAGGCATTGACTGGCTAAGGTCCCTTGTCGATGTATGAGCCTGGCCTTGGTGTAGTAACTCATCCATCGTACATGGACGATCTTTCCTCTTTCGTCCTGACATATCTGTTTATATATTCATAACATAAATAAATTTCAAGCAATGACTAAAACCATTCTTAAACAAAAAGTTGAACATATCATTGAAATTTGGAAGGAAAAAAGTAGACAACCCTTCATTGGTCATGCAAGTCAATAGTATCTCCTTCAATGGTCTCTCTAACCCAATTAACATCATCATCACGTTGAACTATTATATTTTCATTGAGAACTTACCGGGCAAATGCATCAATATCTGGATCGTCACATTCAATTTGATATACCCTCTCCTTGACATTTTAACTACAACTTGCCGATTAGGATCCATTGGATCTCTAACATAGTAAACTTGCTTAGCTTATAAGGCCAATATGTATGGTTCATTACTTATTCGCTCATCTCGATATAACAAATTGTTGAAATTTACCAACGTAAATAGGTACTTATCCACTTTAGTCCCACGGATTGGATCGACCCAGTCACATTTGAATAACAGAAATTTTAATTCGTGGTTGTACATAATTTCAACAATATTTTTCAATTGGCCATAGTAATAACCCGCATCAATAGAAGGACAACCAAGACCACTATTTTGTGTTGCGCATTTCTCACTACTTCCCTGATGTGAAATTAGAACCCATTGACATCACAAGTTATGTAACGTCATGCTGTTACAAATGGACCATCAGTTAGTTGGTTCATTTCATCAATCAACGTACCATCGCTTATTTGTCGTAAATTGTACACCTACATAATTCATATACTCGTTGAATAAAGTTGCACGAAGCTAATATGATATGAACAAATTGAAGCACATATAACTATATCTATACATATGTAATTCTTGAACCAATTGTGAAATGATTGAAAATGGGACTACCAAATTTGATTTTCTGTAGCACAAGGCATGTCCTGTTTGAGCTCATCAATGTGTGTCCTGCAATGCAGAACAAAATGTGTTAATGACGAGCATGAATATTTAGATAGAAAATGAACAAGTTAAATATATGCATGATCGTTGACTTACTGAATCAATGCACAACTAATGACGTGTTGAACAACATGTAGCAATGAGCTTGAATCCACTCGATGTTATCTAGATCAAATGGTGTTCCCTCTCCAATAGGACCATCATTAATACGCGATGGCCTATCTAGTATGGTTTCAACATCATTAAGATATGCAGCGCAAAAATTGGTGTACTCATCCATCAAATAACCCTTTGCTATCGATGCCTCTAGATGAGCTTTGTTATGCAAATACATTTTCAATGTATTCATGTATCTCTCAATCAGATACATCAACCTAAATTGTATAGGGCCACCAAGCAAGGCTTTATCCGTTAAATGTATGGTCAAGTGGACCATTACATCAAAAAATGACGGTGGAAAGAGCTTCTCCCGATGACACAGTGTTAGTGCAATCCCATCTTGCAGACTTTTCAAATCATTTGTGTGATGAACTCTTGAACACAGTTGTCTGAAGAAATTACTCATCTCAATCAATAGCTCAACGACATTTTTAGGTAAACAATTTCGGATTGAAATAGGAATTAGTTGTTGAATAAGAATGTGATTATCATGACTCTTCAAACCTTGTAAAGTTCTTTCTTTCATGTTCACACGCTTAGAAATATTAGAACAATAGTCGCCAGGCACCTTAACCCCCTTTAAAATGGAGAGGAATGCCTCTTTCTTGTCTTTACTTATCATGTATTGTGTAGAAGGCATGTATGCTTTGTTAGATTCTTTTCACTGTAAGTGCAGTGGTTTTCTTAAGCCCATTTCCTGCAAATCATGACAAGCATTGGGACTGTCTTTCTACTACCCCTTGACATCGAGAATGGTCCATAATATATTATCATACACATTTTTCTCAATGTGCATAACATTCAAGTTGTGCCTCAATATGTTGTGTTTCCAGTACGGTAACTCGTAGAAAATATTTTTCTTCTTCCAGTTATGATTGTGCTTTTTGTTTGCACTAGGAATGAGGGTAGTGGGGGGGTCAACAGATCTTGGAAATCATATACTGTGCATATTTGCTCCTGCTGAAGTTGTGATAACAAATCGACCCCGATCATTATCTGTGGTTCTGGACCATATTCCCGAGTGCCATCAAATGACACTTTGTCCCTTCTGAACCTATGCAATAGGGGTAGCAAATGTCTGTGACTCGTGTACGCCCACTTTCTACTATGTTTTAGCCAGGTTGACTTTTTACTCTAGTTGCAACAAGGACATGCAAATTCCCCCTTCGTGCTCCAACCTGACAAATTTGCATACGTAGAGAAGTCATTAATTGTCCACAACAATGCAGCACGAAGTTTGAACATTTCATTTCCTTTAGAGTCAAAAGTCATCACACCTTCGGCCCATAATTCATTCAACTCGTTAATTAAAGGCTGCATATACATGTCAATCTTATCCCCGAGGCCTCTAGGTCCATCAATAAGAGTAGATAGGATCAGAAAATGTTGTTTCATACATAACCAGGGAGGAAGATTATATGGAACCAACACCACTGGCCACGTACTATGATTTGCCCTAGTCATGGACCTGAAAGGGCTAAACCATCTACAGCCAGGCCAAGCTACACACTACAACTATCTAGGGCGAAGTCAGGGTGCCTCCTGTCGAAGTCTTTCTATGTCGAAGAGTCGGTTGGGTGCGTTAACTTGTCATCTTCCCTATTGTTCTCTGCATGCCATCTCATCAATTTAGAAATTTTAGACGACATGAAAAGCCTCTTCAACCTTGGCTTAAGTGAAAAATATTGCACTTGTTTTATAGGGACAAGTTTCCCATAGTTCAAACTCATTGAATTACTCTAACGATTCTGACCAACCCTGTCGTCCTTCCATCTTGAAGCTTTACACACTATGCACGTATCAAGGTGGGTATTCTCATTTCTAAATAACATACAATTGTTTGGGCATGCAGCCAACGTCTCATATGTGAAACCTAGGTTTTCAGTTAACTTGCGAGCATGGTAATATGACTCAACGAGCTTTGCACCGAATGGGAGCATTCTGTGTAATAATTGGAGTAGCATGTCGAAGGACGTGTCCGTCCACTAATTCAAAGCCTTCAAGTGTAACAACTCCACAATGAATGATAATTTACTGAAAATTGTACATCCAGGATACAATTCTGTCTATGCATCATCAAGAATTTCAAAATATCTCAAAACTTCTTCATCTGCACCCAAGCGAGGATTACTCCCACTCGCCCCATCAGTCTCACAACTACTATCTACGGGTAGTAACCCGCACGCGATATCATTTAGCATCACGATCATCGAATCAACTGTCGTAACATTGACCTCCATCTTAAGGCTTTCTTCTCTACGACAAGAAACATACTCTTCACCATGTTTAATCCAATTCTTGTAATTTTTCAAAAACCCATTTAGAATCAAATGCTCCCGTACAATATCTCGTGTGTAGTAATAATGGTTCGCACATTTTCTACAAGGACAACTAATGTACTCGCTATCAAACCTATTGGTGAAGGCAATGAACTGCTTAATCCCCTCCACATATTCCCTGGACGTCCTATTCAGCAAATCAATCTAACTCTTATCCATATCGCTAAGTATTTCTGCGAAAGTTTCATCTGAGCAAATATATTAGCTTAAGAGATCGTGCATCATGCAATTTACCTAGCCCTAAACTTTAAACTTCTAACTATAGGGCGGTTGGTACTATCCCATTCGAGAATGCACAATCCATCTTATGTCCTCAACAACTCAAATGCTTTCTCCTCTTGTTAGACAAAATTTCGATAGTATGCCTGCGTCGTTCTCAAAGTACACGACACAAAAACGATATAATTCGTATCTGTGTATGCACTCGGAGAACAGCAGGACATAAATCTAAACTTTATCTAACATCAGACTTGCATGAGTTGTTAGGGGATAATTGCATTCCCAAACTATTCAAACTGGACAATTCAAGAACTGTGTGCGTTAATCTTCGCTTATGCATCGCAAGAGCAACAAATATAGTCATAGGACTAATCCGTTGGATCGAGGATGACTAAACGGGTGCTATACACAATTCTCGAATGGGTCTAAGTTTCACTAATGTATGCAAATGAATAAAAGTTATAATGAAAGGTTCAGAAACAATGAAATCTTGAAATATAAAAGTATCTAAAACTATTGTAAATTTGTTTGCTATCATTAACAAACCTAAAATTTAACTCTTAATACCTATAGCTTTCGAATTTTAATCATGTCTTCATATTTTCTAATTTGTTACTAAGTTTGTTGTCTATTATTGATTTATGTAATATCTAATCAATAGGATTTAGATTTGAATTTCGATTAGATTGAGCCTAAGCATATATTGCATTAGATTGGACCCAAGTAATAAATATTAGATTAATGATTGGGACCAAATAAGAATTAGTTTCAATTATTATTTTCGAAGAGTTTTCTTTAAGTAATTTAATAATGGTTTATTAAAGATAATCTTAATTCTCTCATTCTTATTATCTTTTGGATTTGAATTGGATTCGACCTAAGCATATATTAGATTGGATTAGACCTAATCAATAAATATTGAATTGTAGTAGGCCCAATTAAGAATTATTTTTAATTGTTCTTTTGGAAGAGTTTTCTTAATTTAATTTAATAATTAATTTAATGATTTGTTAAATGATAGACAAAATAATTAATTAATTTTAGGATATACGACACCAAGTCTAAAATGATTGACAAAATAATTCATTTTTTTAAAAAATAATTTGTTACTCAACATTGTTTTGAATATAGAAATAATTTAATTTTAATTTATAAAAAGTTGACTGCAAGGAGAACGTTATTTTTGCCTTCAATAAAACCAAATGCTTAAATTAAAATTATTTAAAACAAATAATGAATAAAACAACACATTGACATGTAAATTTACAACATATTGAAAATAATAGCATCTATATGATTATAATAGGAATGAAGACCGAATAGGGGAAATTTCCAAAAGCCAAATGCCTATGTTAAATCTAGAGAATTGCTTCAATTTCAAACACATGACAGTTAGCTAATTGTTGTAAGTTATAGTAGTTGTCTAGCTATATGTCCTATGAAAGCATAATATGGACCAAGTAGTGCTTGAAGTGACTAATAGAATTTATGTTGTGTGTACTTCCCAATCGTTAAAGTCCATAACTAGTAATAAAGAGAACCAAACCGATTAACCATAAGATGTGAAGGTTTTGAAATGTTAAGGCCCCGTTTGGTAACGTTTCCGTTTTATGTTTATGTTTTCAAAATTTTGCAAACTTGTAACAGAAACATATTTGATAAACCTGTTTACGTTTTTTTGTTTCCAAAAAAATGAAAACATAGACAGAAAAAATATATTTTCACTCTGGTTTCTTTTCTGTTGCCAATATTTTGTTAATTTTAAAACTTTATCTATTTTTGTTACATTACATAAAAATAAATTATTTTATTCAAATATTTTATTAAAATAAGTTATGTTAATAAATATAATTAAATTCAGTAAAGTAAATTAATTCCATAAATTAATATAAATTATTTTTAATAAATAATAAAAGTAAATTAATTAATTTAATTTAATTAATTATTGCTAAATTATCTAAAATAAATATCATAATTAATTTATTTAATTTAATAGTTAAATTAATTTATATAAAATAATTAATAATAAATAATTAAATTACATTAATTTTTAATTTAGTTTAATTTAATATTAATTATTAAATTATTTTAAATAAACATCATAATTAAATTAAATTATTTATGATTTAATTAATTTAATTTATATAAAATATATTTTATTAAATTATTTTAATAAATAACTAAATTAATTTAAAAATAAATAATTTAATTTAATAATTAGTCTAATTTAATTATTTATTTAATATGAAATATATTTTATTAAACTATTCTTAATAAATAATATAATTTGATATAATTTAATAAATTTTATATTTATTGAATTAAATGATTTTAATAAATAATTTACCATATTAATTTAATTAATTATATTAATTAAATTAAATTAATATAAAATATATTTGTTTAAGTTCTATTAATTTTTTGAAACTAATAAAATTAAATATTTTCTAAAATAAAAAATTAATAATTATAAAAAAAATTTACATTTCCAAACGCAGTTTTAGTTTTCATTTCAGAAAAAATAAACGGCAATAGAAAACAAACAAAAAAAATAGGAAACGACAACAAAAAATAATAACAAAAAAATGACAGCGTTGTCAAATGAGCCCTAAAAGTAAGGATATCATTCCATCTTTTAGTTAAAAAGCAGAATGATATATGGTGTTAATTACATTAAAAACATAATTAGGGGAATAGTACGCCATATATTATTTTATCGCTTTCTTATTCAAATTAAGGAAAACTTGGAGTTAATTTCTTTTTATTTATGTTGGCTCATTAGGGGCTAGGGAAGAAATCAGTATGTTTAGTCAAAGAGGGGAAAATTGCTTACTATCTTAAAAGAAAATGAGAATGTTTTTATAATAAAATTATTAAGAATAATTACAATAATATAATAAAATTTGGAAGAATAATTTAAGAAAAATACAATTATTTTAATTGTCATCCCTAATCATTATATTCCATATTCAAGGATATATTTTTATTTTATTAGTTTCCTAATTAATACATCCAATCCGTTTTCGTGTCAACAACAAGAGAGAACATTTGGTTGTCTTCTGATAAGGAATTTAAGAAAATTTACAAACAGATATTGTTTTAGCATCCACAGAAAATTAGAATTCATTCTAAAAAACAAATCTCAATCAAAAAAACAAGTATTGTTCTAAAAATTATCAAACAGATATTGTTTTAACAATTCTTAATCAAAAAAACAATTCATTCTAAAAATTACCAATAAAAAATAGAAAATTAGAATTCATAAAAAACAAAATCAAAATCCCAAGAATCCCAACAAATCATAAATTGGTAAAAATCATAAATTTATAGATAATGTCCCAAATCATAAATTCACCAGAACCAAAACTGTAATGACAACCCCAAAATAAGAATCCTAACAAATATATGTCATCAAGAAAATTTATAAATTAGAAAAATCTAGAAAAGAATTAGAAAACACCAACTTGAAAATATCTCCAAATCAGATCAGTAAGGTTTCACCCTGGGTGTTTGGACAAACCCCTACAAAAAGGCCATTTCGGAGCAAGGCAACAACAACAACCAAAGTCAGTTGGCTCACGCAAGTAGAAGAGTATCCAAAAATAAAGCAAAAAATAGTGTGTGTGTGCGTGTGTGAGAGAGAGAGAGAGAGAGAGACCCGTAGCAAAAAACAAAAGAAAAGGAAAAAGAAGACTCGAAAGAGGGGGGAGAGAGAGTTTATGGTTAGAGAGAGAGTTACGTGTATAGAGAGAAACTCACAAAGAAAAGCAGTGACGGGCTCCGGCAATAGCGATGGGCAGTGGTTCTAGCAGAAGAAAAAATGGCGTTGGCGGGAACTTGGCGCGAGAGAGAAAAAGCAAAATGGGGCCAACAAAGGAATAGCAGAAAATTAAGTGAACAAGTGGGTTTCTAGGGAAATTAAAACTGGCATTTGCGACCGCTAATTGCGGTCACTATTGCTCCCCATTTGTGTTCGTCACCAGCGGTCGCGTGCCTTTGCTCACCGCGAAAAATCCATCCTCTAGTAGTGTCACATGTAGGAATTAGAGTAGAGGCACTACCAAGATTGGCCAATGCACCACAGGGAGTAGAAGTCCCACGCGGTACTAGAGTTCTACCGGAGGTTGATGACATGCCTTAGGCAGAAGGCCAGCATGTGAGGGTGACTAATACACCATAAATTGTTAATGATCAAGCAGGAGTGGCCAATGTTTCTCAAGGAGGTTCAATTAACCCCAAAGAATTTATGTGGAATATGGCCAAAGCTATGATGAAAATGGTAGGAGGAATAGAGAAAGATGAATCTATTTTAGTGTTAACTATGTTTAAAAGGATGAATCCACCAACGTTTGATGGAGAAGTAGATCTAGATACGGTTGAGAGTTTCCTATCACAATATGGGAGGATATTTAATACAATAGGGATTATTTAGGATAAGGTGAAGTGTCTTACACAGCATTTCAATTGACTGGAAAGGCAAGTGATTGGTGGACATCTATAGAAGATTCTTAAGATGTGAGTAAAATAACTTGGGAGAAATTGAAGGAGATGTTTAGAGAATAATTCTTTCCACTGCCAATGAAAGATATAAAAGGGATGAGTTTATGAATTTGATCCAAAGCACGATGATAGTCTTATAGAATATAAGCGTAAGTTCTTTACTCTTTCTAAGTATGCACTAGAGATGGTTTCCACGGAGTATAACAAATGTCAAAGATTTGAGAGGGGTTTGAAACCAGCCATCAGGGGTAGTGTAGTACTTCTACATTTGGAGGACTACAACATGTTGACATCCCAAGCTATGATAATAAAGAAAGACCTAAATGACACGAGGTTAATTACCAAAAAAAAAAAAAAAGATATGAGGCAGTAGACAAATAACAGGCATGGTAAGAGTTCAGCTCCTCTACCAGCTAAGAAAAATAAAAAGAGACAAAGAGAAAATTCATAATATCAGCAGAGCAGTGTACCTCCTACTCATTCTATAATAGGGACGGCTTCACAAAGTTCAATTATTTGCTTCCAGTGTAAACAACTGGGACATCGAAAGTCAGAATGCCCTTAAAAGGGTGGATCAGGTGGAGTTGAGCAGAGGATTGATTCAAGGTCATGTTGCCAGTGTGGCCAGTAGGGCCATATTCAAAGAGATTATCCACAATGGCAGGGGACTTCAAGTTTTGTTCAACTGTAGTAACCCACTTAGTCAGTTTCTTATCAGCAAAGTTCTAGACCATTAGGGTCATAGGTCGTGCAACCATAATTTTCGAGAGTAACCCAGGGTGGATCTCAAAAAGGTTAGAGAGGTGGCAACCCTTTTGCTATGCAGACATAGGGAATCATTTTTGCATTGACGTGACATGATGAGCCTACTGATTCGATTATGACTAAAGGTACTTTTCTTATTTCTACTTCTAAAGCCACAGTACCTATAGATACTGGAGCATCGCATTCATTCATTTCTACACATTTTGCATTTGCATTGAAATTAATTGTGGAACAATTAGTCCCATCTGTGCGTGTCGAGATGCCAATTGGGGGTCATACTATTTCAACTCAGATTTGAAGAAAGTGCGAGATCACCATAATTGATGAACTCTCTGCTATGAGATCTCTACATCCTATCATTGTTTGCTATTCGATTTGATTATGCCAGAGATGAACAAATTTAACATTTTCTTGGTATGGATTCACTCTCTATTTCTCAAGCAATAATAGATTGTGCCAAAGCAAGAGTAACCTTGCATACACCTAAGGGTGATTAGATATGATTCATAGGTAACTTTAGAGATTCTTTAGTCACACATTTTCTAGATGGGTAGAAAAAGGTTGATTTGTATAGCTTATTCGCCAACTTAGGTTTGGAGGAGGAGGAGGTGAGTAGCGAGGCAAAGTTGCCATCAGTTATGTGTGATTTTCCAAATGTATTCCCAAAGGACTTGACAAAGTTGCCACTAGAACAAGAAGTGGAATTCAATATTGATTTGGTTCCAAGCACGGAGCCTATATCTATGGCACCTTATAGAGTTGTTTTACTAGAATTTGTTAAACTAAAGGCTCAGCTTGAGGACTTGATTGCTAAAGGTTCATTCGTCTTAGTACTTCATCGTAGGGAGCACCGGCATTATTCGTGGCAAAGAAAGATGGCTCATTGCGGATGTGCAATGACTACAGGAAACTTAATAGGGTGATAATAAAGAATAAATATCCACTGCCAAGGATCAACGACTTATTTGACCAGCTCAGGGGTTCACAGTGCTTTTAAAAGATTGATTTGAGATTAAGGTACCATCAGTTGAGAGTAAAGAAGGAAGGCATACCAAAGATAGCTTTTAGGACTTGATACAAGCATTACAAGTTTTTATTGATACCTTTCAGGTTGACAAATACCCTCGCAGCTTTTATGGATTTGATGAAAAAGATATCTAGTGCTTACCTGGATAAATTTGTAATAATATTCATTAATAACGTGTTTGTGTATTCTTGATGCAATGAAGAGCATAAGGAGCATTTGAGGTTAGTACTCCAGACTCTAAGGGAGCATAAGCTTTATGCCAAATTAAGTAAATGTGAGTTTTGGCTTGAAGAAGTGAAGTTTCTAGGGCATGTTGTATCTGGTGAAGGTGTATCAGTAGACCCACCTGATAGAAACAGTTATGGATTGGTAGCATCCAAAGACAGTATTTGAGATTCAAAGTTTCTTGGGATTAACTAGATATTATCGAAGGTTTGTTCAGGATTTTTCGAGGTTTTTTTTTGGTAAGTAGGATTTTTCGAGATTAGCTACACCAATGACTAGATTGACTCGAAAAGGAGTGAAATTTGTGTGGGATGAGGATTGTGAAAAGTCATTTTAAGAGTTGAAAATGAGATTAACTTCTGCAGTAGTGTTAGTGATTCCAGAAAGGGAATTAGGTTATATAGTGTATTGTGATGCATCTAAGGAGGGATTAGGGTGTATGCTTATGCAAAGAGGTAAGGTTGTGGTCTATGGGTCAAGACAGCTAAAGATTCATGAGCAAAATTATCCAGTACATGATTTAGAGTTAGCAACAATAATTTATGCTTTGAACAGTTGAAGACATTACCTATATGGAGAGAAGTTTGAGGTATTCTCATATCATAAGAGTTTAAAGTATATCTTCGCCCAGAAGGATTTAAATATGAGACAAATAAGATTGATGGATTATATAGAAGATTATAACTTTGAATTGTAGTAACATCTGGGGAAAGCAAATGTCGTTGTAGATGCCCTTAGTGGAAAGACTCGTAATATTTTGGGCAGTCTTGCAATGAGGGAATGGGATATGATTAGGGAAATTGGAGAGTTTGATCTTCACCTAACAGAAGAAGAAGGACATGCCACTCTTTTTCCTATAGTGACACAACCGACGCTGGTGTGTGATAGAGGCTTAAAGATTAGACTTTGAGTCCGATGTGAATCGGGCAAAGGTGTTAAGTGCAGAAGGATTACCAGGCTAGACCTTTGATATAGATAGTGGTTTGAGATATCAAGGTAGATTATTTGTGCTAGCATCTATTCGGGACGAGGTCTTAAGAGAGTTTCATCGCTCCAAACTTACAGTGCATCTGGCAGGTACGAAGACGTATCATAACTTGTGCCGACAGTTCTTTTGGGTAGGAATGAAAAATAAAATGGCGGAATTTGCTAGTAGGTGCCTTACTTGTTAACAAGTGAAGGCCGAACATCAGAGACCGACAGGTATCTTGCAGCATTTACTAGTATCAATGTGGAAATGGGAAAATATGATAATGGATTTTGTTTCTGGGTTACCAAGATCACAGAAGAGTCAGGACACAATGTGGATAGTGATGGATAGATTGACAAAATCAACTCATTTCTTACCTATTCGTTCAACCAATTCTATAGATACTCATACTCGGCTTTATGTCAAGGAAATTGTAAGACTTTATGGAGTTCCTATTTCTAACATCTCAAATAGGGATTCTCATTTCATCTCTCGATTTTGCATGGTCTCCAAGCAACTATGGGGACCCAATTGTCACTTAGTATAGCCTTGCAACTATAGACTGATGGGTAATTAGAATGGACTATCCAGATTCTAAAAGATATGCTCAGGGCTTGTGTACTTAATTGTCGAGATAGTTGGGAAGACCACTTGCCATTGGTAGAATTCGTTTATAATAATAGTTACCAATCAAGCATTGGGATGGCACCTTTTGAGGCTTTATATGGTAGGCCGTGTAGATCGCCGGTTTGTTGGACCGAAATTGGAGAAGCTATAATTATTGGGCTAGAGCTTGTTAGGAAAACCACTGAGAAAGTTAAGATTATCCGCCAAAGAAATGAGACAGCATGGAGTCACTAGAAGAGCAATGTTGACCGGAGACGGAGACCATTAGAGTTTGAGGTGTGAGATCATGCATTCTTAAAGGTCTCACCACGAAAGAGGGTGTTTCGTTTTGGTTGCAAAGAGAAGCTTTCACCTAGATTTATTAGACCATTTGAGATTTTGGTTAAAGCTAGAGATGTGGCATACCATCTTACCTTGCCACCACAATTATCGGGTGTACATGATGTTTTCCATGTATCTATGCTAAGGAAATATAATGCTAATCCATCATATGTTCTTGATTAGACTGAGCTTGAGATTGACTCTAATGTGACATACGAAGTGGCACCAATGAAGATTTTAGATTTGCGAGAACAAGTTCTAAGAAGGAAAACCATTCTCTTAGTTAGAATATTATGGAAGCACCATGGTATTGACGAGTCGACTTGGGAACGAGAGTTAGAGATGAAGAATAAGTATCTAGAATTATTCAATAATTCAAGTATTTTCTAAATTTCGAGGACAAAATTTTTTTAGGGAGGGTATGATGTGATGATCTAGAATTTTAATTCTTACTTTGGTTATTTTTTTTAAAGAAATTTAATCAATTTAAATTTTTTTCAAGCATTGATTAAATGTTGAGTTGATTGTGGATGGGTTGTGTGAGGTTTCTTTTGATGTTTGAATATTAAATGTGAATTATAAAATTTTGATTTAAAAAAATAAATAATATTAAAAATGAATTATGAGCTAAATAGGATATTAATTATTTTAAGCTTAAAATACATAAGCGTGTCATTATACGTACATATATTTGTTTATGATATTAAAACTAAAGTGCTTATTAAAAAAAGAAAAAAGAAAATGCTACCAGTTGATGGTTTGCTAGATGGATTGAGAAACGTGCATCCTAATTCCAAAAAGATTCCAAGGTAATCCAGTAACCTATTACATGTATATATATATTGTATTGTGTCTGCAGTAGGGTGTGGAAAAGAAAAAAGGTAAGGGCGGCAGAACGTGTACATTCATCTTTTGTTCATTTTTTTTTCTAATGACATAGCAGCGGCAGTGAGTTTTTTTGACAATATGAAGCCTTGTTCTCCTTTTTCTCTTTTGCAGATTTAAATTGAGGTAGGGGTAGAGCTCAATAAAAATTAAATTTATTATGTGTGGTTTAATTTTTATGAATTTTTGTGATTATTTGATTTATTGTTACATGACGAGTTATGTGATTGTGGCTGTCGTCTGAATTAGAAAAGTATGTATAAATTAATTTTGACTTTGAGGAATTAAAATTAGTTGGTACAAAAATTTTAAATTTTAATTTGTGTTTTATTATGAAATCCTGAATAAGGAAAAGAAATATTTTTAAAGTATGTTTTGGATTTGAATAAATAAATAATTATTTATTCATTGATTTTACGATTTTGGTTTTAGGTTGAGAAAGGTACCGGGATAAATAGCTAGTACTGAAAGCTCCACTGGTGAAAGACCAGAAACCCACATGGGGTTGGGTTAGGTAACCTACGAAGCACTTATGAGTTGATATTTTCGATATCCTATGGCTGAGACATAGGTTGACCGGGTAACGGTACCTAACTCAATAATTAGGAGTATAGTTTTATTAAAATAAGAGTATAGTTTTATTAAAATAATTTATTTTATTTTATGTCATGTTCAAAATATTTAAATTTAGATTTAAATATTTTTGATATGTGATGTATGTTGACATGACATATTAGATTTAAATTAAAAATTTTAATTAAATTTTTATTTTTCTCCGAGCACTAGTTGATTATTTTAATATACATTAGTATATGGTATTAATGCCCCTACAACTTTAAATGCAGGTGCGAGTGTTGCACAAGACGATGGTCGTGATGGGACCGCTTAGTCAGAGTAGATATTTTTAAATAATTCGTTAATTATATTTTAAGGAGAGAACTGCACAATTTTTCAGTCGATTTTCTTTTTTTCTTTTCATTGGATTTTGATTATTGTGTATGTCTTTGTTTGGGAGATTGAAGATGGATTTAATTTTTTTTATCTAAGTTTGGAGATTATTAGCTCATTATTATTAAATATAATTGTCTCTTATTAGTTTATATTGATAGTTTTAGTGATTTATAATTGTTTATTCATGCTACCGGGTTTGTGAAAAATTTGGGGCTTGACAGTAATGGACAAAAAAAATTAAATTTTATTAATAATGAAAAATATAATAAAATCCAAAAATTAATGTTACCAACACACTAAAATCAAACCTTATGTATTTTAACAATCACATTAAAAGATAAAATAAAATTAAAAAATGCAAAGCCTTATATATTTTAATGAATCAATTAAAAAATAAGTTAAAAAATAAATACATAAACAAAAAATTAATTTCAATATAAAGGAATATTTTTGAATAAAAATAAATATAGTAAACACATCCTCATTCTTAATAAACCAAAGAAGCTAACAAATGATCACTCCTAGCCATATTAATAATAAAGTAAAGTTGTCATAATAAAATTCTAACAAGTTTTTCTGAGTATGAATGCTATTTTATACCTTTTTCTTAATTTGTTATGTGTAACAGAATTCCATGTGAATTTGTATTCTATTTTAGGTAGGAATATATTTTCTAATCTAATAAATATTAAACATTTGATAGTGGTTAATCAAAATTACCGAGTTATTTATTAAAATATCAAAAAAAGAGAAAAGAAGAAGTTATATGATAAATAGAAGTGTAGATTAAATAAAAATACTAAGTAATATCTATGAACATTCTTGTTTGAATAGAATTATAAATAAGTGATAATTATGTACAATACTAATTTCTTTTAGATTATATAATTATAAACTAAGATAATTATAATTATAAATTAATGTTAATAAATTAAAATATTTATTTAATAGGATAATTATTTTTTCGCATTATTTCACTTAATTTTGGACTCAATATTTTTTTTAAATTTCTACATATTTTTTTGTTTCTATAATGTTTTAAATAAAAATTTATTAAAATATAAAAAAATAAAAATAAGAACTTATATGATAAATAGAAGTGTAGATTGAATAAAAATTGTAAATAAGTGGTAATTATGTATTGTCACACCCCGAATTTCATAACCCGAGCATGTGAATAAAAGATAAATAATGCACATTTTAACAACTTCTCCTGTCATTCGTCAGAGCTATACACACACTCTGTAGAGTAATAAAAATAAAAATAAATAAAACTAAACTTTAAATTTAAATAAATGCCTTAGTCAAAGCCAATCAGGCAATAAGCTCCAAAACTAAACCTCAACAATCTCCACAAAAATAAATAAATCAACAATTTATCTTTACTTTGCAAATAGAGGTTTGTTACCATCCACTAAAAAAATTTTTTTCCCTAAAGTCTTACATAACTATATAACAACAAATAAAACTTCTAATTTCTATCCTCAGTAGGCCCAGCACGTGACTCAATCTTATTACCTGCATCACAAACTGTAAGGGGATGAGCACTAATACCACGTGTGCTTGAAACTCTAATAATAATATAAATGCAGTAATGTCCTAACATGCTACTAAGTAAAACAGTTATGCACAAGAAGCAATCTCAAATAACAAATTAAATCAATTTATCAATTCATCTTTGTTACAATTAATTATGTTTTAGCACCACATCACACCTCAAAGAAAACAATTTGATTTCGAGGTACTGCTGCTTAGTTGTCCCGTAGAAACAGGACCCAACCAATATACATCATCTTTGGATGTGTGCTTGGTTGTCTCGTAGAAACAAGACCTAACCAATATACACCATCCTTCGGTGTTTGCTTCCTAGATCGAAGTCTTAGGAATATAATATGCCACTCTTAGGCATCTGCTCATTCGTAGCTTACTAGCCTACTAGAATCGATAACCAACCCCGCACGGGTTTTGGGACTTTAAACCCTTCGGTACGTATACCCGATATTTTCAGAACCCTTTAACCCAAATAAAATATAACATTATATTTCATTTTATTCCAAATTAATTTCTTTCTCACAGTCAGTCAAGTCATATATACAAATCAAATAATTAGCACATTCCAAAAATTTTAAAAAAAATTGGTTTGCGCTTCAATTACACATATAGGTATATATATATATTAGCAATCTAATTTAAACAATCAAATCACGGCTCAAATGGACATTCAATTACATATATTTACATATATATTGAATTTATTAAATGTAAAACAATAAAACGGATTGTTCTAGGGAAGACAAATGTCAAGGAATTGATTAATAAAAGTAATCAACCATGCGAAAGAATTTATTATTATAATAGAAATTATCGCAATACTTTTAAAATTCTGGAAGTTGTTTGCTTTAGGAACATATGTATATGATATATATATATGTGTGTGAATATGTTTCAAATTTAAAAATCAATGATTTGTTCACTCATCTCAGATTTAAATAATACATATATATACACACAAATATACACATATTTAATATTAAAGACTCCACCCTTTACCTCAAATTAAATCTGCAGAAAGAACACCCAAGTCGTAATGAAACCCAAAACTCATTCAGCAGATTAGACTAAGATCACCGCGGCCATCAAGAAGCTCGTAATCTCCACGGCATTCACGTTAGATTTTTTTTTCTCCTCTGCCGCCACAACCTCTTATCTTTTCTTTTTTCTCTTTCTCTCTCTTTTTTTAACCCTTTTTCCTTTACTGCCGAAGAACGCATGTTATATATATATATATATATATATATATATACACGTATACCTAGACTAGCTATTAGTTGATAGAATCCTAATGGAAAAAGGATTAGAATTCAAATCAAACTAGACTTCCAACTCCATGTACTCGCTATTAGTTGGTAGAATCCTAATGGAAAAATGATTAGAATCCAAATCAAACTAGACTTCCAACTCCACGTACCCGCTGTTAGTTGGTAGAATCTTAATAGAAAAAGAACTAGAATCCAAATCAAACTAGACTTCCAACTTCACGTATCCATTAATCTAGACCATCTTAAGTTATATATATACTGATGATATATATATTTGCATATAACAGGTGTGTAAATATATATATATATACACACATGTAAACATATTATCAGTTTGTTGTTTAAAGAGTTCAAATAGGAATATAATGCTTAATTCACATTATCCGATCTACACCCAAACTAATTCAGATTGCACATTAGAAATAAAATAGAATTAGAATTTGAACTCTACTTTATAATCTATCACACATTAATCCAATTGGCTGTCAGAAATATATAATATTATTACTTAACAAAAAAAAATATATATGAATATATATGCACATAGCACCATTAACTTCATAAAAAAATTATATTTCATTAAATTAATAATTTTATCAAAATGAAACCATAATTTTGTAATTCTCAAAAATAATTAAATACTAAAAATTTCTCACACAATTTGTGCATCCACAATAAAAATTGAATTTAATTTATGTCTCAAAAATTTAAATCAATAAAAATTTTATTTTTGCCAAATTAAATATTAATTAACAAATAACCAAAGCATTAAAATTCTGGTTCATCACATATATAATGCTAATTCCTTTTAGATTATATAATTATAAATTAAGATAGTTATAATTATAAATTTTGTTGATAAATTAAAATCTTAAGTTGTGAATAAGTAGTAATTATATAGAATACTAATTTCTTTATAAGTTAATTAAGATAACTATAATTAGGTGTCACGTGTTACAACTATACACATGTCACAACCGTAGTTTAAATTCAATTCTACGCAACGCAAAATAGTTATAATTAAGTATCATGTGTCACAATTGTAACTCAAGTTAAGTTATATATGGTGCAATGACGTTGCCAGACTCTACTTTATGTACATATAATATGATATATATTTAATAAATAATAATATCAAAATAAAAATTATTAATATCAAAACTTAGTTTATATTTTTTAATTATTAACAAAATTATTTTTTTCTCCTACTTTAAACAATTTAGATTCCTTTTTCAAATTAATTTTTTCATCCTTTGCTATCAACTCTATCTCTTTTTCTCTCTCTAAAAACACCTCTCTCACTCTCTCTCTAATACCCACCATTCTTTTTTTTAATAATCCTATGCAAAATACTTCGACACTCTTTCATTCTTCAAATATATTTTTTTATTCATAAAACTTTTATTTCTTTTTATCTTACATCAGTAAATGACCAAACTCTACTTTTTCTTTCATTTATAAAGTTACTAACATTGTGGCAAATGATCTTAATCAATGTGGAGTGACCTTACTTACCTATTGGTCTACTATAGTTCTAAAATTTATATATTTTAAATGAATTCAATTTAAAAACACATGTCTAAATAATATTCAAATGAATTAAATTTTAAAACACAAGTAAAATCTATCTAAATAATATTAGTCTTGGTAAAGGATTTAAAAATTATTGAATACTAATTAAATTTAAAGAGTCTAAAAAATTTAACTTCTCTCACACTATCAACTTTTATTATTGTAAAATATATATATTTCAAAGGATTAACCAAAAATATAAAGTTAATTAAATTAATAATTTAAATTTAAAAAGACAAGTAAAAGTGCCAAATAATAATTTAACTTTGGAAAGGGTTTTTAAATTTTTGTGTATTAAAATTGACAATTGTACTTTTGAAATAAGAAAGAAACTAGATCATTTAGTAATTTAAGTTTCTCTCATCTTCTCATTCATTCCAATCCTACATGGCATGCTTCAACACTCTCTATTTTGTGAATACCATTTTTTTTTTCGCTTACGACCGCATTATCCATATTTGATTCCGTTATATTATCATCATCACATTAAGTGTTGATACCTTAATTTTGCTCCTTTATTTAATATTTATAGTATTTAATGTTTTTAGTTGAATGGTACTCTACTGATTAAATTTTCTTAATCGTAGGATATGTCAAAGTGCCAGAATTTGACAAGAAGCAAACAGTTAGCAAAATGCCAATTGTACCCCTAAAGCTATAGAGAAGCCAAGCTGAAGACTTAGATTAAGATGGGACATCATTAGACTTCACAAGTGTGTCCAAGACATCAAATAAACAACTCTAGCATTAATGAAAGAGCCAAAATCTAGAATCAATTGTCAAATTGGTACAGAAGTCAAAAACAACCTTTACTAATACACTCGAAGGCTGGTATTAACCGGAATGCCCAGATCAAGCCAAAAACAGGCAAGAAGATACACAATATCCCAAGACATTCTAGAGAACATAAAACATAGCTCAAAATGGCCAAAACACTATTCCAGATGTCATTCGGCATCCGTCAACTCAAAATGGCTCCTACCGACAAAAAGGAAGCTGCGAGCACACCAGACGCAATTTGAGCAACCAGCTAAAGTTGGAATGTCCTCAAATTACACAAAAATATTGAGGGTTCATTTCTTGAGGTAATGACATAGCTAAATCTGGTAAAGCCAAAACTTAAGAGGTTTATTTTGGGGGGGGCATAAGTAAGTATAAATTTGGATTGATTAGAAAACATGTACATCATCTTAAGGGCATACCCCCGTGTAGAGTATTAATTACAAAAAGGTATTTCCCAATTGGTACAAAAACTAATATTTGCGTCAAAGTTTTTAATATCTAGAAGCTGAGAAATTTTTAGCTGGATCTCACGTTTGATACAAAAACCTTAGGAGGTCCCTCCGCAACTTTAATTATAAAATTCGTTAACTTTTTTTTATAAATTTATAAAAGTATCCTAAAATCCTACCGATTGCAATTTTTGGATTCCTCATACCCAAAAATAATAGGAGGAGTTAGCTTGGTGGTACCTTCAAGGGTCAAGACAAAGGATTGGCTGACCCTACCTCTGTTTCAGCCCGTTTTAGAGCAGTAATTTTCGAACAGACATAACTTGGTCTTGGAGAATTCAAATTGAAACTAAATTTTGACCTAATTGGTTTAATTCTCTCTATAAATTACCTAAGAGGTCATTGAAGCTCCTAGAAATTGTGCCAAAATTCTTAGAATAGCCCAAACTTGTCAAGATAGAACCCGAACTTCCTTGCCAGTAAGGCTTGTGGCGAGTTGTTCCACCTATCTCAATTGGCAGGAAGTCTTGCCCGACCTCTTTTGCAATCATATTCACCTGTGGCACTTTGTAGATATGTTCGCTCATTCTACTAGGCAAAAAAGATTGCTAAATGAACTTGGCAAAGATTTTCACCCGTTATGTCAAGCAAACTTGTTCGCTCAATGACATGGGAAAAGCATTTATTCAGCCTAAAAGCCTATAAATAGGCCACCCTATTCATTTTTCATTCATTCCACACTCGGTACTCCAGGCCCTTCAGAGCTACTCTCTTTAGAAAAAGTTCATGTTGGTATAATTTTCTCTCTCTAGAAAATTTTTATTTTATTTTTAAATTCAATGTATTTGCAATTAGAATAGAATATTTTTAATTGTGTAAATAAAATATTTTGTCAATGAAAGGTATCCAATCATAATTCAAGTTCAGACTGGACCCGACACATGTTATTGATTGGATTTACCCAAGACAAAATTTTGTAAAATTTCAGACACCATACATATATCATGCTCACATCATATTAAAATGCCACACCATGCTACAACATCATTCTATTATGCTACACCATGCCATAATACCATGTTCACCATGTCATGCCATGTCATAACATCAAATTACCATGCTAGTCATGCTAAATATCATTCCCACCATCCTATTTCTACTATGCTGTATCACGTCATTGTTATCATATATCATGCTAACATGCCATATTGCTATAATATGCTATGTTACATCATGCCTTGGCCATGTTATGTCATACTAGCATGTTATATTATTATATTATTCCATGCTACTATGCTCAATGACCATCCCACATCATAGTATAACATGCTAGGATATCATTTGCTATGCTAACACATATTATGACATGCCATACATCATGTATTGACATATTAGCACATACCTTAACATGTTAGAACACATTCAAACATGCAAACACACACCCACTAGGGTTAACACAGACTTAGACATTACATGATTATCTATCCAGTGCATTCACCTGAGTGAGTGAGGCTTTAGAGATTAGGAATGACGTAGGATTGGCTAAGTCAATTCTAAGTTATGATTTCCCTTAGACATATCTGAAATGCATCCTTGAACTGTCATCCATGATAGAATTTAAATTATCAACACATTCAACATACCTATAACATATCTTATCACATTAACTGCATCACTCACATCACATTAGGCTCCTAGGCCCTTTACATAGACTTAATCATCATCACCAGGAATTGGGCTCTTAATCTAAGCTGGGTTCTTTTCCCAAATGCAGGACACTCATACATATGCGTGAAATGCATCCTTGAAGCTAGGCTCCTTTCCACATTTATGTGCAAGGCGCTAACTATCTCTTCCCTTGGAGTTGAACTCCCCAACGAAGTAAAACTCTAGTTCCAGTTGTGTGCAAGACACTAACTATTCCCTTGTATTTGGAGAAAGGCTCATTTCCTTCCCTAGTTATGCGCAAGGTGCTAACTATCTCCTTATTTGAAGCTAAGCTCCATTCTATAGCTATGCGCAAGGCACTAACTGTTCTTCCTCACTTAGAGCAAGGCTCATTTTCTTCCCCAATTAGGCCCTAGTGCTAACTACCTCTTCTCATTTAGAGAAAGGCTCTTTTCCTCCAATTATACACAAAGTGCTAATTGTCCTATTCTAATCTAGAGCGAGGCCACTTTCCTCAGTTAGGTGCCAGGCACTAACTACCCTTGTTATAGTATTCGGCAAGGAGTTTCTTGACCTCACCTCGGGTGAGGGATGGGCATTCCTTGAATTTTTCTATGAACACACCGAGCCATGGGAAAGACTTAACCTAGTTTCGAACCTCATGCACTTGAAAGCCACAAGCCACACCAATCATTTCTTGTATGTCCCTACTTCACTCAATACTCATAATCCATCTTTCGGAAGTAGCATATGCGCGGAGCCCAAGTACACACATTTTACATGTTCCAAACTTTTTCTACTCACCAAGGGCCAGTCTGAGGAGCCCTTAGATTATTAGCCTAATGAATTCAATGATGCAGAATTTGATACCATAGGCACCAAGTGGGATAATTACCCTAACCATATTGAGGATGATGCTTGGGATGAGCCTCTTTCTCATTTCCCTACGGACTCTCCCATTCAGGAGATTTCTTTGCTATCTACTGAGAGTAAGGGAGATATGCAATCTTTTCCTATTACTGAGCTCGATGCTCAACCCAGCCCGACCAACCTGGGCCCTTTTGAGAGTCATTTGACTCTCTTTGAGTGGTTACAAGTTACATTACCTAAGGGGCACATCATTGAGTCAGTTAATCCTTGCTCATTTACTTATTCATCTTAGGTTGAGAGTGATGCGTGCGTCTTACCTCTCGATTCAACCCTATCTGAGAAGTTTACTCCGGGCGTTGTGAGTGACCACACTATGACCAATCATCATTGAGGGGAAGTAGTAGGTAATGGGGGAGACTACGTTGATTTTCTGGGCATAGGGAGACTGATTGAACCTACCATGTCCATATCTATACGTGCATTATGGCCACATTTGAGGTTTTACAAACCTCACAAGACCTTCTGTCCTCCGGCGTGTTTTACGCCCAAGGAACTTCCACTTTTGGTGCTTTGTGGGCTCGAAGAGAATATTTTATTTATTAAACCATTTGTAGACGTGTGGGATAAAGAGAGTGTTGGATAATCCCCTTTCATAATTTTCTTTATACATAATAGATTAGATTTTTTTCTCTCTTTATTTTCTTATTTCTTGTTAGTTTAGCTTTTCTTTTGTTACTTTTATCTCTTTTATTTTTATTTCCTCTTTGGGCTAACTTTTTTTTTTCTAATTTCATTTTCCTTTTATTTTTATTTTGTTTTAATTTTATCATTTTCTTGTATAGTTTCTTTTATTTTCTTCAAATAAGGAAGCTCTTTAGATAATATCTTTCCTCTCCCTTTTATTTAGTCTTGCACTTCCAATTAGTACTTCATATATGTCATGTTGTTGTTGGTAGTGTTATAGAATCTAGGTTGGGGGATATTGGGTGATGCCTTAAGGGGCTTGAATAATGGGTGCATGCTTGGTTTACTTTGTGCTATGCTCTTATTTGTGCCCCTTGTGTCTATTATTTCATGCTCATCGTCATGCTTACTATTGCACACTGTGAACCCACATAACCTTCATGGTTCTTACATTAAAGACAATGTTTAGTTTAGGTTGGGGAGCAGAGTTTGCATGATGACCTTTTGTGCCAAAATTACAAATTTACAAAAAAAAATTTTGAGCATGTTTGGGCTTTAATGCATGATCCCAGTACATTGTTGGCTTTGTGTGTGTCCTTATGGTTTGGTTTATTATGGAATTTAGTGAGAGAGTGATGAATGAGTCTTGTTCAAGCTTTGATAAGAAACTTGGTTAAAATTGAGTATGTCATGACCTTGTGCATTTTGACTATCATGGAGGAACTTATGTGCTTAAGAGTGGATTTTGTTTAACATGGTTAATTGAGCATCCTTGGACTAGGTAGAGACTTATGCCCTTTAGTAGTGAGCTTTAGAGCCTATTATTCTTTTCATGAGGTGTTGCACGTAATCATAACTCATTTGTTCTACACTATACCAATGCACCAATTACATCACACACCCTTGCATGAGTACTACTTGGCATATTATGAGTTGTTGCAAGCTTGGAACATGATGCTAGGCCATCTTTGCTATTTTGGGCCTTCTTATCCTTTCTTGATATTCGATTGCCGTAGTAACCAACTTGAAGCCTGTGAATAAAGAGTTATTTTATTTTATTTTATTTTTGATTCTCACATCATGATTTACCATTTTCACCCACTCACACACTTCAAACCTCACCCTCACATGTATTGGGTTGGTGCCTCAATGTCTAAGTTATGAAGTTGGGTTGGGAATGTAAGCTTTTGTGAGAAAAGTGAGGAAGAATATTAGGATGAGTTCTCAAGTTATTGTATAGTTCAATGTTCATCTCAAAAAAAAAAAAAAAAAAAAAGATCTCATTCTTTTTATTTAATTGTGGGACTTATGTATTGTATTGCAATTGTTTATAATATCCCAAGAGCAGTTTATTAGTTGTGAATAAGCCTCTTGTTGTTGATTGGGGTATGGAAAGGAAATGGGTGGTGGGGATTTATGTGCACTTGTTACATCTTTGTCCTATGACATATGCTTTGATTTTCCTATCTTTTATTGTCTAGCCAATTCCCATGTCCAAGTTACAACCGGAGCAAAGACCCAGTGGATTCTAAGCGAGTAACTCGTATGTGTGCATGTAGTGGTCTTGTGTGGTTATGTGGTGTGACATCTTGCATTGTATTGGAACTTATTGGTATGAGCTATCCACTTTGATCTTTAACTCAATTCACTTTTTGGTTGTGGGGTTTGTGCAACTAGGATAGCTTTGTTAGCAAAATTTTTTGTGAGAACCTATGATGTGTGAATATCTTGTGAGCTTTTGAGGTAAAAAGCTTGTCTATTTATGCTTTCGTGACCTTGTGAAATGGAAACACTAGTTTGCACACATGATCCTCTTGCATTGATAGTCCTTGCATTCATGGTTAACACTAGGGAATTATACATGATATTTAAACTTTGTGACTAGTTGGGCTTGAACCTAATTCATTGTTGACCTTGATCACTCTTTGACACCTTGAGACTATATCATCGATGTTTGTGGGTAGCATCACTGCAAATTTTCACGAGACCTTACTCCTCTACTAAGGGGAACTTAGGGGTTTAAAGGCTTGCCCCATGCACTAAGTGTGGCCGTGTGTCTCCTAAGAAAACAGATATCATTAGTTTTTTATATTATTTTGTTTGGATGAGAATAAGTGCCTATGTGTTGTGAGAGTTCTTAAATATATTTTTGTACCCCATGGTTTGATTGCATACATTGTTAGGGACTAGAAATGTCTAGGTTAAGAGTGTGATTAGCTTGCAATATTATATAATTCTATATCTACTGAGCATAATAATTATGCATTTATGCTTGTTATTGGCAAGATGTTAGCTTAATTATCTCATTTCCATGTATTTTGGGGTTTGTATATTTCAAGTGATATAACTTGGCATTGTAGTCCTAAATGATACAAAGAGTGCGTATGAGAAAAAGCCAAGGTAAGCCGGAGTAAAGAAGTGCAAAATAAGCATAGGTGTCCTTTAGGGTATTTTGCTAAACACTTGGCATGCATGGAAAAAACAGCCTTAAGACACAAATGCTGATATCCCCAAGACTTCCCAAGATTTCCTCAACCTCTTAAGAGCCATTCCAATGCATAAGATCAGTTACCATGGTTACCAAGGAGAAGGAAATAGTCCTAACTTCCACACAACACCCTGTTAGTGTTTCGGCCATAATCTTTTTGGGTTGGAATGAAGACTCAAAGGGTTATAACTTTTGTATTTTAACCAAAACCTAAATCAGTAATCTTTAAGGTCAAAATTGCATTTGAAGTCAAAGAGCAATTTCAAAAGCCTCCACTTACCTTGAGTTTCCATGAATTAGGTTTTAAGGGATATCTTATGACCTAGCAACGCATGTGTAATTGTTAGATGAATTATAAATATGTTTGAGTAAACAACTACTATCCCATTACTAGATTTGGTTCGAAGCCAAGATTGTACAGTTAATTTATTTCTTATTCTTTTATTTTAACCTAGTGTATAATTCCTTCATCCACCATTTCTCAACCCAAACCATAATCAAATATTGCCATAATCCAAAGTTAGTTTAGAGTAAATTAGAATCACCTACAAACTAAAGAGAACAAGTTTAGTGTTTTTAATATGTCCCTCCCTGTGGTAAGAATGATTGGTACTCTACTGTAATTATAAATTTAAATTTGGTACCTACACACAATCCGTACACTTGCAGATCAAGGTCAACATGCTTGCCATATCATGTTCTAATGTGTCACCAATGAAGACATATCAAACAACCATATATTTTACATGCACACTTTTTAGACACTTAATGAATGCATATATCCACAATCACTTAAGACACTATTGAAGCGCATTAGTATTTTGAAGACAAAACTTGGATTTAAATTAAATTAAAAATAATATGAACTTATATCTACTAATTCCTTGTATTACATGCATAGTTATTTCAAAATCTAAAATTTATAATTTGTTTATGAATAGAATTTTCTAAAATAAATATATTTTAGTATGCATAAGTTATTGCCTAACTATCTGGGGTTGGCAAATAATATAATGGTACTTTCTTAAAGGAAAACTTGGTATCAATTTAAATATTCTATTTCTACATAAATTATAAGGTAATTACACTTACCACCTACAGCTACCTCCCCTCAACATTTGGGTAATTACACTTACCACCTACAATGTTTAAAAGTTATACATACCTTTTATATTTTAAAATATTATTAACATTGACCCCTTTTTAATAAAATTAACCATTAAAACTTAACAAAAAAAAAAATCAAAATTTTAGGTGTCTTTTCTATTATATACCTCCTTCTCTCACATATTCATCAGTTTTCTTTACAAAAATTTCCAAAAATAAGTAAAAATAATAAATTTTTAGAAATTTTTGTAAAGAAAATTGATGAAGATGCAAGAGAGGAGGGATAAAAATAAGAAAAAAAAGCCTAAAATTGTAGTTATTTTGACATTTTTTGTTAAGTTTTAACAATTGATTTTACTAAAATTGCGTTAATATTTATAACATTTTAAAATAAGGGAGGTAATTGCAACTTTTAAATGTTGTGCATGATAAGTGTAACTATTCAAATGTTAAGGGGAGATAGGTATAATTTACCTTAAATTGTATTTGGTGAATTGTTAGTATACTTGTTAAAAAAATAAAATGCTGTTGCTAATCCTTAGTATTGAATCAACACTAGCAGAGTCTAAGGCCTTCTTTTTTTTTTTTTTTTTTTTTGAAATAGGGTCTAGTGTGTTTATTTATTGATGTTTGTAGCAACAAACTATGTTATGATAATAGGTTATCATTCTTACTATTACTTTCATGATTGGTTATTTATTTATCAATGATTTTCTGGTTAAAAACCAATATCTTTGATAATTTCAACACATGTTGCAATGTCATTGCTCTTCTCCACATCGATAGTGGGTACGTTGTACTCTGTGTTTATCTTATCTGTAAATATTGCTTGCCGTTTTTTTTTTTTTTTTTTTTTTTTTGCCCCTAGTGATCTTCATGTGTTTATATATATTCTGAAAATTCATGTGTTTTAAAGCAATAGTTGGTTGGATCATTTTTAGGCTTTTTCTTTTTTTTCTTTTTTTTTGGAACCTTTCTGTCCTCCTATCTTTCAAGTTTATCCCTGCATTCTAACCCCACTTGTGAATGAAATGGATCAGCTTTAGGGGTCTTTTTGGGACATTTTGTTTTCCTTCCCTTCCCAGGCACCCTTTTTCATTTTTCTTCTCTTTTGTAGTTGTTTTTTTATATTTGCATTCTAATCCCAATTATGAATGAAATGAAGGATTGGGAATTTTTGTGTGTGACCTATCTTAAAGGGCATATGGAAAGGAATGCTTAGTGTTGATGATAGCGCCAAATTACTCTTGACAAGATTAATTGAAGACACAAGAATCAGTCTCAGAAGAAGTGGAAAGTAATTTTGATTGAAGCAGTACTGCCTGAGGAGGAACGAACTAGCCTATGTTGGGGAGCGAAGAACTGTTGGGCACGAAGCAATCGCGAAGTACCCTATACGCGTTGAGGGACTTAAGTACTAGCCCTCCACTTCCTAGGGGAAGAGGTTTTGATGATTTTTAGAACAAGAATTTTGAGGACAAGAATCTTGGAAGTTCAAACCTTTTTGAAATTATAAAAGACTTGATTGAGTAATTGAGTATCTTGGGGCTTGAAGGATGCTTAGAGCCCAATGCCTTTTTCTGACATCCTATGTTATGTTATTTTAAGGTTTTGCCTTAATCATCAGGGCTAGTGATGGTGTTGTCTATGCCTCCTATTTGGGCGAGGAGTGCAACTAAGATTGCTCATATATATGCAGCTTTGTAGGTAGAGTCCCACCAGTTCTATGGTGAGAACATGAGTGTTCCTCAAATATGAGTTCGGGGATTAAAGTCTTGCTAATTCGCACTGGCTTATGATGGGGAGTGCAAGAAAGATGTCTACACCACTATTGATTCCCATCGTTGTAACTTTATCTTTAGCCCTGTTTGGAAGTAGTCTTTTTTTATCCTTTTTTTAGTTAACTTTTTTTTTTCTTTGGAACTTTTTTTCCCTTTTTCTTTTTCAACCAAATCTTAATTTTTCCTTTTATTATGAGGGCTTGTTGGTTGTGTTATTCACATTTTAAACAAAAATTGAAGATAGAAATGAATAAAAATAGAAGAACTATCAAAAAGCTTGGATACAAAGAATACCTTGCTTTTTGTATTTTAAAAGTGTTCTTCAATAAAAAGTATCATCAAACCTACTCACCATGTCAACTGGAAAAGTAGAATTCAAGCCTGCAGAGCAAGAAAAGTCAAAAGAAATGGCCGAAGAGGGTCTCCGACCAAAAACCCAATGATGATAAAGTTAGAATAGGATTAAGAGAATTGTAACGAAGATAGTGAAGTAAACAGTTGACAATAGTAAGCATACCTCGAATTTTGGGGCTAAGTCTTGTATTTATAGTAAGATAGAGTAAATAAATATATGTATAAATAATGAAATTGTAATAATTTTGTATTTTATATACATATATTAAAGTACATAACAGTTTACTTTTCCTTTAATAAGTTTCATTCCACATTTAATGCTTTCCACTTAGCATTAAAGTATTAAATGCGCATGGGAGAAATAAGTATAATAGACAGAATATTACCTTGAGGGATGTCCAAATATCACATCTATATGCCACTTGTAAAGAAATGAATTAACCAGGTTAACTACGAGGTAATAAATTTAGTTCATTTATTACTATTTTGTATTTATGATTAGAATCACACCAATGTCGTTTTACTTAATGGTGGGCCCAACTATGTTGATCAATTGGTCACCTGATCAGTGCCAAACACATCTTCATATAGTGCTCTTATGCTCGGGAAGATACCACGTGCCCCCAGTGATTTTTGTACCAACCACTCTGGTTGGGATAAGTTATTACTCAAGGAGAGTATAAAGAGACTGAGATCATACTTTGCTTGTTTAGACAAAATCTTTTCATATACCTAAGTACAGTTTTACTTTTGAGGTGTTTCCCTCTTATTGGTTTCCTTTTTGGCTCATTAATGGCGCATGAGAATCTTTTCAACTTCTAACGCGTAAAATGTCAAACACTACGCACAAACCCTAAGAGGCCCTACCATCCGTCGCCTTTATATCAATTCAAACAGCATATTAAATGAAAATTTTGCCACCAATAACTCTATTCATATTTTATTTGAAATACACACACATATATATATATATATTCTAGCACTTGCCATAGGTACCTTCTTTTGCATTTCTTTAAATCGTCTTGAGTCTCTCTGCAATCCTTAAGTTCTCTCTTACAATTTCACCCTCGATTTGAAGTTTTCCTTTGGTGAGTAATTAGAGTTCTTTAGTTTCTTCCTTCATCTCTTTCTTTTCTATTTCATTCGAGATCAAAATGGGTGGATTAGCTAAGCAACTGAAAACCAACGAAAGGGTTGTTGTTTTTAAGCAGAGGTACAACATCCCTGATAATGTAAATATTAGACTCACTAAAGAAGGGGAGTGAGAATTAGGTATGTTTCCCCTTGTAGCCATTATAGAGGGTGGTCTTAGATTCCCTATCTCTCCATTCCTCCATCAAATGCTCTATAGAATCAACCTTTTTCCTAGGTTCGTCACCCACAATTTTTACAGAATAGTCAACGGGGTAGACGAAATTAATTGTCGATATGGGTTTCACATATCTGAGTGGGATTTACTCTATTGTTACAATCTTCAAAAAGTTAGAAGAAATGAAAATAAATGGTACTTGAAGTCCCACTTTGATAAAGCCCTAGTCCACATACTCCTAGAAAATATCAAGGTGTTAGAAGATGATGTCTGTGTTGTCACAGGATCATGGATGTACAGTCCCGATGAGGAGCCTTTTTCCCCAATTATTGCAGTAGCATACGGCCAGGTCAGGTAGCTTTAGTGTTTTCTTTCTCTATCTGTATTTATCCTAATAATTTGTTTCTTACTAATCATTTGCTTTTTCTTTGTGCAGACGATCGAACAAGGAAAGCCTAGGCAAAGGGGAACCTTGCTGACCTCCCTCACTTAGAAAAAGTATTCAAATTCATGGGTAGACCAGATACATGCCCTTTTGTAAGGTCGACACCCATTCTCTCCAATTTCCAGCCTAACTACTACTCATTCATTGCCCTTCTGCAAGGGTTTGCCATCGGATCTATATCCGAGACTATTTGATAGTGGTTCAGCTAGAGAGTAGAGAGAAAGCTCGAGTTCTACCACACTAACCACCTAGATTGGTGTCCACCTCCAGGCATTTCCCTTCCCCTTGAAGAACAAGCTCCAACTAACCAACCAATCTTGGAGGCAATTCCAATTATGGATCCACATATCCGTAAGGTGCTGGAGGCAGAAAAAAAAAAAAAAAAAAAAAAAAAAAAGCTACCTTAACTCCAATTGACTTCCCAAAACCAAAGATCGCTTCAAAATGGGATATTAAGAAGGCCTTCGAGGAAATGGCCTAGAAGATGAAGACAAAGATTGCTAAAAAGAGAGCTGAAGCTGCAGAAGTAGCAAAAGCCAAGCAACGGCAGAAAATAAAGGAAGAAAAAATAGAGGCAAATAATAAGACTTTCAAGGTTACAATAAAGGAGCCTACCGAGGCTTCCGAGAAAACCTCCTAAGCAAATGAGGAGGACCCAAAAGCTAAGAAAAAATAAAAAGTTGGTGAGTCAACTGACTTGATCATATTAGAGGGTCTTCCTGCCTCAGACGTGCCCCCAGCCTCTTCTCAAGCATCTAGGGATGCCCGCCGACCACCACTTCCTTGGCGGCCACACTCTTCTCCAATTGAGGCAAAAAGGTATAGATTGTTGCCTCTCCAGACTATTTACCTAAAGAATTCTATTTACGATGCCCCTCCTTTCATACCTCAAATAAAGATTTCATGTCTAGAATTTCCCAATGGTCGGCCCTTCACCATTCGGATTCTACCTTCATCTACCAAACGAATATGCCAGAGAAGTGGCCCCTCCCTATGACTAATAGAAAATATGGAGGAGCCAACCAGAAGATTTGCACCAAACTCTTCTCTAGAATATTATAATAGTAAGTTCCACTTACCTTCAACATATTTCATTTCTCTATATTTTATAATTTCCAATGTTTGAACTTATTCTTTTTTACATTGTTGCAGTCTTCTCTATACACCCTCGAAATTATCTCTCAGAATCAAATCATACAGAGAAAGATTGAAGATGATGAGGGTCTGATCTGGGACTTGAAGAATAAAATTGCTGAACTTGATGAGGGTCAGAGATAGATGAAGTAGTAAGTTAAAGCTGCTAAACCTAAAGTGGTGGCAGCCGAGGAGAAAGCTAAAGCAAGTGAGAGGAAGTTCATTGTCGTTGAAAAACTCTTGGCCTCAAAAGATGAAGAGTTGCTAAAAAAAGGCCAATCACTTGCAGAGACAAAGGCCGAGCTGTCTTTGACAAGGGCCGAACAAGAGAGAGCCGCAGGAGAACTATCAAAGTCCAAGCTAGACCAACTTAGCATGAAGGAAGCAAATATCCAGCCAAAGATTAATTTGAAAGGCATAAAGGAAGCCTTATAATGGAAAGAGCTGGAGCTAAAAATAATTGAAGAAAAAGTTGCCCAAGAAATTGAAGCAAGCTCCAAGACTTTGCCCAGCAAGTGACAAATCTGCATAATAAGTACTTCTTAGATGGTTGGGAAGCTGCAATGAAAAGATTGTTCGTTGCTCTAAGCTTAGACACTTGCAAAGATGTTCTGTAGCCATACCTAGATGAGAAGATCCCTCTATTCACTTTGATTAACCCTTCCCAGACTCAAATAATTAAAACTTTGGGAGGTGAGGACCTAGAAGAAGGTGAAACGAAGGTGCAGAGTGACTCCAAGGCTGCTAAAGTTCAAGAAGCCTCCACTTCAAAGCCAAAGGATCTTTCCATTAAAACTGTTTCACAAGATCTAATTAGAACAATCACTAAGATGGCAAAGGCTATAGCAATAGAGTTATCTAAGGACCCTCCGAGCAAAGACACTGAAGAATAAAGACTCCATTTTTCTTTATAGCTTGCTTAATTTCTTTTTACTGATGTAACACCAAACTTTTGACTCTAATAGAAATGAAGTTTGAAAATCTTTCTGTTCTTTTTGGTTGATATTGTTGTGTTTGCAAGTTATGATTGCTTTTGTCAAATGCATTATTAATCAGTTTACTTTATCCCTAAGATAAAGCTTAAAACTTAGTTGCATGAATCTTAAATGCTCAAAGTTCAACACTTAAACAATTGACTTGCTTTCTAAATTAAGCCTGAGAACACCATATCTTGTAACATGATGTCTTGTACACAACAGTACTCATAAAATGATAAGTGTAAAACATTTATACAATACTCACACTTATAAGATTAATATGGCAATTTAGTCAAGTATATGGACTTTAACCACCATAAATTAAAGTAAGATAGCTTTTAATATATTGTCGACCTCATTTAATGTAGTCAGGGACCTTCCTACAATAATAAACTTGCATTATCGTTGCTTTTCTTCTATGTTTTCTCATGCAATGTGGTCGTGACACTAATTTTTTCCTTTAACTAAGTTTCTAGAAGTTAAACATTGCCCAAATAAAAAATATTAATTTGTACATAGTTCAAATTCACATTTCTGAGTTACCATTTACGATGAACTAAATGAACCTTCCTTGTAAATAATATAAGTCAGGTCACTTCAGAGCTACCCACTGGAATGAAACCAGTGAGTCCAATCTAGTTTGAGTTAATCATTGGGATGAACTAGTAGGTCTATCCCCTTTTCGAGTCAACCACTGAGATCATCTAGTGGGACTTTTCTTTTCTGAGTCAACCACTGGGATGAAATAGTGGGACTATTCTCTTCTAAGTCAACCATTGGGATGAAATAGTAGGACTATTCTTTTCTGAGTCAAGCATTAGGATGAACTAGTGGGAGGATGAACTAGTGGGACTATTCTTTTTCAAGTCAATCATAGGGGTTGAACCAGTGGAACTATTCTTTTTGGAATTAAACACTGGGATGAACTAGTTAGACTATTCTTTTTTGAGTCAACCACTGGGATAAACTAATGGAACTATTCTTTTTCGATTGTCACAACTGGGAAACCCAGATGGATGTTTCTTTAATTTTGTGCATACCTCTAAAATTGCTTATTCACATTGCTGCTTTATCAATAAATAAAATTACATTAAGTTCTTATATAGAAAATAGTTTCAAATGGACAGCATTCCATCATTTCTTTACTAGTTTCCCTTCCAAGTTAGCCAAGCAATAAGCTCCATTGCTAAGCACTTCAGTAATTTGAAATGGACCTTCCTAATTAGCACTGAGCTTACTTTTTGTTAGGTCTTTTCTTGCTCCCATTAACTTTCTGAGGACAAGATCATCAACCTTGAATTATCGTGGCTTCACATTCTTGTTAAACTTTCGTTTCATCTTCTATTGATAGGATGCCAGCCTTATTACAGCTAATTCTCTCTTCTTAACAAGCAAATCAAGGCTAACACCCATTACTTTATCATTCTCTCCTTGATCAAAAGCTACTGTACAAATAGTGGGCATACCAACCTCCAATGGAATGACTTCTTCCATCCTATTACTAAAGGAAAATGGTGACTCACCTGTAGATCTCCTCGGGATAGTTCTGTACGTCCAAAGCACTGCTAGAAGCTCCTCAACCCATTTGCCTTTAGCTGCCTCCAAATTTATCTTAATATCACTAAGAATAACCTTGTTGAAAGCCTTAGCCTATCCATTACTTAGGGTAGACAGGTGATGAGTACACATTCTTAATTCCATGCCTAGAATAGTATTCCCTAAATGGAGAGCTATCAAACTATGTCTTATTATTAGAAATAAGTGTCGTAGGGATGCCATACCTTGTAAAGATGTTCTTCCACACAAAATGAATGGTATCTACATCCTTAATATGAGCCAAAGGCACTACCTCCACCCACTTAGTGAAATAATCTGTGCTGACCACCAATCGCTTCCTATTTCTATAGCAGTAGGTAGTGGTCCAAGTATACCAAGACCCTATTGAGTAAATGGCCATGGACTTATAAGAGGGCTGAGCTCCCAAGTAAGTTGATGAGAAACTAGAACAAACTTCTAGCATTTCTTACAACTCTAAATGTAGGCCTGAGCTGCTCTTCCCATCCTTGGCCACCAATAGCCTTGGGTAATTGCCCTATGAGCCAAAGACCTAACCCCGATATGTGCCCCACAGACCCCTTTATGTTTCTCATAAAGAAAATTCGGCATCTTGTCAGGATGAACACAAAGGAGATAAAGACCTGTGAAAGACTTCTTGTACAGCTTGTAGTTGGGGGACAACCAGAACCTTATAGCTTTAACTCTTAGCTTTCTTGCTTGTGTCTTTTCCTCGAGTAGATTTTCATCCTTCAAGTAAGAGATAAATGGATCCATCTAAGATAGACCTAACTTAATACAAGCCATTACTTCTTCCTTAGACACATTAGGTCTCTCCAATACCTCAAGGAAAATCGTATCAGTCAACCTTATCCTAGGGGATGCGGCCAATGTTTTCAAAACATCAGCATGAGTATTATGATCCTTTCCTATCAACTTAATTCCAATGACATTAAAACCCTTCAACTTATTTCTTGATAGATCTAAATATTCTACCGCCTTCTCATTTCTTACAGCATATTCACCTTTCAACTGATTTACCACCACTGAGAATCTATCTTGATCAACACGTTCTAAGCAAGCAAGCACCAAGCAATATCAAGCCCAACCAAAGCCTCATACTTAGCCTAGTTATTTGTTACTTCGAAACCTAACTTAATGGCATATTCAATAGTCACCCGCTCAGGAGTTGTCAAAGCCATACCTCCCCTAGGTTCCTTTTTAGATGAGGACCCATCCATTCCAATTTGTCATGATAGTGCAACTACTTCTATTTCTGAATTAATCTCCAATTGCCACACCTTATATATCTGCTCAGGTGCTAGTGGAGCAAATTCTGCCACAAAATCTGCCAAGATTTGTACCTTTAGCACTATCCTTGGTAGAAATCTAATGTCAAATATTCCAAGAGCCACTACCTGTCATCCTTCTTATAATATCTGGCTTCTTCAGAAGTTGACCAATCAATTGATCAGTGACCACCTGAATGGTATAAGCATGAAAATAATGGGCCAGTTTTCTAGAAATGTCAAATATTCTAAGAGCCACTACCTATCATCCTTCTTGTAATATTTGCCTTCTTTAGAAACTAGCCAATCAATTAATCAGTGACCACTTGAATGGTATGAACATGAAAATAATGGGCTAATTTTTTTGATGCCACAACCAACGCCAGAGTAAACTTCTCCAGAAGAAGATATCTAGTCTTCGCCCCCTATAAAGTCTTGCTTGCATAGTAAATGGGCTTTTGTTTTCCATCTTCCTCTTTCAAAAAGATAGTGGTAACTGCCTAATCTAACACTACTAAATAAAGTTATAGAATATCCCCTAACTGGGAAGTTAATAAAATAGGAGCGATTGTCAGGTATTCCATTAGTTTTTCTAGTGCTCGGTCAGCTTCTTTATCCCAAACTATCATATTTGCCTCCTTCAATAACTTAAAAAATGGTGGGCACTTATCTAATGTTCTACTAATAAATCTATTTAGTGTTGCCACCATTCCTGTAAGTTTTTGAACATCTTTCTTCGTTTATGGTTGGACTACTACTTGAATAGCTTGGATGTGGTTAGGATCTGCTTCAATTCCTTACCTAGTGACTAAGTGGCTTAAAAACTTTCCTAAACTCACTCCAAAAGCACACTGGACAACATGGACCTTTAACCTATATTCATTGAAAGTAGAAAACACATGCTGTAGGTGTTGAATCTGAGTCTCTGATTCTTTGCTTTTAACTGCTATATCATCTATGTACACCTCCATTGTACTACCGAGGTCATCCCTAAACATCTTTGTGACTAAACACTGATAAGTAGCATCAGCATTCTTGAGTCCAACTGGCATGACCTTGTAACAATAAATTCCCCTCAGTGTGATAAATGATGTTTTCTCCTCATCAAGCTTATGCATTAGAATTTGATAGTACCCTCTGTATGCATCCAAAAAGGACATTCTTGAGCTTCCTTCTATTAAATCAACAAGCTGATCAATCTTCAATAGTGGGAAATGATCCTTGGGACATGTTTTGTTCAAGTCAGTGTAATCAATACAGACTCTCCATTTCCTATTTGCCTTCTTTACTACTACTGTATTTACTAGCCACTAAGAGTATGAAACTTCTCTGATGGCTTTAGCGTTAAGTAGTTTACCGAACTCATCAATTACAGCCTCAACATGCTACAAGGCAGATCTTTTTACTTTTTGAATCACAGGTTTTGCTTTTAGATTAACATTCAGCTTATTACTCATAATTTTAGGAGAAATACCTAGCATCTCTTGAGTTATCCAGGCAAATGTACCAACATTCTTCAACCGCATATCTGTCAATTCTAATTTTTCCTCGGCCCCCAAATTAGACCCAAGTAGGAAGAACTTATCATCATTGGTTGGGCCAATATAAACTTCCTCCAATCTTCCAATAGCCTTTTTCTCAAGATCTCCACCAACGTCATCAATTTTAGGGGTATCCTCAAGCATCTCTATAACTTAAACCTACTTAGGTAAGAGCTTGGACTTTAGAATAGCAGCAAAGTACTTCTTTAATGTATCTTGATCTCTTCTAATTTCTATTACTTCATCACCATATAAGAACTTCAAAACATGGTGGTAAGTAGAGGCGATGACCTTCAATATATGATCCAAGATCTTCTTACTATTGCATTGTAAGAAGATAGTTCATCTACTACTGTAAACTCTATCTCGTACTCTATTAGTCCAGCTTAAATAGGAATAATTACCCTCCCCAATGGCTAAATTGGAGCAGAATTGAAACCAATAAGGGGACATTCAGCTGGCTTCAGATCTTCATCAGTGAGTTCTAGTTTCTTGAATTGTGCAAGAAACATAACTTCAGTTAAACTACTTGCATCAACCAAAATCCTCCTCATATCTGATTCAAACATCTTTAACATGATCACTAGTGCATCAATGTGTGGTTGTTGCACCCCTTTGCTTTCATCTTCATAAAATGATATTCCCCTAGCATTCTCTCTCTTTGGGCGTTTACTCGAGGAACCATCAACTTTAAGAACTTCCCTAGCCTTTCTAACATGTTGCTTTTCTACTCAAGGACAGGCAATAATACTTTGGGGATGGTTTTTCATGTGAATAACATGAATGACCACCGGCCTTTGCATTTCTCTCCTCAACCTAGCCCTTGATGGAGGTTGTGCTTCCTCCACATCATCCTCATCTTGTGGCTTCTCTCTTCTTCTTCACTGACCTCCCTATGGAGATTGGGGTTGATCATTTGCTACTCTTGTTTTTGCTTCATCAATATGTTCCTTTAGATGGCATTCTTTCACCAATTCCCCTAAAAGATACCGCAAGGAACGACATACTCCTGTATGGTGCCCCCTATCCTGATGGTATGAACAGTAATCTTCATGGTTCTCATTTCCTGAAAAGTCAAGCAACTTCTTCAGCTATCTAAAATATAGCTTATCCTTAATCTGAGGGAGGATTTTGAAGATCGACTCTTTGAAAAATGTGTTAACAGCTTTAAAAATGGGCTTTTTATCATCAGTGAACTCACTTCTCCCCTCTTTTGGCTTTCTTCCCTTTGACCCAGATGACTTGGACTCCTTCTAGTCGGCAGTCCTCGTCTCATCCTCTACTTGGACATATTTCTCGATTCTGCACATCAGCTCAGACATATTCACTGCTAGGTTTTTTCTATTAAGGATAGCCAGAGCTTATCTCCTTTCTATAACCCAAGCTTGAAGCAAGTCACTGCCATTGCTCAAAGTAGCCTTCCACCTCATTGCATAACTCTATGTATCTTTGGGAGTAATCTATAAGGGTTTCATTATTCTTCTTCTTCATGGTAAGAAGTACATCAGCCATTTTTGGTTATTTAGCATTAGCCAAAAACCTGGTAACAAGCAAGCTATTTCCAGCAACTTATACTCCCTGGGGGCAATTTGTGGAACCACTGGGGAGTTATATCCCCTAGACTAGACACAAATACTTGGCACATAAGCTGATCGTCCCAACTCCATAGTGTCATGGCCTGTATGTAGTGTTAGTAATAGGCTAGGGGGTTCTGATTTCCCATCATACACCATGAAACAGGGGCTTACAAACTTCTTTAGGGGTTCAAATTCAGTTATATCACTAGTAAATGGGGAAGCATAAATTTTTCCTTGCCATCATCGAAGTAGATTGTTCTAAACTTTTCCACTTAACATATTGTGTGTTCTATACCTGATACATAAGACAAAAAAAAAAGAATTGAAATAATTATTTTTAGGATTTTATTTTATTAATATTAGATTTTATATTAGGATTTTACTTTATTTTATTAAAGCTTTATTTTATTTTAGGGAAGATTTTATTTAGATTTATTTTAAGTAGGATTTGTTATAATATTTAATTTTGCTTTATTTTTAGTAAACTTGAGGATGTATTAACCTTTTTAAAGGTTTAAGATGATTAGGGTTAGACACATTGATGAATATGAAAAACTGAGTTGTTAAAACCTCCTGGCTTGTTCTTCCTCCCCCTCTTTTTCTTTCTTCCTTCTCTCCAACACTTCTTCTTCTCTATTTATTTCTTTCTCTTTACTTTAATCTCTTTGCTGTCATGCATCAACTTTGTTATCTAAGCAAATCGATCCATAAATAACAAAACCACATTGTTCATCTCAAACCTTAGCTATAACCTCAGCCATAATGGCAGCTGCAACCATCGCCGCACTACGCACCCCACATGCACTCAAGCCCTTCAAGTGCACTTTTATACATTCACAATGATACCCAGCTCCGCAAACCTACCACTAAAATCAGCTCCTTCCAGTGACCTAACCAATGCTCCGATGACTTTTTTTGTGAATTCCAGCGAGCTTCAAAAGATCTCCTGGTTCATTTTTGTAGATTTAAAATTGTTAGTACGCTGCCAGCTACTCATCCGAACAATAACCAGATGCAAACCCAAATAGCAACCCCTTTTTGAAGCTATTCAAAGACTAAACGTGAGGTTAGACACATTAGAAGAACACTATTGGATGAACAACGCTATTCACCTTTGTTCTAACCAAATATCGAATTCAAAGTCGAATACAGCTTCAGCTCCTCTATTTAGTGCCTTTACTAATATTCAAAAAGTCATTGATGAACTGAATAGAGAATTTGATAACGACCACTTTAAAGTGAAGAGAGAGACTAATGATGATTAAATTAAAGAGTTGACTTATAAGCCTAATCCTACTGACTTTTATTTTTCAGATGATGAGGATGATGACCAAATTATTGGCAATCCACTTGATGAAATTGTTGTGACTACTAAAATTGTTGCTATTACTGAAATCATTTCTCTTAATGATGCACAAATTTTTAGTGATATTACTAAGGTCCCTGTTGGTACTATCGAGTCGAAGAGTATGCCTAAAACCTATGGTGCTTATGTGGATTTTGTCTTTTCTACACGTAAACCTCTCCCATAAATTGGTCCATTTTTTGTCTTCTTCCAACACCTACAAGTTTTGTTTTCTAAATTGCAATACTTCTATCTCGGGAGACTTGGTAGAGATACTAGATTTCTACCACCCTTGCTGCGTGTCTATGAACGTTAGGAATGGCTTGGACATCCATTTTGTTCGCGACCCGGCAATTGACAGGGTACATAAATTTTTAAATCAACGGAGTCTAGTTTTTCTAAGGGGTGGAGAATGATGCCTTTTTCTTTAGTACCCAAAACCCTAAAACTCTTTTCCAGAGATTGAAATAAATGTATGAGCAATGGTAACCACGCCGCATCCATCGACTGTTACACAAATTGAAATTCGGAAGTAGAAGATAAAAAAATTAAAATAATTATATTAGGATTTTATTTTATTAATATTAAATTTTATATTATGATTTTACTTTATTTTATTAAAGATTTATTTTATTTTAGGAAAAATTTTATTTTGATTTATTTTAAATAGGATTTGTTAAAATATTTGATTTTGCTTTACTTATAGTAATCTTGAGGATGTATTAGCCTATTTAAAGGTTTTAAGATGATTAGAATTTGACAAATTGATGAACATGAAAAATTGAGTTATTAAAAACTCTTGGCTTGTTTTCCCTCCCATTTTTTTCTTTTTCTTCCCTCTCTCCTAAATTTCTTTTTCTCTCTCTATTTCTCTTTCTTTACTTTAATCTCTCTATTGTCCTATATCACTACCTCTTTAGACTTGCTAGAGTTTTTTATTTTTGTGATCATCACACCATTGTTGGATGAACTTTCTCCTTCACCTTGCTGCCTCCTTTGACTTGAGTGCTTTCTCCTTAGAGCATCTTCCTTCTATTGGAGCTTAACCCTTTGTTGTTGCATGGACTTCTAGTATTGAATATAGGTTAAACGTGTACCCAAAAGTTCAACACTAGAAGCCAACATTGGACTAACATCAACTTCTTACCTGAAACCCTGATTTCCTTCACCATACACATCTTTCTCTTTCCTAGTACGTGTCTCTAGTTGAACATCATATAGAGCATCATAACTCCCATTCATACTTGAATCAGATTGCTCATAGTCAGAATGACTATGGCTTATCCATTTTCCTTTTTTCCTCACTAAGTTTTTTAGGGATCTCCTCCAAATCTGGCGGCTTTGTATCATTCTCAACTTGTAGATGTTGCCTCCTCTTAATTGCTTCAAGATCATTGACCCTACATTGCCTTCTTACTGTCTGTTATAAAGTTGTGATGGCAAGTACACTCCCTTTTTGTCTAGGGAGCTCTATTTCATTTCCTCCTCCTGGAGATCATGGAGGCGTTGTATCACTGCTTGAAGTTATAGTTGATGACATACAAAAGAACACAATATTCTTAAGAACACAACAACGTGGGGAATAAAGAAAATGAGCCGCTCTGTTAAAAAGGTAAAAATAATAAGACCCTCTGTTTCTCACTCTAATAATTTTCTCCCTAAAAAGATTATGCCTTCTGCTGATAAAATTGATAATAGCACTAAAAGTTTCTTTTTTTGGTGAGGGTAATAATTCTAAACATATGCTTAGAAAATACATTCCTGTTTATCATCTTTATGGTTTGAAAGATCACATAAGTCCATATTGTCACAAACTCTATGGTCTTCCTAAGGCTTATGTGGATAAAATGAATAGGAATGTTAGGACATATCCTAATAAACAAAAGTTTCTTTAGAATAAGTTTAAGATGTTGTTGCATGAAACGAAATATCTAGTTAAGGAGATACAAGACTTGAAAAAGTCAAATAATCTTTAAAAGTTTAAAAAGGTAAGGACTAAAAAAAATAAAAATAAACTTTGGCAAAGGGAATGGTTCTAGGATGAGACCTATGTGGTTCCAAAAATCGTCTTTGCCTTATGTTGTTTGTTGTTGATTCCATCTTTTCTTTTAAAAAAAAAAAATCAAAGGGGATTTATGCATATCTTAGCTATGTTACCTATCTTGTTTTTGAATGGTCTTAGTTTGTTGGTTATTTGCCCTTACTCTTGCATTCATTCTTTCCAATCTTGGCTTAATGCGTTTGATCATGGTAGTAGGGTGCTCAATGAAAAACACTACTTCAGACTTTAACACACCTAGATCTATCTGGTGTGGGTTACTCATAGAGTAATACTTGTCCTTGAGTCATGTCATGTCGTTTAACTGTAAATGCATCATGTGACTTTGACCAAGCCTTTGGAAAAGGCTGCCACAAGGGGTTAGAGTGAAAGTCACTGGCACCATTGCAAATCAAGTGAGAAAAGTCACTTTTGGTGGGATCGAGAAGGCTACCTCTCCTTGATTATGTGTGAAAGCCGCCAAATCCATAATAGAATGAGGAAGACTTGTTGAACATTATTGTCTTGTGAAATTTTCTTGGCTGTTATAAATTATTTATGTGGGATCAGTATGATGTAGGTGATTTGTCACACATTCTAGTCTAAGTTTAGACTTGAACTCTTAGATTAGTATGATCTATTTTTCTTATTCACTCTTGATAGAATTTGAGTTCTTGGAACAGGTTGTCTAAGTTACGCAGACAAATCACAAGCATTTTCCCTCTGGTATGAACTTGGCACATCTCAATTTTCAAATCTTGGAAAGAGTCTTTATAAATTGAGTATATTTAATCTTTAAACTCTTTGCTCCATTCAAACTCTTGATGTGTTTCAAGCTATTTTCATTCGCTATTTTCATTCACTATTTTCCTTTCGTGAATATTTTTTATTGTTTATTATCTATGTTTTTTTTTCTTTGTTTTTTATGGAATCAATTTGAGCTTCACCAAGGTGATTTTTGGTCTTTTCTTCCTTGAGTTTGGTTATTTTTTTTTTACTTTTTAATCTTGAAAATTGCACAACAAAAATAGGGAGAGAATTGGTTGAATGATTTTTATTATGATTTTGATTATACATGTTTTTTTCTTTTTTTTTGTCGAATTAGTTGCACCACATTTTTAATTCTCAATTGGTATAAATTTAAGACTCACAATTTTAGTGCAAGTTGTTTTCTTTGTTTTATTTTTTTATTTTCAAGTAATCAAGGACTTAATATTGAGAGAGGGATTCCTGTAGACGATTTTTTTTGTCATTGTAAATTTAGATTAAGAACTGGTTAATTTTTTATTTTTGTTTTTGCCATGCAATTATCAAGGGGAGATTGTTAGGTCTATTATTTTGATTAATGACAATTGCAAGTCAAAATTTGAATCTGTAAAGTTCTTAAAGTGTCTTGAATCGAATCTTATTGGTTGAGTCGTTCCTTAGTTCAAAAAAGATTTCAAACAACTTTTGTAACAAGGAAAGAGCTCGAAGGGAGTTCAAGCACTCAACATTCTGGAAAAAGAGTTCAAAGGGGGTTCGAGTGGTTTGTAGGATGTATCGCTACCCTAGTTTTATCAGAATATAAAATATGCCTTTTCTAGCAGCTGTTTGATAATCTCTCCTATTCCATTGAGTAATCCCTAAAAATTCAAATCTCCATCATCCAAACTGAAGAGATCAAAAATGAGGGTTTTAAAAGAACATCAATTTAACCTTTCATCATGTGCAAGACAAATATCTCTGGGTTTTAAGAGGTGCCATTCGAGTTCAAGAATGGAGTCAATCTATGGGATTGGTTCATCAAAGGTTTCAGCGAGCAAAAGAAGAATAGAATTAGAATAGGGTCAAATTCTATCTGTATTCGGTGAATCTCTTGTAACTTTTTTATATATAATGGATTAATTTTTAGGTTGGCCACTTTATAAACTCGAAGTTTTATCTAAAAGTGGTTCTAAGATTCTCTCTCTCTCTCTCTCTCTATGTGTGTGTGTGTGTGTAGACACGGGGGAGAACTTCACAAAGAAGCTGACGGGTTGCATGATTTGCTGAAGGTATTAATATTATAGATGAGATGTTGACAATGTTAATGGAAGTCATGGTGTTAAGAGGAGACGGATTTGTACTTCTTCAAACCAAGTGGAAGAAAGAATACTACTCCCATTGATCAATGTGGATTGCCTATTGAAGCAGGTGATTTCTTTCAAGTGACTGGCAGAGACAAGAAGGAAAATTTTGGACTGCTTTTAGATTCAAAAGTTCCTGTTCCCGCGCATAGTCCCCCTTATGTTCTAGGGGCTTATATTGATTTACATGGAAAACTGAAATCTCACGGGGTCTTCAACTGCAATTTCGATTGAACACATAGGTCATCTTAGAAGTCAGGCAAACATGGATTCTATTGATTCATGTGATTTGGTATGGGTCTCGATTCACATACTGATGGTAGCAATAGAAACAAATAATAGCAAATGATGGGACGCTAGGATGACTTGAAGAGTCTAGCTTACAAATCAACTAAAAGGTATGGACACTGGGTACCATATTTTTATGTGATACATATTGAACACACGCACTTTTTTGGACACTCCAAAATATGTGTCTGACATGTCATATGTCGATTCACATGTTTTATTATTTTATTATTTTTATTCAAATATATGATTAAAAAAATTTAAATTTGAGTAGTCGAAATTTCTAAAATATATTTTGTATATTGATTATATATTAAACTAATTTTGTTATTTATGTTATATTCATATATATAATTAAAAATATATATAATTTATATTTTTTTACCTGTATTTCCGCATGTTCGTATTTTTATTTTTTTTTAATTATTATATTCATATTGATATCTGTATTATATCCATATTCAGTATTAATATCCATACTTCTTAGGATACCAATACCAATGAAAGAATTTGAAAACGCATGATGGTAAATGACGGACCCGGGAATGTTTTGTAGTGTTTGGCTTTATCCCAGCCGTTCTGTATTGACCGTGCACGTATAATATAAAGCTTTACAACATAACAGAGTGGCAAAACTGAAAGGGATAAGGATCGTTTACAGCTACTTTTTAACAGCTAAGGTCTATTTCAATTTGTTTTTGAGAGAACCGTCGGCTGGGTCACAAGGTACTCTTTTCTACTGTTATTTATTAGTTATTATTATTATCATTATCATCATATTTTTTTTTTTATTCTGATAAACGACATATTACATTAAATTATATGAAAAAGTACATTATCCATTGTCTAGTATGCACTGACCACGTTATGAGTTGTCTGAATCCTACTTTTATCTACGTTACTGATAATACATTACACTCCATTCCTATATTATTTATTTATTTCCCAACAATACTAAGATGAGTAGATAGGGTATTTACTAAAACCACCCGTGAGAATTCATTTAGTCTATGTTTGGAACATGGATTTATGGAAGAAAGGGAAAAATGGAAGAAAATAGTAAGAATGTAAAATAAGGTAAAAAAAAAATTAAACTTATTTATTTTTTTATTGAGTTAGAAAAATAAAACTAAAATGAATATATAATTATAACAAAATTTAATTTTATTTGATTAAATATACAAAAATTACACAAATTATAAAATTTATTTTTACTTATTTTTCCTTTCTCTCCACAAATTCATATTCCAAACATAGTATCATTAGTACAAATTCATATTCCAAACATAGTGGGTGTGTTTGGAGTTGTATAAAAGTGTATAAAATAAAATAAAATTGTAAAAGTAAATGTATCGTAATTTGTGCAATAAGTAAAGAATTTAAATTTTACTATCTCGTAATTCGTATTTGTAGAAATTTGTAAGATTTTATTTTATTTTGTTTAACTCCAAACAGAGCCAGTATCATTAGTCTGCATGAGGCCGAATGTCATGGGCCCAAAGAGTTACTTGTCGATTAAACAGGCCATCATTATTTGGTTTGGGCTGAATCATTGTTGGGTGGGCTTGGCGGGTCCACTAGAATTTTAATAGCTATTAGTGATTAATAGTTAATTACTCTGTTTAATAACGTTTTTATTTTTTATTTATATTTTTAAAATTTTATAAACTTGCAATAGAAATATATTTATTAAATATGTCTATATTTTTTTGTTTTTAAAAAATAAAACTTAAATAAAAAAAGTAAACAAAAAAAAGTATTTTTATTTTATTTTTTATTATAAATACTTTATTATTTTAATACTTTATCTATTTTTGTTGCATCATACTAAAATTAATTATTTAATTTAAATATTATATTAAACTAAAATTATTCTACATAAATAATATAATTAAATTAAATTAAATTAATCATTTAAACTAATAGGTAATGTATTTTATTAATTTATTTTTAATAATTTTAAATTAATTAATATGAAATACATTTTATTAAATATTTTTAATAGATAGTAAAACTAAATTAAATCAATAACAAATTTATTTTATTTTAATTTAATTTAATTAATAGTAAATATATTTTATTAAATTATTTCTAATAAATATAACACTTAAATTATTTAATCATGATATATTTCATATTAATTAATTTAATAAAATATATTTCACATTCATTAAATTAATTATTATTAATTAAATTTAATTAATTAGTATCAAATATATTTTATTTAATTATTTTTACAAAATAATATAATTAAATTATTATTAATATATTATATTTGCTGAATTAAATGATTTTAATAAATAATTAAATGAAATTAATATGAAATATATTTTATTAAATTCAATTAATTTTTTAAAAACTAATAAAATTAAATATTTATTAAAATAAAAAAATTAGCAATTGTAAATAAATTTGTATTTTCAAATGGAGTTTTAATTTTCATTTAAAAAAATAACAATAGAAAACAAAAAAATAGAAAATATAAATACATAAACATAAATAGAAAAAATAATAATATTACTAAACAGACCCTTAACAAAAACAGTTAAGTTGATCCTAGTCAAGATTAATTCTAGTTAAAAATTAGATACAATTAGCTATTATAAATATAACTGTAATACAGAATAAATGGAATAGTGAAGTAATTTTTTAGAGAATTTATTTTCTTTTAGAGGTCAAAAGTTCTCGAACTCTCTTACTATTTGATCTTTCTTGCTCTTCTTGATGCTAGGATGGTAAAAATCAGATCAGCTCCTGCACAATTAAGCCGACAATATTAAGAAACTCAACTGCAGTTAAATCAACTAATGAAAATGATGAAAAAATTAGTAAAAATTAGAAGATATATCTCAATAAGTACAATCTAATACTACGGCAATCCAAAAGAACCAAGGAGAGGAAATGGGAGCCGAATCTTCTCAAAAATTAGGAGAATACAATGGCCCAAATTGACTAAGGTGCACAAGATGCAGTGGAAAAGTACAAAACAATGGGTTTAATAGGATTTCAGTGATGTCAGTTTGATTAAAATTATCAATTTTTAATGGAACAAACCCATTTGAGTGGCTCTATAAAAGGCTCGTTTGTAGTAAAAAAAATTTCCAAAAAACCCTATAAATCTCTAATAAATCATCTACCTCTAATTTTCTCGTCATTATTAATTTTAAAAAATTTCAATATTTTGTTAAAAAAATAAAAAAATCTAAAAATAAGTTAACCGAATTTGTAAATTTTTTATACAATCACATTATTCGTGTCGAAAGCTTTCAAATGAGTACCATTGTCGCTATTTCTTAAATTTTTTTTTGAATCCGTGGGAATGAATTTGGAAAACCGTTCCCACGGTTTGTGATTTTTCAGAAAAAAATAGTGCCAAAATTAAGTCCAAATCATATTTTATCTCAATTTATCTTATTTTTTCTTGCTCTAAACGAGCCCAAAGCTAACCAATTTTTTAAACATTACGGAACTCTTGAAAACCAGAAACTGGAGATTGCTTCATTGCACATGGAAGGTGAATCTTTTATTTGGTTTTAAGATCTGTTAAATTCTGAGGTGGGATTCCGGAATTAATTGGAGAGAATGTTCTGATACATTGCAAGTTAAATTTTAGTAAAAGTACTTATGAGAATCCTATCTATCAATTAATTAGATTAAAACGGTTTTCTTTTGTAGAAGAATTCAAGACTAACTTTGAGCCCATATCTAGCAAAATTAAAGGAATGAATGAAAAGTATAACCTCAATATTTTCTTAACTGCGTTTAAAGAAGAAATGAGATACTTAGTCAAGATGTTTAATCCTGATAACTCGACTAAAGCCTTTGATCTAACTAGGTTAGAAGAAGAAATTTTATTGGCTATTAAAAGATAATAGGCAAGATCTAGAAGTGTATATACAATTAATTCAAGGAAAACAATTAACTCTATTATGAATAAAGCTCCCCCTTGATAACCACATGTGATCATAACTAGAAGTGACAATAACTATTCAAACTCATTAATTCGCCTAATTAAATTCAAATTAAATGGGTATGAACCCAACTAAAATGATTAATAGATATAATTAAGCAGATAAAATAATACCTATTAAATTAATGGGTTTAGATGATTTGATAATACAATTCATTAAATACCCAATTATTTTTCTACTAGTTAGAGCAAACACCTAATTTCAAATATAATATAATTTAGATTGATATTACATCAATACTTTCAAGAAAAAAAAGTTAGAGTAATTTTTTTCAAGATAATACTTTAACTAAAAAAGTTCATTAAAATACATGCCTATTATAAGATTGACACATCATTTTCATAAAATATATATATACATGTCTATTATAAGATTGACGCATCAATTTGATATAATAGAATATTAGACAAAGATTTCTCTCTAGAATACTTTGGCCACTATTTATATTCTTATAGTTCAAAATATTATTATTTAATAGGCACCAATTTGATGCACAAATGCAGATATATATATATATATATAATAGTAGTATTATTTATTTTAAATTTAAGAATAATTAATAATTTATCTTAACAATTTGTTAAAATAAAACCAAAAATTTATAATTTACAAAAATATTCAAATACCAAAAAAAATTATACAAAACTCACGTCTACAATAAAACTAATATTTAATTAAGACCCATTTGGTGATGCTGCAATTTTTTTGTTTATATTTTTTAGTTTTTCTTTTTCATTATTGTTTTTTTTTTTTTGGGGGCCTAAAACGAAAACCAAAACTACATTTGGAATTAAATTTTGTTTACAATAATTAATTTTAATATTATTATTGTTATTAAACAAAATAATGCAAAAAATATTTACCCTATTAAATAAAGATTTTAATAATAAATATTATTATTAAATAAATAATACAAAAAATAATTAGCCTTTTAAATAAAAATTTTAACTTATTAACATAAATTTATAATTATAATTATCTTATAATTTCTTATTTTTTAATTTTATATTTTATTTATTAAAAAGTATCAAATTAAAAAAATATCATATCATATTATATATTTGTATTATTTTTCATTTATATTTATAAAATTTTCAAAACTGGTAACAAAAATATGTTTAATAAACTTATTTTTTTTTTCTTTTTTATTGCCAAACCAATGAAAACTGAAACAGAAAAACATAAAATAAAAAAATCATATTTTCACTCCTATTTTTTCTTTTATAAACATTTTATCAATTTTAACACTTTTTCTATTTTTTGTTGCATTATATTAAAATGAATTATTTTATTAAGCTAAAATTATTTGTATTTTATTTAAATTAAAATAATAAATTATGATTAAAATAATTTGTTTTATGAAATTAAAATCATTTTCTAATAATAATAATTACGAAATTACTATTAAAATAGTAGTTTATTATTAAATTGATTTATTTCATTAAATTAATAATTTTTTAGTAACTAAAATAATAATTTATTATTAAATTATGTTATTTATTAGTATTCTTCGTTAAAATTAATTATTATTAAAAAATAAGTAATTTATACAAATAAAATAATTAATATATGTATATTTTATTAAGTTAATTAAATTTATAAAAACTAAGATAATTAAATATTTGTCACGTCCTGAATTTTTTCACAAACTTAAAAAAGTGAACAAACAATCATAAATCACCAAAACAATTAATCCAAAGTAATCAGATTCAAAAATATTTAATAATAATAGCTAATAATTCTTAAACTTAGATTAAAAAAAAAGCGTTTTATTATTTCTTAAATTCTGCTCATTCATAGAAATCAAAGTTCCTTGGAAAATGAACAAGCTAGAATGTCTAAACTGCCTCTACGTTTTCATAGAATCACCATGTTTTAGTCTAGCGAGTCGGAGTATCCCATAGGCATAATTGTCAATTGAGACATGAAAATTTCGTAGTGAAAGAACAAGTCCAACGAAGTGTATGAATTGACTTGTACAGCCCTCGGTTTCGAAGTCAGCAGCGACGCCTTGGACTTGCTCAATAGGGGCTCTCTTTCTCTCTCCCCCCACCTCCAGCTGTAGTTTTTAATTAGAAAAAATGCTATGCTTACACTTAATTTCTTATACTTATGTTTACATTCCACTAATTTATAGCCTTGTGGTAAGCTCTCATGTGAAACGGAGAATTTTATACTTTGACACTTCCTTTGTGTTGTGTGGGAGAAGGCAAAATTTCAAAATGTCTTTTTTTGTTTTGGCGATAATCACTTCTAGAAGAGTGAATGCTAGATTTCACCACAAGAAAGAAGGACAAATGAAAGTGGACTTGGAGGTTGTCGTATGTTTTAGGTGGGGTTTTGTATTGAGACTAACAAAGCATCCAACAACCATAGAAGCGAAGCAGAGAACATGGTAGATGGAGAGAGAAATGTATTAGGTGAAAAGGAAAAGATATTGAATTGAAAGCAACATACAACTCTGTTAGGATGTTTGGTAGTAAAAAGCCCTCAGCCACAATCGTTGATATGCTCAGATGGACGGCCCAAAATGGATTAGACAATCTCTAATCCCAGCCCTACAAGTGTTTCATGCACCAACGGTTAAGATGAATTAGAAGGATAGTGGTGGTAGGTGTGTAATAAATGTTGTCTGACCAAATAGCTGGAAAGGATGTAAACTTCTAGAAGAATACAAAATTCATATGGAGTCCGGCCAGGCGGGTGGAGTTATAACTAGGTCAAGGGTCAGGTCCAGTGGGCTTCTCCAAGGTCCAGAACACTTGTAAAAGCTGGGAGAGTGGCCTGCACCATTGGGCAGCTTCTCCAAGGTCCAGAACACTTGTAAAAGCTGGGAGAGTAGCCTGCACCATTGGGCTATCTCTTAGCTCAATTTAGCTAACATTATAGGGCAACTACCTGATCTGGGCCAACAGAAACTTGGTTAATTTGTTTGGCAGTTATGAAGTCTAGTTAGAAAGTAACAACCATAGTTATGAGTCTGTTACAACTGTGGCTAGTCTGTTACAACTGTAGCTATAAATACCAGACTGTGATCTGAGTAAGATATAAAGAATTTTTCTTGAGAAAAAAACTCTCTCATTGGAGGCCGGGAAGCCCTCGAATCCTTTCCAAATTGATCACCATCTCCTTTTTCGTTTCACCATATGTAAAGGCATGAATAAGCTCCTAGGGAGTTCACTGCAACTGGTATTAGAGCCAGTGGATCCCGTAAACATGGAGACAAGATCTACATCACATCAAAATCAGCAAGAACAGCAAGATCAAATACAATTCAAGCAGTTAATGGAAATCATGGTAACAATTAACAGAAGGTTGGAGAAATTGGAAGAAACTTCTCACCTTGTGCAATCCAACATGGCAGCCAATCAGAGGATACAAGATGACAACCATGGTGTAAGATCCTCCTAAAATTTGGAGGGCAATGGGGCTCAGTCGATTCCAGAAATGCAGCTCAATCAAGGAGGAACCAGTGGAGGCTTTAGTGGAGTTCAGGGTAAGTCTGTCAGATTGAAGTTTCCAATTTTTTCTGGAGAGAATCCATCTGAATGGATATACAAGGCTAATCAATTTTTCAAGCATTATGGAATTCCTAAAGATCAAAAATTGGAGATTGCCTCAATGCATATGGAAGGTAAGTCCCTAATTTGGTTGCAAGATTTGATGAATTCTATTGTGGAAGTGAATGGGATGAGTTTTCGGAAGCCATGCAAATTAGATTTGGAGATAATGCATATGAAGATCTGATGGATCAATTAATTAGGTTCAAACAAACCTCCACAGTGGAAGAATATAAAACCAGATTTGAAAGTATTTCTAATAGAGTTAAAAGGTTAAATGAGGGCCATAAACTCAATATTTTCTTAACTTAGTTAAGAGAGGAAATTAGATTTTCAGTGCGAATGTTTAACTCTGAAAGCACAAAAGCCTTTGGCTTGGCTAGGCTGCAAGAAGAGAGCATTATGGCTTTCAAAAGGCAGCAAAACAAAACTGGAATTGGTATCTCTGCTAACTCTAGTGTACAGAATAATTTGGGATTGAGTGCTAGCAAGGGGTGTTCATGAAAGCCTTCCTTAATTGTGAACTCCCAAAGTAAGGAGAACGGACCACCAAATGGCAATCTTAATGTGGTAAACAAGTTATCTGTGCAAAAACTCAGTCCTACTGAAGTGGAAGATAGGAAGAAAAAAGGGTTATGCTTTAATTGTGATGAAAAGTGGCAAAGAAACCATGTTTGTAAGAACCCTAAGTTGTTTGTATTAGAGTCAGTATTTTGCGAAGAAGAAGAGGAAAGGTCAGTAAGAGAGGAAGTAATAGAGGAGGAATCAGTTCCACCTGAACCTGAGATTACATTACATGCCATAATAGGAAACCCTCAACCAAACACCTTGAGGCTGGTAGGTTGTGTAAAAGGGAGACAATGTACCATTCTAATTGATTCAGGGAGCACACACAATTTCATGGACCTAGGAATAGCTAACTGCTGGCAATTAAGTGTTGAGAAATGAGCTTCTCTAATAGTAAGAGTAGCTAATGGAGTAACTCTTCAAAGTAAGGGGCAATGCAAGCAAGTTAAAGTCAGTACAAAAGGGAATGTTTTCTTGGTGGATTTCTTATTGTTACCTTTAGCAAGTTGTGACATCGTCTTAGGAGTAAAGTGGTTAAAGACACTGGGGCCAATTACATTTGATTTTTCTACTTTGACAATGAATTATAAGAAATGAGACAAAACTGTTTGTATTCAAGGATTGCAGGGAAATAAGCAGCTCATTGAAGAGGTGGAGCTTCATCAAATTAAGGGAATAGCCAGCAAAAGGTTTATTCTACAGTTGTTTCATGTTAGTACAAGTCAATCTCATGAGAATCAGCTAGAACAATCTAAAGAGACCATGACTCAAATTTAGACAGTGTTACACAGATTCAGACAAGTCTTCCAAGAACCACAAGGGCTGTCACCAATAAGAGGTTACGAGCATAAGATTGTACTGCAAAAAGGAACACAACCAATCTCCAATTGGCCTTACAGGTATCCACACTTCCAAAAAGAAGAAATAGAGAAAATAGTTAAAGACCTCTTAAACTCTGGGTTGATCCAACCTAGCCAGTCTCCATTTTCCTCACCAGTCATTGTGGTAAGAAAAGCTGATGAAACCTGAAGAATGTGTGTGGATTACAAAGCTTTAAATCAAGCCATTGTTAATGATAATACCCCATTCCAGTTGTGGATGAATTACTTGAGGAACTAAGTGATGCTACCATATTTTCCAAACTGGATTTAAGATCAGGGTATCATCAGATAAGAATGAGTCCTGAAGATGTTCCTAAGACTGCTTTTAGGACTCACTTGGGCCATTATGAATTTCTAGTAATGCCTTTTGGGCTTACTAATGCCCCTGCCATATTTCAGCATTTAATGAATGATGTTTTAAACCATATTTGAGGAGATTCATCTTAGTATTTTTTGATGATATTCTCGTATATAGTAAAACTATAGAGGACCACCTTAAGCATTTGGAATTAACATTACAGTTATTACAGATGCATCAGCTATTTGCTAAGGAATCCAAATGTAAGTTTGGTTATAAGGAGATAGATTACTTGGGACATTTGATTTCAGGCCAAGGGGTAAGGGCTGATCCTCGAAAAATTGAGGCCATGATTAATTGGCCTGTTCCAATGAATATAAAGTCATTAAAGGGATTTCTTGGCTTAACTGGTTACTATCGAAGATTCATTAAAGGCTACAAAGGTATAGCAAAACCTTTGACAGATTTGCTGAAAAATAATGCATTTTAGTGGTCCCAAGTAGCTAAGGAGGCATTTCAGGAACTTAAGCAGGCTATTTCTAGCCCACTTGTTCTAATCTTGCCTAATTTTTCTAAAGTCTTTACCATTGAATGTGATGCTTCTGGTTTAGGGATCGGTGCAGTGTTAATGCAGGAAAGAAAACCCATTGCCTTCTTCAGCCAGGCCTTAAAAGGGAGAACACTACTATTATCAACATATGAGAATGAGCTATTTGCTTTGATTCAAGCAGTGAAAAAATGGAGACCATATTTGCTTAGTCAAGTTTTCATTATCAAAACAGATCACCATAGCTTAAAGTTCTTACTGGAGCAACGTATTGGGACACCTATTCAGCAAAAATGGATCTCTAAGTTGTTAGGACACAATTTCACCATTGAGTATAAACAAGGGGTTGATAACAAAATGGCAGATACCTTATCGAGGTTACAAGAAGATACTAACCCTACATCTCACTCAATTTGTTGTCCTATTTCCATTGCAGGACCATTTCCAGATTTATTTGAAGAAGTGAAAAAAGCCTATAAGTCAGACAACAAGGTTCAGCTTATCTTCCAACAGATTCAACAGGAAGTGATAGCTGCACAGAAGTATTCTGTATAGCAGGGAGTTCTATTTTGTAAAGGCAGTATTTACATTCCTGAAGAACAAACTTTAAGACAACAGGTGCTTCAGTTTGTTCATAGTGATCCCACCGCGGGACATGGAAGCATTCAAAAAACACTTAAAAAGGCCCAACAAGATTTTTATTGGCCCCATATGAAAAAAGACATTAAACAGTGGGTGAAACAATGTGCAGTATGTCAGCAGTGCAAAAGTGACAGCAGACCACCAGTAGGCCTCTTGCAGCCCCTCCCTATCTCTAAAAGTTCTTGGACTGACATATCCATGGACTTTATTGAAGGGTTGCCAACTTCTAATCGGTTCTCAATCATTTAGGTCATAGTTGATAGACTTATGAAATTTTCACATTTCATTCCCCTTACCCACCCATATACTGCCCCACAATTGGCTTTAATTTTTATGCAGAATATTTTTAAGCTACATGGGCTTCTTATTACCATTATGTCAGACAGAGATGTTGCCTTCACAAGTGTGTTTTGGAGAGAACTATTCAAGTTAATGGGATCCTCACTACATTTCAGCACCAATTTTCATCCACAGTCTGACGGCCAAACCAAAGTTACAAACAAATGCTTGGAGACTTATCTACGATGTTTTGTTTCAGACTCCCCAAAATTATGGTCTTAATGGCTTTACATGGCAGAGTACTGGTTCAATACAAGCTTTCACATAGCTATACAAATGACTCCGTACGAGGCTCTATACGGCGTCAAGGCCCCTAAGCTTAAGCAATACATGGAAGGATTAGCAGAAGTTTCAATAGTTAATGATTTGCTGTTATCATATCAACAGGTGTTTCATTCATTAAAACAGCATTTGAACAAAGCAAGGCAGTATATGAAACAACAGGCAGAGAAAAAGAGGATCGATAAAGTACTTTTTGTGGGAGATTAGGTTTATGTTAGGCTATAACCATTCAGACAGTGTTCTATCCGGCGTCGTAGCAACATGAAACTTGCTCCAAAGTATTTTGGGCCTTTTCAAATAATAAAAAAGATAGGGGAAGTGGCATATAAGCTTAAATTACTAGACTCATCTCAGATCCACCCGGTATTTCACATTTCTCAACTCAGGGAAAAAGTAGAAAACAAGGATCGGGTCTTACCAAACTTACCACCAACAGATCATAATGGAGAACTCTTACCACAGCCATTAGCAATCTTGGCTGCTTGGAAACGCAGTCGAGGTAAGCATACCTTCACAAAACTCTTGGTGCACTAGCATGGACAAGCCGCCTCGGAAGCAACATGGGAAAGACTCTTCCAGTTTCGATCCCAGTACCCAAGCTTCAACCTTGAGGACAAGGTCGATTTTGGGGAGGTGGGTAGTTGTAATGAGACTAACACAGCATCCAACAACCACAGAAGCGAAGAAGAGAACATAGTAGATGGAGAGAGAAATGAATTGGGTGAAAAGGAAAAGAAATTGAATTGAAATAAAAGAAATTGAATTGAAAGCAACATACAGCTCTGTGAGGATGTTTGGTAGTAAAAAGCCCTCAGCCACAATCGTTGATATGCTCAGATGGACGGCCCAAAATGGATTAGACAATCTCTAATCCCAGCCCTACAAGTGTTTCATGCACCAATAGTTAAGATGAATTAGAAGGATAGTGGTGGTAGGTGTGTAATAATTATTGTCTGACCAAACAGCTGGAAAGGATGTAAACTTCTAGAAGAATACAAAATTCATATGGAGTCCGGCCAGGCGGGTGGAGTTATAACCGAATCAAGGGTCAGGTCCAATGGGCTGCTCCAAGGGCCAGAACACTTGTAAAAGCTGGGAGAGTGGCCTACACCATTGGGCTATCTCTTAGCTCAATTTAGTTGACATCATAGGGCAACTACCTGATCTGGGCCAACAGAACTTGGTTAATCTATTTGGCAATTATAAACTCTAATTAGAAAGTAACAACTATAGTTATGAGTCTGTTACAACTGTAGCTAATCTGTTACAATTGTAGCTATAAATACTAGACTGTGATCTGAGCAAGATATAAAGAATTTTTCCTGAGAAAAAAACTCTCTCTTTGGAGGCCGGGAAGCCCACGAATCCTTCCCAAATTGATCACCATCTCCTTCTTGGTTTCACCATAGGTAGAGGCAGGAATAAACTCCTAGGGAGTTCACTGCAGGTTTTTTGAAAGAGTGCCCTTTTCCCAGCCTCCAATCGGGTTAGACAGAGGACTAATCTCACTAGAATTGTAGTTTGCCTCGGCCTTCACTTAGTAAGTTTGGCCTCAAAACCAAAGGTAATGTAGTGACCAAACAGTGACCAGTGCATTTCGCTAAAATCATCACACGCGTAAAATATTATTTTTTTTTCCTTTTTAATGGTCAAAACGATATCATTTTAGCATCGTGTAAACATAGGTGTAAGAGATTAAGTGTACGTGTAGCATTACTATTTATTTTATTTTTTTGAAATTTTTGAACTCCACTGAGGTTTTTGGTTGGTAAAAATTTGACTAAAAAGTATAGTAAAAGTACAAAAAATTGATGTAAAAGTAATATGTGGTAAAATTTAATTGGAAGAAAATATAAAAAATGGTATAAATTAGTAGATTTTGATTGATTTTAACCAACCAAGTACCCTAAATTAATATGTTGGTACCATTTTGTCCTTGCACTAAATATATATGTATGCATGCATTTATGTTTGAATTTTATTTATTTATTTATTTTTTTGGTAGGTACGCATGAGATGTTTACAACATCGATGTATTTTATTTATCAAATAGAAAAGGTAACTTAGGATAGATGGTTATAGCTGTGTTTTGGGTAGTAAAAAGTGAAATAAAATGAAATAAGTTTATAATTTGCGTAGCGAGATAAAAAGTGAATAATTTTTAGAATTTTTTAATATTTTTTTACTTTTTTCAGAGTTTTATGTCCCTCCAAATAGAACCTATATATACACACACATATTTGCTGGCACATTAATATAGATTTAGAGAGCTGATATAGCATTAATATGTCAGTTTCATCACTTACAATTAATAATATTATGTCAATTTCCGTCACTTACTATTAAGGTAATTGAATAAAAATTTAACAATAAAAAATATTCATATTTTTTTAAATTAAAATAATATAAATTTATAATCTAACAGTTCTAATGCTATGTCAACCTCCATTTTTCCATTGATACACAATAATTGTTTCAAATTGTATATGTAGTTAAGGTATCATTTATAATAAAAATTAATTGCATCTTTATTAAATAACAAAGGTCATTAGAGTAACTTATCAAAAAAGAAAAGTTCGTTAAAGTACACATCATTCAAAACTAAATTTTTAATAAAAGTTTCTGGTAAAAAATAATTTTCAATAAGTTATGAATCTACTATGACTGTTCCTTGTATCATCCTCCCGTACTTCCCCCTCTATTATTTTATTACTTCACGTGTCGTGTTCATATCACGTACCGTCTCCTTTTGTGACACAGGATATTTTAAGTTATATAAATTTATAAAAATTAATATTTCATAATTTATGTAATAAATAAAAAAATTATAATTTATAACTTCGTAACACATACTTAAAATTTATAAGACTTAATATTTTTTTATTCAACACCGTTTGATGCGAAAATAATTGGGACTAATCAACAAGAAATTTCTTTGCTCTCCCTTCCCCTTCTGTGCGCACGCGCGCAGAAACAAGACATCTCCATTGAGGAGACTGAAGCAGCAACTGTGAGAAAGAGAGAGAGAGAGAGAGAGAGAGAGAGAGAGAGAGAATTGATGGAGAGGAGACTCTGTGAAGCAGCAATTGAGGGAAGTGTAAAATCACTGAACGAAATAGTGGCAGAAGATGGACTAATTCTTGATAGAATCGTGGCTGGGTGTTTCGAAGGGAGTAGCACCACTAATCCTCTGCACACGGCTGCATCATACGGACACACAGAGTTTGTGAAGGAGCTGCTTCGTCTCAATCCAGACCTTTCTCGAGTATTAGATTCCCAACATCGGACGGCCCTTCACTTGGCGTCGTCCAAAGGGCACCTCCAGATCGTGAGAGAATTGATTAAGGCAAGTCCCGGCACGTGCCTAGCTCGTGATCGAGATGGTAGAAACCCTCTCCATGTTGCGGCGGTGGAGGGGCAGGTCGAGGTCTTGGAGGAACTGGCTCGAGCCAACCCCAACGCGGCTAGAGTTAGGGTGGACGGGGGTGAGACCATCTTGCACCAATGTGTGAACCACAATCAGTTGAAGACTTTGGAGGTGTTGCTGAAGATGGAGATGATTAGAGGTCAAGAGTTCGTCAACGCCAAAGATATTGACGGCAACACCGTATTACATGTAGCCGTTTCCAGCAAGCAATTCGAGGTAACCTATAAATATATATATATATATAATTTTTATCAGATGTTTTTTTTAGCCAGTTTGATATCAAATTTTAAGCAATAAAAAAAAAAGTTACAAATTGTTTTTTTTTTGGTAAGTAAGTTACAAATTGTTGAAAGTGAACTCTTTTAAAGAACAATTCCAAAAAAAAAAAAAAAACTTTTTTATAGAAAAAAATCAGAAAAATCGGGCTGTAACACTCCGTTTAGGTTGGTTTAGCTATCAAATTTTGGTTTTTGATTTTTGGATTTAAAAAATTAATTTTAAACTTTTTTATGCATAAAAATTAAAAGTACATAAAAATTTTTTGATAATTTTAATAAAATATATTTTTCGATTTGTGTAAAAATACCCAAACGTTTTTTCTTTTTTTTTATTTGGATTAATTTTTCACCAAGGGAAGGAGAAATAACACCCCCACCCTTTTTTTTTTACACTCTACTCCCGTTCCTAAAATTGGGGAGAAAATATATTTATATTAAGAAAAGAAGTATAAAATAATCAACATTTATTAATGTTTCTATTCCGTTCCTTACATCCATTCCCTTTATTATTATATAAGTTGTGCAAATTGAAAAAAAAAAAAAAATGTTACCTCAACTCTCTTTATTTAATTATTAATTGTTTAATTAAATACGTTATCTCCCCTCTCTTCTCTTTCCAACCTAATTGAATTGAAGATTAAAGAATAGCTTTAAGTAATGAGTTCATTCGTCCACAAGATTGATTGTGGATTTGCGTCTCATGAAGTTGGTCTAAACTTTGGGTTATAAAATATAATATAATATTAAATATTTTGAAGAAAAAAAAAAACTGATTATTCCCTTTACCTTTTCTCCCCCTTAATCCAAACGAAACAAAGTGTAAAAATTAGCAACGAACTGGATCCAATTGAAGTCTATTAGCTTACCAAAAGTATTACCTGAAAGGCATGTTCAGATTGATGAAATAGTACTATCAATTGTTAGTTAATGTTGTTATTGTTATTACTGTCTCTTTCATTTAGAGATATGATATGATCATTAATCGATGATTTGATCTCTTTGGAATTTCTCTCTTTGGAATTTCTTTTGTATCTAATAATGTTTCAGATTGCAAAACATGTGCTCAAGAATAGCAAGATAAACGTAAATTCAACCAACACAAATAAGCAGACCGCAATGGATATTCTATTTCTAACACAAAACAGCAGAAAAGATAATCACGATGATCAAGAAGAAGATCCGGAGGAGCTCAACATCGAAGACTTCCTCAGAGAAGCCAAAGCAAGAAGGGCCAACGATCTAGTACAGAGCGATTGGCTTACCAAGAAAAGAGACACCATAATGGTCGTAGCCTCCCTTATCGCAACAATGGCATTCCAAGCCGGTGTGAACCCTCCGGGAGGCGTTTGGCAAGAGGATTCAAGTTCCGGTGCGTACAGAGCTGGGGAGGCTGTGATGGCATACAATGATCCATCCTCGTATTCCCACTTCCTTCGCTCTAACGCAATAGGATTTGTCTCGTCTCTGAGCACAATCTTACTACTCATCAGTGGATTGCCCTTCAGAAAAAGGGCTTATATGTTCGTTCTGGTAGTTATCATGTGGCAGACGATTGCATCCATGGCGTTTACTTACGTGTTTTCGATTGCTGGGGTGATGCCTAACGGCAGGAAATCTCTCGGTCGTAAAATTGTTGCTGCAATGATTGTTATTATAGTGATTGTTCTTATTCTGCTGCACGCAGTTCGGTTGGGAGCCAAATTGGTCGAAGAGAGGAGGAGTCAAAATAAGGCCATTGACAGGATTTTTAAATTTAGCTCAATTCGATTGCTCAGAGTTCAACCAAAAGCACGGACAAGTTTAGTTCATGGAGAGCGATCCCATGTTTGATCTTGTTCTTCTTCTGTTAATTTTTTTTGGTGGAAATTGTTTGGCATGCGGCTTCGTTTTGCATTATTACATTTATCTAATGCATCAATGTCATTCTACATGTTGTACCCATTGAATACAATGTCTCCTTGCAAGGTTTTCTAGTCATATATATATTTCACTACTGATATGACCTGTGCGATACACAAATTTATCATATTATATAATTAAGTTGAGGATATTATCATATACTAAAACAGTTAAGTTGTAAATACTGTGCCACGGAGAATCTAATTTGCGCTACAATTGTGACACGTGACACTTAATTATAATTATCTTGTACCACGTAAGAGTTAACTTGCGTTACGGTTATGACACGTGTATGGTTGTGACACATGCCATTTAATTATAGTTATCTTAATTATTTTATAAAGAAATTAGAATTTTACATGATTACTACTTATTTACAATTTTTAATTTTATTCAAACTAGAATATTCATGAGTATCGCTTCATATTTTTATTTAATCTATACTTCTGTTTATCATGTAACTTTTTATTTTTTATTTTATTTGTATTTAAAACATATTCTTATTTTTTATTTTTTTTATGTTTTAATAAATTATTATTTAAAATATAATAAATATTATTATTGTTATTTAACAAAATAATAAAAAAATATCTTTCCTGTTAAATAAAGATTTTAATAATAATAATAATAATTATCATTATCATTATTAAACAAAATAATGCAAAAAATAATTAACCTGTTAAATAAATATTTTAATTTATTAACATAAATTTATAATTATAATTATCTTAATTTAGAATTATATGATCTAAATAGAATTAGTATTGTACTTAGTTATCACTTATTCATAATTTTATTCAAACTAGAATGTTCATGGATATCACTTGATATTTTTATTTAATCTACACTTCTATGTATCATATAACTTCTTATTTTTAATCTTTTATAAATTAATAAATTATTTAAAAAATAATAAATATAATTATTTAATAGAATAATGTAAAAAAATAATTAATCTATTAAATAAAAATGTTAATTTATTAACAAGTAATATGTCCTTTATTATTTTTATTATTAGACAAAATAAGTGGTACATCTTAAATCAAATTGTAATATTATTTATTAAAATTATACACATTGTAATATTATTTATTAAAAATATCAAATAATATTAAAAATTAAAAAAAATTAGTATTGGATAAATCAATCTAATTGAAGTGCCGTTCAAACTTTTATTGGATTTGAACTTTCAATTTGATCAAAATAGTACTCTAATCGGAATAGGATAAGACTTCAAATTAATATTCTAATACAAATAGAATAGGACTCTCCTACGTGCAAAATTAGGGATGTCAACGGGGCGGGTATGAGAAGGGGATTATATTACCCGTCCTTGTCCCCATTTAGCACTACCTTTACTCGTCTCCGTCCCTGTCCCTGTTTCAGAGATAAAAATCTCCTCCATATACCCGTCCCCGTTATGTAGTTAAATCCCCGTCCCCGTCCCTGCTTACCCGCTAAATTTAAATTTAAAAAAAAAAAAAAAAAGAGCTACCTAAGCTTTATTGCACAATACAAACGATCAGCTGTATTATATACAGTTAGTACATAAAATTGTATTATATACAGCAATGTCTGGGACTTTACAAATTTATGTGGTACGTACAAAAGAAATTAAAATTAAAATAGCCCTAGGAATCAAATTTCAATGTACAATTGTAGTCCTCATTTGACTCTAGTACCCCAGAGAACACGGGAAAATTAGTTTTCATATATTGGTAGTGATCAGATTTGTCTCAGACCTGGGATCCTTCCATACATTGCTGCAAAGAAACTTGGGAATGACTAATGTTGCGTTGAGCAGAGATGCGCCTCTCTCTTGATAACGATAATGTTCCGTTGAGCAGGAATGACTAAAATTATCGTGATAACGATAATTTTACAGTTACAAGACATTTCATTACGTAGAAACATTTTCACATCATTTTTTATTAATGATTATAGTATTTCTTGCGCGTACGTATATGTCGATGGAATAGAAGTTGCAGATGCGCCTCTCTCTTGATAACTGCTGCTTCAGTGGTTTGTTCAAATGCCTCCGCTGACAATAATGAACCACTGAGGAAAGTGTATATAAAACTACGTATAGTCATGGCCATGAAGACCTCACCTGCCATCCTTAAAAATATGCTGCAGGCACGGCAGGCTACTCAAATTCCCACCCACCAGTAATAAGTGGATTTGGGGGCGCGATCTTAATTTAAAACAGTAAAGTCGGAATTGTTGAATTAAATTTTAATAATTTAAATATATTCATATATTTTTAATTTAAAAAAATACGAATACATCTCAACTGTTAAATGACTAATGTAATTTAATAAATTACATTATCACTTAATTATATTCATCGAGAATCAAGTTTAGGTAAAAATTCAAGAATAACCTGAAATAATATGTTAAAATATAATTAGATATGCAAGCTGATAAAAATTTAAAAAAATGAACTTATTATATTATTTTTTATTTCTCTTTTTATGTATAAATATTATTAATTTTAATTTTATTTGATGGGATTCCTCGTAGATCTATCCCATTTTTCGAGCTAACCAAAGGAGGTAAATTGCATGAATTTTAAACTTTAATTTGGATTAATAGTCGGATTTAGTTTTATCTTTTCTTCTACCTTTAGAAGAATAAAGTATAAGTACTTCCCTCGGGCTTGCCTTAAGAGCTTGGGCCTCTCGAGGTTCCGAGTTCGACTCCTCTATGGGGGGTGGGTTACCGCTATAATGGCGGGAGCCTAAAGGTCTCCTCTCGATCGTGCCGGTCAGCCAGGGCTTGCCTAAGCTGGTTAACTCTCCAGGGGCCGTTGCCGGCTCGGGTCCTGGAACGTGCTTCGCCCTGTGCGCACCCCAGTACAGGGTAGCGGCTGCGGACTTTCACGTACCAGAAGTATAAGTACTTCCCCTTATTGTTAGAATTTTCTGCAAAGTAACTACCTCGGTTTCATATACAAAATTTATATAGAATCTTGGGAAAAGACTTTTCGTCATAAAAAAAAAAGAAAAAAAAAAACTTACTATCTTTGACTTGAACTGTAATTTAAAATTTTATATAATAAAATAAAATAAAATTATTATTAAGATTAAAATATAAGAATCTTAAAATTATTTATAAATTTAAAAGTGTATGTTGTCAAATAAAATAACTATTGATATATTATACAATTCATGAGAATTATTAAAAAAATTTACAATAAATATTATGATAAATGATAAAATCAGATAAAGATTTAAAATAGAATTTAAATAGATTTGGATTAAAAAGATATATATTTAATGTTATAAAATTATAACTATAAATCATATTTTTAAAGTCATAAAATTATATTTAACAAAACATATTTTAAAATAAATTTAATATATTATAATTCTATCTATGTATAACAAAAATTTAAAATAAACTCATAAATTATACTTAAATAGACTTATATTTCTAATAAGATCATAAAATTGTAACTTAATATTATAATTTTTATCTAAATTGAATTCTAATATTTAATGTCAATATAATAATTTAAAAATTAATATAACAACTAATGTAAAATGTAGTTCAATTGATAAAGAAATGACTAATATAAATATTTCAATTTACATGAAATACACTATGCTTTTGTTAAATGTAATTAGATTAATCATAGTCTCTAATTAAATAGAATTTTATTAAATAATTATAAATTAAGATAAAATTTAAATAGCATTCCAATATTTAGTATAAAAAATTTAAAATTTTAAGAATAATGAAAAATTTAATAAAATCTAAAAAGGCACCTTAAAAATCAAATTAAATAAAAATAGAATTAACTTAAAAATCATACTCTATATATTTGAATGGACAAATTGAAAAATAAGTCAAATAAGACACTTTTCTTATAATATGATACATAAAAAAATTTTAAATTTTATCACTAATAAAAAATAAATCAACAATTATATTGAAAAATAAAATAAAATCTAAAAAATCAGATTTTATATATTCGAATGAAGGAATTAAAAAATAAGCCAAAAAATAAATACATAAATAAAAATTAATTTTAACATGAAGGAATATCATCTTAAAAAATGAATATAATATTTTGTTGATACAAAAAAAGATTTCAATTATGCTATATGAAAATTTTATTTTATTTTTTTGAAAGGTCCATATGAAAAAGTTAACAAAATTGAAATATGAAATTTTGTAATATTTTGATAACCCTTTTATCATTATTGTGCAATAATATTTTTTACATTAAACAACAAATAAATAAAATTTAAAAAATTATATCTCATATATTTAAATAAACAAATTGAAAAATAACCTTAAAAAGAGGCTTTCGTTAGAATTTAATGTACAAAAATTTTAAATTTTAACAATAACTAAAAATATAATAAAATCTAAAAAAAAAATCACACCATGTATTTTTGAATGAACAAACTGAAAAATATAGTAAAGAATAAGTTTTCTCTAAAATCTAATACACAAAAAATTAAAATTTTATTAGTAATGAAAAATATAATAAAATTAAAAAACTTAATATTAACAAATACATTAAAAAATAGAATAAAATCTAAAAAATCAAACCTGATATATTTTAATGAATGAATTAAAAAATAAGTTAAAAAATAATTACATAGAAAAAACGAATTTCAATATAAAGGAATATCATCTAATAAAAATAAATATAGCAAACTCTATGCAGTCAAAAATAAATATATAAACAAAAAATAATTTCAATATAAAGGAAATATCATCTAATAAAAATAAATATAGAAAAAAAAATTAACAAATAATCACTTCCAACCATGTTAATAATAGGTAAAAGCCATCATAATAAAATTCTAGCAAGTTTTTTTTGCATATGAATGCTAATTTATATCTTTTTTTTAATTTATTATGTGTATTAGAATTTCATGTGAATTTGTATTCTATTTTAGATAAGAATATATTACATAATCTAATACATGTCAAATATTTGATAATGATTAATTGAAATTACCCAATTATAGTATAACTAATACATATATTTTATACAATATTAAGATAATAATAAAAATTATATGATCATGTGATTTAAAAGTAATTTACCTACTAATCATTTAGCTCTTTTTGTTAACATTCATCTAAATATATTAGTTAAGGATAGAATTTAAATATATATAGGTTAATAAGATTTTTAGTTCAAAAAATCTTATTAAGATTTATCTAATTGATAGAATTTAATTAGTATTAAAATTAATTAGTGAATATTCTAGTTTAAATAAAATTATGAATAAGTGATAATTATATACAGTACTAATTCTTTTTAAATTATATAATTATAAACTAAGATAATTATAATTAGAAATTGAAGTTAATAAATTAAAATCTTTATTTAACATGCTAATTATTTGTTTGTACTATTTTGTTTAATAATAATAATAATAATAATATATTACTTTTTAATTTTGTTTTTGCATTATTTTGTTTAATAATAATAATATTTATTATATTTTAATTTTCTTTTACATTATTTTGTTTAATAAGTATTATTATTCCATAGCCAAAAAGGAGTGGGAGAAGATCAATAATTTGATAAATTGGTGGAACTTTCCCCTTTCCTGACTTTTAAATGTTTATACTAGTGAAAAATGCCATGCAGGCTGATATTAAAAACTAAATGAACAATAAAAATTTATTATAAAGTTGTACTTGAAGAAAAAAATTATTGAGAGAATAGAAAAATGAAAGAAAAAAAATAACAAGAAAGATGTAAGAAAATATAAAATATATATTTTTATTTGAATGGATTTAAAAATATAAAAAATAAAAATATTCATCGATGCATTAATTTTTTTAATTTAATTAATTAATTTCTTGCCTTTTATATTATTATCTAAATAAAAGAGAAATTTTAAATTTATATTTTATTCTTTGTAACGGGAGAAATTACTTAGCCAAACATAACTTTAGTGGATACGAGAAAAACAATTGACAAATATTGCATAAAATAATAAAATGATCTAGAAAAATAATTGCAAATATATATATATATATATATATATTATCCATATCTAAATAGATTAAAAACTATATATAATAAAATAAAAGAGATTTACCAGTACAGTAGTTTTTAATTTTCTAGCTTTTATTCATTTTTCTTTTTATTTTTTATCACAACTCAAATAAGAGAATGAATTTTATATTTGCATCCCCTCCTAATTCTTTTGTGGGGAGAGAGATATAGGTGGGAGAGAAAAAATTAGATAATATGAAATAAATAATAAAAAACAAGAAAAAATAATTAATAAAAATCTTTGAGCTTTTCAAAAAAAATTCTTAAATTTTAAAAGAAAAAAAGTGTGTTTCGTGCAAAAAAAAAAGAAAAATAAGGTGAAAAGAAAAAGATAAAAAAATGAAAAATTCTAAAATTCTAAATATATACTGAATAGATTTAAAAATTAAAATAAAAGGTATTAATTAATATATTAATTTTTAATTTGTTTAATTTAATTTTTATGTTTCATATATTTTCTTTGCATTTGTATATAATAACCTAAACAAGATAAATAATTTTAAATCCTTACATTTTCTTTTTTCATAACAAATTCTTGATTCAAAACAGCTTAAATAAAAGAAGATTTTGAATCCCTCTCTCTTTTTTTCCCTTTTTCCTTTATATGGAGAGAGAGATGCAAAGACACAAGTAGAAGAGAATAAAATTAAATATATATGAAATAACATAATAGAAAAGATAAAAAATAATTAATAAAATAATATTTGAGTTTATCTAAAAGAAAAGACCAAAACTCTAAAAAAAAAAATTACAATACTTAAAGGACCAAAAAAACTGTAAAACAAGGATAAGATTGAAAAAATTAGTAAAAATGTGTATGTTAAAAGTATATTGTGACTTATTATTTAAAAAAAAACACACACCAACACTTGAAGAACAAATATATATATATATATAACAAGGATAAAAATGAAAAAAATTGATAAAATATGTGTATTGAAAATGTATTGGGGCTTATTATATATATATGTATATATATTTAACTACACCAACAATTGAATGACAAAAAAATATAAAACAAGGACAAAAACAAAAAATGATAAAAATATGTACACTAAAAGTGCATTACGCCTTATTTTATAGAATTAATATATAGAAAATAGAATATAAATATCTCTTACTCTTATAATGGATATGAAAAATTACTCAATTTAAGATTTATATTTAGGAGAAATAGACCGAAAAAATGTTTTCATGAAAATTAAAAGATCCAAACCACAATTTTAAATCATGTTTGGGGTATAAAAACTCGAAAGATATTATGGTTATTTCACCTTTGGTCTAGATTTGTTTCTTATATTTTTAAAATATTTTGAAAGTTTTAATCACATATAGTCATCAATGATTTTAAAAAAATATGATTAAATACACACGTTTTCGAAAGTTTTGAAAACATTAGAAAATAAGATCTAAAAACCCTAACATGCAAATTTCACATTGCATGCTATGTTTAAATATAGCCAAGCAAGAACAAGATCTCACCATTACTGATGGGTTGAATTAAGAAAAGAAAAACTACTCTAACATGTTAAATAAACAAACAAACCAAATCAAAGAGAGGGGACGAAAGATAAACTCCATCAATAAAAAGAAAATTTTGTACTTCGTATTCAAAGCTGTGTAAAATCCAACGTTGAATCCAAACTTCAATGCAAAAGTACTCAAGAACTTGCTCTAAACTATGAAAAACTAGAGTAAAACTAAACTAAAATGTATATGATGGCCCTCCAAAGTCTGAATATACAATGGGCATCTATAATGATTCCCTATAAACTCTTAAAAATTTGCAGGCAGAGTATGGTCTCCAGACGGTATTTGGACGTTAAATGCAAGAGTGGATTTTTTTCGACTAAGTGTTGGGGATCCGAAGCTAGTGCCTCGTCGTCCAAACGCTAGGTACAAGTCCACTTTGTTCTGCTTCTTTTTCTTCTGTTTTTTTATTCTCCTTTATCCTTTGTAAAGATTTCTAACAAATTCTTAGCGTTTTGCTACCGATATCTGCATAGAAAAACAAACCTCTATAAATATTACGAAATCACAATAAAACACATAAAATAATAAAAAAAAAATTGTAATTAATAATAATATAAATCAAGGTTTAAGATTACACTTTTCAAGTGTAATCATTAACCTCCATTTATTATTAACATATTATATAACTTCTATTTATTAATTTTTAATCTAAATTGTCATTATTCAATCAATTTAATAAGATTTAATTACATAACATGCTTTATTGTCTAGTAAAACATTTGCTTGGATAAGTTAAACTTTTTCTTATTTCAATTTCTTAGAAAAATAAAATGTTAGAATAACCTCATGGAGATTTATGAAGATTATGAAGCTGGAAATCTATTTCAATATAATGTTGTGAAATAAAGGTTTGGTTATGAAAGATATGCAGATTAGATATAACCCGATTTCCTATTGGAATCGCTATTATTCCACTGTATTAAATTCCAATTAAGAATGTATTAATTTTATAATCTCACATCAACTCAAATATTCAATTTTGTACACTTTGCTACCTCTAATAGAATAAAGGAAAACATAAAAAATTTTTCAAAGATTAAATAGTAGCCTAGGAAGTTAATTATTATTTTATATTCCATAATATAATAAAATAAAAATGGAAAAAAAAAATAAAACCAAGACTTAAGCTAATCAACGAGGTTTGACCTTACAACCTTGTGGTTAATAATTGGGTCACCCTCCCACTGAACCACTAAACTCAACTTAGTTAAATCTCATTAGAAATAATCATACACTTATCAAAGTTAATCTGACAAACTTGTAAAAAGAATTAACTTAGTTAAACTTTCTATTTTTCCTCATTTTGATAATGGAAATGGCTAGGATACTCAATTTGATTAAACAACTTCTCTTTACCATTTCTCTGGTTTTCTACTCTGTGCTCCATCACACATACATACATACATACATATATAATATAAATATATGAATTGCTTGAAGATGAAGAAAAATTAGAGGCAACTGAGGGATGTAACTAGGGCGATGATCCTAGGACCTAGGCTATACATAGGCTTGAACGGTGATTGAATAGAAGAAAGACTCGTCCAAAAACTTCAAAAGGACAGTATGCAATTTGCTGATGTGATAGTTCGCGTGCCTAGGAAACTTAGCCTGTGCGCTTAAACAAATGCGTGCGCCCGAGAAACTTACCCTGTGCGCTGCCCAAGCCCGTGCACTTAGAACCTTGGTGCACATAGACCACCCCACTCTCCCCAGAAAATTTTCTAAGTATAGTAAAAACCCAAGAGCTAACCCAAAAATCAAGTAATTGAGTCAATTTGCATATTGATTTAATCATATCAAATGGCATACCGAACCACATCTCAGCATATCATAAATAAAATATTATTTATGAAAATACTAGTCATCACATATATATTTCACAACTAAAAGTTTTGGTATTACCTATTCGTACTACAAGAAGGTCCATCGCTTTTTTACGTATTCTTTCATAGCCTTCCTGGGATATCATCGAGAATGAAAATGAAGTAGAATAAATTAGATTTATTAATATTTAACTTGGAAGGCTGAGACCAACACTCAACAAAGTAGAACTAGCCTAATTTATTAATTTTTAAATAAAAAGAACAAACTCAATTTATTGAATTTCAATAATCAGACTCAGATAAAAAAAAAAATAGAAATAGAATAAATTAATTTTGTTGCTACCCTTGATACAACCACTAGATAAGTGCACTGCAATTACAAGTGAAGGTAAAAATAGTACCGAAGCTAAGTTAAACCTTCAAAAGAAAGAGAAAAATGCCTAAATGTCAGGGTATCGGGCTGTAAATTTTTTTTTTATTTTAATGCTGAATTCCTTTATATTCATAAGACAAATTAGACAATAACTTTCAATAATCGCTCAGTTACTTTTTCTCGCATTATGTAGTAACTTTCTCCATGAGTTAACTAGTAATTTCCCCCACGATTTATACATCATTCCACCATTTAATTTAAATAACCACCTCTTAACCTGTCCTTTATTTGACGCGTGTCCTTTTGACTTTGAAAAGAGATTAAATTGCATAAAAGATGTATATTAGGCAGAGAAATTAATTAATTAATTTCACAAATAAAACTATTACATTTTATGAAAATAACTATAAATGTTTTTACAAAATTCGAAATTACACAACGTTTGCATTGTTGGATCCTCTGCTTGAATAAATTTCCTATGTAATATCGAACTATTTGCAAATTTTTATGAAAACTTATAATAGTTCAAAGTGTTCAGTTTCTTATTCTATAGATAGTACCGTCATATTTTACCAAATTAATCATTACTTTTTTTTTTTTTTTTTTAAATTTTAAGGACCGTTTGAAAAGAATAATTATTAGCCAAGACTAATGACTACTTTAAAAGTAGTTAAACTTTTTTATCCTCTTATATTTTAATCTTCTTTTAAACTTTCAAGGGTAAAAATGTCAATTTAACAAAAACAAGTTAACTACCAAAAAAAAGTCACTTTTTTTCCTTCCCAAACACAAAATTAGTAAGCTTTTTTTAGCTACCTACTAGCCATTAACCATTAACCATTTTTTTTCTTTCCCAAACACAATAAGCTAGTTTTTTTTTTTTTAACTAGCTATTACCTATTAATCATTAGTCAATGTTAATTGTTCCCAAACAGAGCCTAAGTTATGCAAGACTTACGGTGTTAGAAACTAGAGTACTCAAAGAACTTCCCAACCATAGAAATATCTAGCTAGTTAATAGTCCATGGAGAATCATATTTAATAATAAACAACCACCTCCAGTTAATAATTCGTTATTTTGCATGCAACAGTCACACTTTATGGAAATGGCCATAACTTCTCCTGTAGAACTCGAAATTACACAAAGTTTGCAGTGGTGGAAACTAAACTCAAATAACTTTCTAACCATACGAGTATTGATCTTTTTGATAATTTGTACATAAAGCTATGATTGCTTAAAATTATCCCAAAAATATGAACTACAGCAGTAGAATTCAACAAATTTCTTAGGGACTTGATTGGAGAATATTTTTAGGTGTAGATACAAATAAATATACACATGTATATATACTCAACATCGGCAGGAGCAGAAATCTGCCCATTAAGCCCCAGAATCGAGTTTCTTAATTTTCTGAGCTCACAAGGGCATTAATCAACGACGAAGTCGTTGTTGCCGGGTGAATTTTCTTACCCTTGATCCCTCCTGTAGATCTGCCGGCTGCTTTGACGCTGCCGCGCTGATCTCCATAACTAGTTGCTCTTTCCTCTTCCATTCTCTTCAGCTTCTCCACCTGCTGTTTGCGCTGCAAGTGAATACTAGCAAAACTAGCTCCCATGGACGACATGGTTTTGTGATGAGAATATTAATTCTTATTGGAGAAACTTTGAGAGGGGGGAAGTTAATTTATAGAGGGGGCACATTCATGTTGCCTTTTGGAATCTGGTGGCTGCAGATTGGCGGTATGGAACACAGATAATATATATAGACAGTGGAGTTGTAATTGTATACATGAGATATATAATGGCGGACCTAAGATTTTAGAGTAGAGGGATTAAAGCATACGTTATGAATATTGTAAATATTGTATCAAAATTTTAAGTTATATATATATATATATATATTATAATTTATGAATTATTTTAAAAATATTTATGATAAAATTACATATTTTTAGAATTTTGAAACATTCATCCCTAATGTGTATATGTAGAAAAATATTTTTCAATAATGTGACAGTGGAAATTCTCAGTTTTTACTTACTACTCAATTTTTTAGTTTTTATGAAATGATTAAATTTATTCTCTTAATTTTAAAATTTTTTAAATTGTGTAAGATAAAAATGTTAAATTAATAAAAAATTAAAAAGTTAATATTTTTTTCCAAACACACAAAAAAAAAAAAAAAAAAAAAAACTAATAGTTAGTTAGTAGTTTGTTAAGAAAACATATATATCTTTTTTAATTTTTTACACTAAACCATAATTTCTAAAAAAAAAAAAATTGTTATGCCTTATTTTATTCTACTCTTTTGACAAACTTTTTTTGTTATGTAACTTTTCGTTGCAATATATATATATATACATATAAAGTGATCATATTGGGGTGGCGGGCCTGCGAGCGGCTAGACCATTGGCATCAAAACTCAAAAGATTCTGCCAACTATGACTAATGATACTGGTAAGAGATAATATAATATAATACCAATGGCCTTACCTGTAGCCATTGTTTAAAACTCAGACCGGATCGGTCGATTCAACTGGTTGAATGGAGAATCGGTTTAAGAAACAGTCTGATCAACCAGTGAACCGGTGTCGATTTTTCCGGTTGAACCGAATTTTTTTTTATTTTTTTTGAATGGTAAAATAATTAAACTAATATGCACCAGCCTAGAATCGAACTTGGGTCTATTTTGTGATAAATTACTACTATCCCACTAAACCACTAATGCTTATTGTTTCTTATTTTTACTTGATTTTACTTATATGATATATTAGTTTTAAATGATTTTATTTTATAACACATTTTGTTGACACTTTTTATTAATAAAACAAAATAGAGTAAAAAAATATATAAAAAAATATAAGTTTTTAAAATTATTATATAATTTTAACATATTTTTATATTTTATTTATATATTTAAATATATTTATGACGTCACGGTTCAACTCCGGTTCAATTTCGATTGAACTGACGGTTGAACCACTGACCCGTGACCCAGTCGCTTTTTCCGATTCGATGAACGGTCCAATTTTTAAAACATTGCCTGTAGCCACCAAGAGGGCTTAAACAATTGGATTTATGTCTTGTCAGTGCCGACAGAAACCGGCCAGACTAATTAGAGTCATGGTATTTAACATTAGTAATGCTATGATTATATTCTTTTGTTTATACCTTTCTTACATCTTGCTGATCATGACGAGTCATAATTAAATAGAATGTATAAAAGGTATAAATAAAATGATGTAAGTGTAGCATTTCTTATTTAGCATTGTGATTAGTTAATTAGTCTTACACACGTAGGTAGAAGCTTGAAGGTTAGTGGTAACATCTTATATTTGTTTTTGATTACTAGTTCAAATCTTCTTAGTGTCGACGGAGGATTTACTCAATTGTTAACTTTAATAGTGTATTTTAATAAATTTTGTCAAATTTTTTTAAAAGTTAAATTGATATTTGTACCAAAAAATTTCACAAAACATAAAAAATTTTTAAAATTCTCTACTAAAATTTTGGCACGTGTTACTTATATAATTTTTAACAATTTTATATAAAATCAAATATAAACATCCAAACATAATTTCAAAACAACTTTTTACATTCCAAATTCTAAAAAATTTTACTTTTTTTTTTTATACTCTCCAAATGGCCATGTTATAGGAATGTCCCTTCTTTTAAATATATATATATATATATATATATATAATTATTAAGTTTTATTATTTATAAAATTTATTATGTTATACGTTGTATTTATTGATATTATGTACAAAAGTATTTCATGGTGTAGTGAAAGAATACACCTTAGTTCACAAAAAATAAATAATTGAGTTTGAATCTTGTAAACTTTTTTCAGATTGAAAATTTTCAAGTTTATCTTAATTTGTTAATAATGCTAAAATATCTTAATTTTAAATTAATTTAATTTTTAATAAAAATAAAAAATCAAAGATATTTAGCTATTGTCACATCCCACGGGGCTCGGCCGTTTAGTACACGTCTACAAATACTTTTGTCAAGCAAAATATCACGCGTGTTGATTTGACAGTATATTGTTACTATTATTAATAAGGAGGATGAAGCTTGGATTTCTTTTCGTGCGGCTCAATTTTAAGTCTTAAACAATTATAATTTATTTTATAAATTATTATTAAAATAAAAATGTATTAAGAAAATCTAATAAATATGTGGCAACAACAATACTTTTTAACAATTACAAGAGAAAAAAAAATTACCTTTTGTGTATTATAGTAGAATTTTTGTAACGATTTCTTTTTAACATATACTAATAATCAATTTTGAAGGAAATAATCATCTATGTACGTTGTTTTAAAATTTTGCTCGACCAAAATTTTGCTCGACGGTGTAAGGCTGGTTCGTCTTACTTTTAGGGTTAAGAAAAAATTACGTTTAAATAATGAAACGGCTTGCAATTATAAATTGACCCTGCCCAAATTGATTAAGAAGTATACATACATTATTAATATTTTATGTATTTATATGTTATTTTATTTATATTTTCATATGAAAAATATTTTTTTAGTATTAGATTATTTATTTTGTACTTATTAAAAAATCTCTAGAAGTATAATTTAAAATATATTTAAACATAAATAAGTAACCGTACGGAGTGCCAAAAAACAAAATAAATCTCCAACAATCTCTATTTTGTTTCCCGCCATTACTAATTTACACATTCCGATTTTTACTAAAAACTAAAAATTCGTTTAAAAAAAACCAAAAATTCGAAAGAAGGTTAATCTACTGCGTAAATTTTTTTTGATAATCATATTTTTCTAGTCGAAAACTTTCAAACGAGTATCATTGTTACTATTTTTGTAAGAATTTTTTTGAATCAGTGGAAACGGATTTGAAAAATCGTTCTCACGATTTTAAAAAATGAGTGTTATTTTTTGAATCCGTTAGAACGATTTGAAAAAACCATTCTGACGGATTATTGCGCTAAAATTAATCCACATCACATTTTTTTTATTTTTTCTTATTTTTTATCACTTCAAACACTACCTAAATTTAAATAAGCGGAATTGAAAATTAAATATCAATTTTAGGTCTGGTTGATGACTAATAAAATGTAAATAAACTCAGTCGGAGCCTGGCCCCGCCCATGTCCACCTTTAGTAGCCACTCTTCTCTAATGTAGTGTGATGATTAATTAGATTATTCTGTTCACTCTTTAACAGTCCTAGTGTCAGGAATAAAATGATTATTTTGTTGAGACTTAAGGATACGGATCTTCTCACTTTTTTGGACAATAATGAAAAAGGTCCGATTAATATTTGTCCACTCATCAGCCACAAAATATCAACTTCCACTTCCGATCTCCTTACCTAATCGCCCCCCATAATATTTTGAAGAATAGATATTTTAATGGCATGAGAGGTTTTGATAAATACCTTTTAAGGATTTTTTTTTTTTTTTTTGGATAACATAGGCTAAATTTTATTAACAAATTTTTGATCTATATTATATTAGTTTGGAAGAGAGAGTGATAATTATAATGGGATAAGAATTATCTACTCGTGGATGTAAATTGTTACTAATAGAAGAGATGAGTAACAGCGAGGAATGGAAATATTATACTCCTTTTTCACTACCTCATAAGATGTTTTCTTTTAATTAACTTTTATTCTTTTAAAATTTTTAACATTCCAAACATATTGTAATTATTATCGAGTAATATTTATTTTCTCAGTTTAAATATAAGTTTCATGAATTTTTTATCTCCTTAATTATTATTGTAATAATAATTATGCCTGTAATCTTTCATCTCCCAAATTTTTACTTCGTACCAAACATTCTCTAAGACTATGCATGGGACATGAGTTTATGGAAGGAAAAGAAAAGTGAAGGAAAATGGTAAAATCGCAAAATGAAGTAAAAAATATTAAATTTATGTTTTTTTTTAATTGTGTTAAAAAATAAGATTAAAACGAATACATATTTATCAAAGTACTTTAACTTCTATATGGTTAAATATACAAAAATTACATAAATTATAAATTTATTCTCTTTATTTTTTTTTCCTTCACAAATTCATATTACAAACACAGTATAGGATGTCTTCAGAATGCAAAAATTGTTGAGAAAAAAGGAAAAGGTAAAGAATAAAGAAAAGATATATCTCAATTGCATGATTTTACTTGGGGGTGTATAGTGCGATAAAAATCGCTAAAAATTTTTGAAAATTTTTAAAATTTTCTAATATATTTTGCACTTCTTGTTTTTTGTGAAATTTTTATAAATTTATATATATATATATTTAAGTACCTTAATAACTTTTTACAAATCCCAATAACATTCCACAAACTCTAAAAACTTTTTTACAAATCTTAAAAATCTTTCAACGACTTTCAATAAATTCTAATATAAAACTGTTTCGACAGAACTAAAAAAATTGTTCCAAAGGTTTTCTCTCTGAAAAGTGACGACTTGTTTTGCCACTCCTTTTTAATTATCACCATAGTCTTTAGAAAATTCTCTCAATTATTCTATTCCTGACTTATGGGTAGTTAGTGAAATTTTTTCGAAATATTGGATATTTTGATAAGTGATAGAAAGAGAGATTTTTTCATGTCAAAATATAAAGAATATTTATTACTTGAAGTAATTCTTTTGGGCATTCATCAAAAGGAGGTACTTGTTTCGAATTTGACCAATTGATATATTTGGAAACAATATTTTTTTATTATTTCTTTTATTATTTCTTTATTCAAAGTGAATTTTTATCCTATTCACCTCTGAAAAATGTGACTTGATAGGTTTGTGTTAAATATTAAAAAATTACCTAAATTATATTCTTCGTTACTTTTTGTCGCTTCAAACGCACACATAATGGGCACAACAACTGTGTAGAGACGGCTCCACCATCTGGATGATGCTGGGGCGGGCAAGCCACTTCCTGGGCACAACTTTGTCGAGTTACCTACATTAAAATTAAAATTGAATCTTAAGTGGTAATTTGTACAATGATCAGCAGATTCTACTTAAGAAAATTTATTCAATTAATAACTATTAAATAAAATGATAATCTAAGATTATTTCTAAAACATGAATTACTAATGACTTCAATTTGTCTTCCAAAATTGTCATTTTGACCATTTTAATACAAAATTTATAATTAGAATCCGAATTTAATTGACTACAAAAAAAATATTCATTTAAAATTCATAATTTACTCTAAAAATGACACAAATTAGATTATAATTTTTTTTTTTTAAAAAACAACATTTTTAGAGTATAATCAAGCATAATCATTGCACCTATAATATTAGATTTCTTTTTTTTTTTTTTTTTGAATTGCTTTGCTCTTTTTACAATTTCTCCCCTTTTTATTGAATTTTTTAGAATTATCAACTTAATTTATTGGATTTATTATTTTCAAACTTGTTAATTTATTAGACTTATTGTCTTCAAACTTTTTTTTTTCTTTCCTCCCTCTTTTTGATAAGTTTCATAAGCATTTGGGTAAGGAAAGTAATCTCTTCATCTTCCATGTCGGAATCATCGCTTGCAACAATGGTGTCAACCACTTCCTTAATTAATCACCTTCAAATCCATTTCTTTTGACCTCTTTGGTTTGATGGCATTGGCTTCAAATTTTTTTTGGGGGGGGGGGGAGGGGGAAGAGAGAGAGAAAGAAGAAGACTCACCAAGTCTTCTAATTTCATCTCACCAATATTCTTGATCTTTTCAATTATTGTAACTTTAGATTCAAAAAATGAGGGCAAAGAATAAGAATTTTGTGTATTACCTTAGAAGAAAGGAAGGGCTAATCAAGGTTGAATCAAGAAGTTACTATGTCATTCCGTTTAGCATAGAATTGGACAAACATCTCCGTCTCCTTCATCTTTAATCCTCCAAATTCTTTTGTGAGGAATTGAAGTTTGGACCTCTTAATGATGGAATTTCCTTCACGTGTCAATTGAAGGGTTGCTCATGCCTTTTTTTTTTTTTTTGCTACTACAACTCGAGATTCCATAGAATTCATTGGCGGAGATCAAAAAAAGAATTGAACTTATGGCCTTAAAGTTGTACTTGGCTTTTTCTTGCTCAACCTTGCTTCATTGTTCTATAGGCATCTTAACCTTATCAATATCTATTTTGAGGGTTGATAGTGGCCATCCATGTTTAACCACGAGCCAATCATACAATTTATTGATGATGAAAAAGTAGCCATTTGAGCCTTCCAATATGCATTTTTCAAACCGTCAAACAATGGGGACCTTGTGCTTCAAACTCCTTCATATGGTAGATCTATTGATCCTAGAATGCAAAATCTTGACTTTGTGGTTTGAAAACCTTAGATAAACATGCTCGGATACTAATTGATAAGTTGTAAGTTCTACTATCAAACAACCACACAATCAATTATACATGTAGAAAATAAATGAGACACAAAGATATATGCGGACAACCTTAGAATGGTGAAAATCCAAGAATACTAAATGAAAGACCAAACAAACCTCTTCCATTAGAATAACTAGGTTATAAGCTTCAAACACAAATTTTCCTAACCATATCCATGACTAGCTTGCTCACCCCAAGTTCAAGGATTAGTTATAGTATGATAATCTGCTCAAGTCTGGGTCATGTTATAAGGAGCATAAGACTTTGATAATAATTTGAAAAATCACTTTAAAAACATAATTCACTCCACAAAAAAATGTTAAAAAAGTATATTTTTTTTTTGGTTTTAGAAAAGGTTTTTGAATTAAAATTAAAGTTGGATTGTGAATTGATTTGAGATTGAAATTTAACAAATTTAAAACTACCTTATCCTGATTCAGTTCATATTATAGTTTAGTTAATCCTAACTTTCCCAATTTTAAAACTCAATCAATAAACAGTTTGGTGCAAACTGGTAAGAATATCTTTCAATTAAAATTGAAATTTTTGAAACACCTCCAAACAATCAATTAATCAAAGATAACGTTGAGTAAAATCCAAGAAGGTCAGTAGGTAGGCCGCTGGGAGCATGACCCTTCAATCTAAGCCTACACCCTATGCACCAGGAAGGTGAGGGATCAAGCTCCTAGTATTTATACGATTTAGCAGGTTACATTTTTCATTTTGCACTATTCCTATCTTCGAACCCGTGACCATCCATCTTCAGGCCTTTGAGTATAGAGTTTTGCATGTATCTTGGATAAGTTTATTTTTACATTTTCATTTATATGTTCTTAATCTATCCTATTTCACTATTTTTCCATATTTAGGTTTTTGAACCTAGGGTTTGTTTTGGCTTTAGGTTTTCTATTGCTAGTGTCTTCTATTTCACTTAGTGTGTTGAGTCTTGTATTGTCATCATTTTTTCTAGACTCAAAATGAATAGTAGATCCAAAAACCCTTCTGTGTCTTCAAACAGATATGTGAATTATACTAAGCTTAGGAATCTCTTTTCAAAAAGGCCTATTTTTAGTGAACATCAACTTAAACCAGAGGATGTTTTTTTTTTTTTTTTTTTTTAACTATAAGGCCTCTTTTCAAACAATTTAGATGGGAGTCCATCACTGCTATTTTTGGGACAATGGCTATCAAATTTGTTCAAGAATTTTATGCTAATTTCAGTAACTACGACTTTGAAAACCATGTGATTCACACCTCTGTTTTAAAGATTCTCATTAACATCACCCCTGACATTATTGCATCTTTCTTAGGAATAGAAAGACCTTTACCATTTGAATGGTTAACCTTGCACTTCCCCACTCAGGATGGATTGTCACGCACCAAAATCTATGACCTGGGGACATAAAGACAAAACACATAAATAAATGTCAAACCATATAAAATATACCATATTAGAGTGGAAACGAATTAATACATCAATATTCATATTTAGAATATTCTAAAATCTCAATAACACCACAAAAAGGGCTACATAGACCAAAACAACAAATATGGACCCAAAACTAGAAGTCAATACATTACATTCCAAAATAATGAAACGTAAAGTAAGAATAAACTGTTAAAACCACCATGATCGACTATTTAGCTCACTGATTCATCAGGAGCATCAACTCCTACAATATCAATTATAGGAGGGGTGAGTACTAAGTTCACGTGTGCTCAGTATGCCTATAAGACATCTCTCTTATCATATATAGAAATTCAACGTTTAAAAGCAATACCAAAGAAGTTAATATAACAATCTGAAATAAATCACAATCCTATCATAATATTCACACCATTCCACTTAAACAGTTTCTTAGCCATTATCCCGTAGTCTCAGGCTTAAACAATTCTCATCATATCACATACATTATTACATCTCAATACAATACCATGGATTAGGTACTCTTCAAGTTTAGTTGTGACTACAAAACTAAATCCAAAAATGACTCCCCAGGTCTCAGCCATGGGGTACAGCTAGTCCACAGTCTTAGATGTGTAATCTCATGCCACTCAACAACCACTAGTCCCACAGTCCCAATCCAAAATATCTTACCTCAATAAGCATCTAGTCCTACAGCCCTAGTATAATATATATTATAATAAAACATAGCCACTGGTCTTGTAGCCCAGTTCAACATATCTTGTCTCAATAAGCATCTGATCCCGTAGTCTCGATATAATATATCCTATAAAAAAGCATAGGTTACTAGCCCACTAGTAACGATAACCAACCCTACGTAGGTTTTAAGGCTTTCAACCTTTAGGTACTGGCATCCACTTTTTAGTACTTTCTATGACCCCAATAACAAAATATCAATCTCAGTTATAATAACATCATCAAATAGCACAACACACATAAGGTTCACCCTAAATCAGTTTCTTATATTACTTCCTTATTTATTAAGTTTTATAAAATAATGTTTTCCTGAGCCTAAGTTTCATGTTGCCTGATACATGCATGTGTTTAACATAGTAATCAAACTTAACAAGAAATCACATATAAAAAGTACTCAAATTATGTATTCTAGGAAAATCTGCTTGAAGGCATCTCGAGCACCCCTACTCAAAGACAGTTCAAGCATCCAAGCTGCTGAAAAACATGCTCGAAGGTAGTTCAAGCACCCAACTGCTAAAAATAATTTTAATTACTATTTTCAAAATTTTATAAGGGAAAATGAGGACTTTATAAACTCTCCATAGAAACGTTGAAGGTTTAAAATACTTTGTTAGCAATTTTTAAACATAGGTTTTTAATAAAGAAATATTTTCAACTTAATGACATGGATAAGTTTTATAATAATCAAAACATGAACTTGCAATTCCATATTCAAAACATAGATTTGTAACTCTCCAGCATTTTCTTACAATCTTTTCAAGTTCTTGTCATATATTTTCATTTAATCATGCTCAAACATAAACTTGTCTCCAACAACCCACACATGCATATATGCATTCTCAAGCAAAAGAAAAATGCCTTAGAAACACAAAATCCCACTTAACTTGGAATATATACATCAGTGTATATATATACTTTGAAAACCACCAATTCAAGTTGGCTCTTCTACCCTTCACTTTCCATTGATCTTTTCACTAAGCTCTCCCATGATTCCGTTCTTCTCCTTATGTTTTCTTTAAATAGAAAATGGGTTTTACAAAACCCTTCTTTTACCTTCTAACACACATGGAAGCAAAATGATGAAGAGAAAGAGTGCGTATACTTAATGGAGCAAAGTTTTAAGTATGATGAAAAAAAGCCAGGATTGAGGATGAGGAGGGGTTTGAATGTACAACCAAAAGTCTTTCCCTTTATCAGGGTTTATGCACCCCATTAACCCACTTTAATAAATCTCCTCTGAATTCTCAGATACAATAACTCCAACTAGCAACCTTTGGCCTCCCCACACAAACATTCACTCCCATCTCTTCTACCAATATAACAATATAAGGTTTATATATATCCATATGCACATACTAGAAAAGTGCATATATACAAATAAACATTAAATAACTCTATAGCATAATAAGTTAAACGAAAATTCTCATACATCCAAATAAAAATTTAAATAAATTTTAAAAATATTATCACAACATTCCAAAAATTATTGAACAAAATTTTTGGATCATTAAATGGATCATCACCTATTTGGTCTGCAATGGGTCTCCATCATGGGTTGCTGAGACCTATGTCCATGGTCTTCTAGAAACTAATCATCGCATGTTAAATTTATTTTTACCATTGACCCTTTCACACTATTCTAACATCACCATTTGTCATGGGCGAGTCATATGATATATGCATTATTAATGGGTTGGAAGTTTGATCTTATATTGTTTGTATTTCATCTCATCTATACTTCCCAACAAATGAAACATGCATCTGACTTGTTATCTTTGGTGTGCTCATCACAAACATATTTCTAGCATGGTCTTGGGTTACCTTTAGTTGTGTCTCACCAGCGTCCCTCATTTCTCGTCTCACTATATACAAGTCCATGAGTCAAGCCATTGACTCTATATAGGATAAATCTGAGACTCCTGAGTCCAGTAGGAGTTCTTGCCCTTTCACTATAAACTAGGTTTTTTATCCTTGATAAGGTTGGAGGGGGAGGTAGCTTGTATCCGAGTGAAATAGGATACCTTGAGGGGAGACATACAGGCTCTCACATGAAATTTGCAGGTGCTGACTAACTTGTGCACTTCAAATTTTCAATCCCTCCACTAGAAGTTTGATAATTGGGTTCCTATGAAGATGAGCTAGAGCGAGATGGAGGTATTAGTGGTGATGGGTGCGCAGGCAGCGGTGGTGGTAGGCGCTTTTACTAGTCTGATCTATGATTATTTGTTGTTTTCTTTCCTTTGATTCTGTGTACTATCAATTCCTAACAAAAAATGGGAGATAGTATTAACTACGTCTATGTATATTTTTCTTTTATATTAGAACTTTTGAATTATTAGTTTGTAATATTTTGGATAGATGATATTAATATTAAGTTTTTTTCTTTTTTTTGGTCATCTCATTTTTCCATATGATGCTTTTAATGCTATTTGCTTAAGTGGTACAGTTCATAGTTGAAATTTAATTTTAGTTTTCTTATAGAATTGCCAAAAGGGAAATTGTAAAATCCTAAGATGGCAAATACAAACAAAATCAGGAATTAAATTATCAAAAGATTTAGTTTCCAAATTCTATAAAGAAAAGAATACCAAAATGAATGCAAGTCTGTAGTGATTCCAGCCTATCAAGTTGCTTAATTGAATAAAAGAAGAAATCTATTGGACCAACGACTTCTTTAGGAAGTATTAAAACATTCTAATGGAGTCCACAGGCAAGCTGAAGGGAGCCCAAGACTTCGAGTATTAAGAATTAAGGGTGCAAAATAAAAGCAATAAAGCTCGCAAACAAGGCGCAGGTAAGGTGATGGTTCATCCCCTTGGATAGTATACCTCACAAGGAAGCCACAGAAAACCCAAAGGTTTGACCTGCCAGATTTGCTGAAGACTTTGTTTCCTAATTTGCTTAGATCTTCAGTGTCTATATATATGCACCTATATTCATTGTAAAAATACAACTAATAGAGAGATAGATATATATATATATAGAGAGAGAGAGAGAGAGCATATTATAAATTTTTGGGAGAGCTATTTTCTAGAGAGCTTAAAGTTGTTCTCCTTATTTTACTCATCGTTGAGTTTTGTAAGTCGTGGACGATTCCAAGGCAAACTTTTTGAAGAGTTAGAAAGTACTTCCACTTGGTTTAGGTGCATCAAAGCATCGAGCAAGAGTTTGACGAATTCGTGCGACGAGTCATAGATAGTTCAGTTAAATCATATAACCTAATTTTATACTAAAAACGTTTGGGTGGTCTCCAAAAATCAGGCTAAGAGTTTTTCTTACTAGTTGGTAAGGATTTCACCGTTGTCAATTTTGTGTTCTTTGTGATTGATTTTGTTTGTTGGAGATATTTTGGAATTTTAGCATTGGCCATAACTAGATAACCTTGACAACTTCGTCGACTCTTATTATCTTGTGGCTGATATTTCACAAATCAATCATAATGTTCAAATCTACAGTTGTCAGCCTCTTCTCATTTTGACAAAATACCTCACCACCTTTAGTGATGTCCTCTTGTTTTATTGACCTAATGCTAGTGGTGTCACATCCTAAATTAGGGATGAGATCAACCATAAACTACGGTACCTTGAACAGTGGAGCATGCAAACCTCAAATAATATAATATTCCATATCACAATAAAACAAAATCATTTTATAGTAATTCCAATAAATAATCTCCAAATATACTAACTAAAATATCCACTGCAATGGCAAGTTCGTAAATTGGTAAATCAGTAATATATATATATATACACACTAAAACCTTTCCACAAATGACTTAAATATTTCGAAAATATCCAAATTCTCATAATTGATAATACAAACCAAATATTAAAACAATTTCTATAGAAGGTCACTAACTTATGATATCATGGTCTCAAACCAATTCAAAAATTAATATTTAGAATCTTTTTGTATCACCTAAGAAATTTTAGGAATGGAAGTGAACTAAACAGCCCAATAAATAGAATGTCAAGTCAAACATAATAATAAATATTTAAAAATAATAAATTTTCAAATAATAATAATTCGTCCAGTAGAAAATTTCAATAAAATATATCCATACATAAATAATAATTATTTCAAGAACCTACACATTTTTGGGCCAATAACATCTTGTATTCGAATCAAATCAACATCTCAATCACATTAATAATCATAAATCATTTATTTGTGTATTATCGTATAAAATTAAATATAATGAGTGCCAAAATATTTTCTCATAAACAATGCCAGTTGAATCCAACATTACACTTAAAGTCTCCTAGTCTGACTCATACATTCTTATCTAATATAATCTGATTGAGATCACCATAGTTTTATAGGCCTGCTTCTACATTCATTAAGAATCACAGTAACCATAGTCTATACGTGCATGCTCTTTAGATGCTAAAGTTATATTACTTAAGAAGCTTGTCCTTGAACTTTTATTCCAATCCCAGTAAACACAAATGAATGTTCACTACTTTCCCATTAATTCAAATAAGTGAATACAAATGTTCAAATAATTTTCTCATACTTAGTAGCATAAAATATAGTCTCATGCCAAAATAAATAAATTTTTCACAAATAAAACTCACACACATGAATTATAAATTTCACTTTTCAAATCAATTACGCATATATTGGATTTTTTTTTAAGTAAATATTAGCAAAGCAAACCACTCACTTGAGGTCTAAGAATCCAAATTCATATCCGAATCTAAAATAATACATGAAATTAATTTAGAAAACAATGATTGTAAAATCTGGCACAGTGAACCAAAGCTAAACAGAGATTCCTAATCTCTTTAGGAGGTTAAAAAAAATTAGATTTGCATGCCCTAGGAAAATAGATAGTAGAGAAAGACAAAAAATAAAACAAAAACAAAAGATAAAAATAGAACATAAATCATTAAGTATACCCCTATCCTTAATTAATAGTAGCAAGATACCATTTAAGAAGGGGGCAATTGTTGCAGAAAAAGTTTCTAGGAGTTAAAATATATTACATAAGTTGGGCATCTTCCAAACACAAGGCGAGGGTGGGGGGAGGCATGGCCAAACCTAGTCCTTCATGGGCCTCGCCCTAACCTGGATTATACAAAAGTATATTAAAATCACTAAAGGCACTTTGTACAAAAGAATATCCAAACCATTGTATCCCAATTTAGCTAATGTTAATTGTCAGTATGGAGTGGAAATTTAGATTAATTATATATATATATATATATATATATTAAATATTAAGTAAAATTAATTTAGTTATTTTAGTTTATTTGGTTTTAAAATTTCAAAATCGTACCAAGATAACGGTTATTTTTATAAAAAGTAACTAAATCGATCGTTATTAGATAAATAATCGAATTAAACTTCTTAAATTTGATCGATTAGGTTTAAAATTCAAATTTTAACAAAATTATGCACACAGCTAATGAAGACCCATAATAATGGCTGTGCAGCCCTATATCTCATTTTTAATAAAGTACGAAACTTGCTCTATCTGTCTCCTCTTAAAATAATGTATTGATTAATTTTTAATTTCATACAAAAACAGTAGTATGGTGGATATTAAAAATTATACTCATTTACAACTCTAACACTTAAATAGATTCATTAATAAAAGAACTCTCTTAAACAAATGAAAGCTAAATAAAATTTAATAGTATAGATTATTTCACCCAACTATTACTTAAGAATTTTACTTAGACTACGTTAGGTAAATAAAAAAATTGAAACTTTTTACCATTTTTCTTTTGATGTTGACAAGTGACACTTTTGCTCAAAATTGTGCATCTAACAAAAACTTGTAAAAGTTACAAAAAGGAAAAAAAAAAAAAACCAAATTAGAGAAAGTTGATGGTTTTACCCACCCAAAAAAAAAAAAAAAAAATTGGTGGTTTTGTGAAAGGTAAGTTTTTTTTTTTTTTTTTTTATTGTGTTCAATAAATTTTGACGGAGAAAACTAAAAAAAAGTTGAAAGTTGGTATTTTTTTAAAATTTACCAAACACACCCTAGTCTCAAACACTTCAAATCATTAATCTTATACAATCCCTTATATTAATACCAAAATAATCTTATGGCACCAAAATTATTGCTTATTACTTGAGTAAAATCACTCAAAACACTAATCTGTGAAGTTTTGGAGTTAATGATTAAGCAAGTCTTCTAATCAAATTAGTAATTAGTGAAGAGCTATTAGTTGACCGGAATATCTAAGTACTACAAAAAATACTCAAAATAAAAGACTAACCACCAAAATTTATGAAATTTTGTTCAAAGAAATTACTCTCTTATAATTAAAAAAAATGGGGTTATGACATATGAACTGCCACAATACCTGCCTAGGCGATGTCAATAATCACTGGCCCGATGTCAGCTCTACACCGTCAATGCCTGAGCGCTTGGATTTGTCCAGGCCCAAATACCTTCAAACCAACAGCCTGTGAATGAGGAGCGCAATAACACTTTCTTTTATTTGACAAGAATTTTATAATGAATTTTGATTTAGGAGTGCTTGGTTTATAAAAAAAAAAATATTAAAAAAACTTTAATTTTCATTAATTTCTTTTTCTTTTTTTTTTTACTATCTGTAACTAAATTTTGCACATGTTACTTTTATACCAATATTTTTATTTTTTTTAGTGGTTAGAGGAAGTTGCAATATATTTACATTTTAGTAATTGAAATATGAAATATTAACCATCTGGTTTTTCTCTAAATGATCTAATGGCTCTAATTAATTTGATTAAAATAAAATTCCACCGTCCATCATTCAGAAAATAAAAAAAGAAAAAAATTGACGATTGATATTTCACACATCAACCAATGAAATGTAAATGCGCTATAATCTCCTCTATTTTTTTAAGCTATCCAAACACTACCTTAACGGAACAGGCCCTGCTTAGTGGACCCCACTTGAGTTGATGCGGAGGTCAAATGGAATGCCTATGTTTGGGTTGGTGAAGGGCAGACAGACTTGGCCTTTTGCTTTTTTTGTTTTTTTTGTCCGCTCCTTTTCTACATTTTTATATGTCAATCATTCATTTTTATTTAATAATTAACAATACAAATTCAATTTGTAATAAATATAAAAATAATTACAATGTGAGAATTGAAGTGAAAAAGTCAATATAATAAGATCTATAAAAATTGTATTGTCAACTCTCGTATGAAAATAGAAGATTAAAATTTAAATTAATAGAAAAAGAGCAAATAAAAAAAAAAAGCAGTGGAGCCAAATCTAAGGTGGACATCAATTTTTACATCAACTCGCAGTGACAATTAATATTTTAAAAATTGGATCAGATTGATTAGTTCAATTGGTTGGACCGTCGATTATATAAACCCATTTGAATTTCAAATTAGTAAAAAACTGGTAACCCAATGGTTGAATCGGTGAACAGTTGAACCGGTCTCGATTTTTACGAACCAACCTTTTTTTATTCTTGAATTGTAAAATAAAAAATATATATATGCATTACTCTAAAATTGACCATTGGTCTATTTTGTGAGAAAGTATTATTTTCCAACTAAACCACTAATACTTATTATTTTATGTTTTTGCTTAGTTTTTTTTTTATATAATATGTTAGTTTTGAGTTATTTTATTTTATAACACTTCTTATTATTACTTTTTATTAGTAAAATAAAACGAAGTAGAAAAATATATAAAAAATACAAGTTTTTAAAATTAATATATAATTTTAACATATTTTAATATTTTATTTATATATCTAAATATATTTATAATGTCATGATTCAATTTCAATTTGATTTCAATTGAGTTAATTGTTAAATTACTAACTTGTAATCTGATTCTTTTTTCGATTGAACGGTCTATTTTTTAAAATATTAGACTCCATATAATTGTTAAATTTTAATTCAATAATTTTTCCCCTGAATAATTGCCCAATGCCCATACAAGTAAGCGACAATCGAAAATGACTGCCCAAAAACAAGCAGAGACCTGCATGCCTGAAGGGGATATTTAGTTATTATATATATATATAACATTCAGTTCGGCCATAGAACATGAACAATAGAATAGGTAAATAAGTATTTTATATATTTTTATTAGTAAATATGAATAAAATTATCTGTACCAAATTCTCTAAAGTCATAGTTATTTTTACTCTTACTACAATAACTCTTCATTTTTGTCGAATTATTATTCATCAGTTAAACAATTATTTATTATTTGTTGAAGAAGATAATGAGTTTTAATTTTAAAAAATTAATTTTTTAATAAATAATTGATAAAATATCTAACATTAATGTGACTTAAAAAAAATTACTAATTAAATTTAAAATATATACTGTATACTAGATAATTTAACTATCTATCGGTGCACTTGCGCTTAAAACAATTAAGATCCAGACAAGTAACCCATTTTCCAACCGTTTGTGGATGGATTCTTACGACAAACAGGTAGTGTTCATCACCGGCTGCACCACGGGCGGCATCGGTCACGCGCTGGCACGCGCCTTTGCCGCCGAGAATTGCCTGGTGGTGGCGACAAGCCGGTCCCTGTCGTCCATGGCGGACTTGGACCACGACCCCAGGTTCGTCCTTCGAGAGCTGGACGTATTGTCCGATGAGAGCGTCGACCACGCTCTCTCCGATATCCTCGAAAGGTTCGGCCGCATCGATATTCTCGTCAACAATGCTGGAATCCAATGCATCGGCCCTCTTGCTGAGGTTCCTCTCTCTGCAATTGAACGTACTTTCGCTACCAATGTTTTTGGTGAGTTGATCAGGGCATTGCTTGTATTTTTTACCATAATTGGATTAACCAAGTGTTTGATCTCTACTTTTGCCTGCTTTAGCTAAACCATACTTGTTTCATTAGGTTGATTCTGCTATGAATGGGGAAGCATGATCAATACCCAGATCATGATTTCTATTGATTTTGCTGTTCTTATGACGTACCTTAATAGTGTGTTAGAAAATTAGAAATAATGTGTTGTAATACACTTAAGAAAATTGAACAAGTAAGAAAGTAACAAGGAAAAACCTATCAGATGGTAGTGAGAAGCCGAGGCACCGTAAGAATGATTTCACCCCTACTAGATAACCTTAGTGCAGATAGTTCAAGGCGGTCATCAACCACAAGGATGGACCTACATTATGATAATAGGGGGCCATTGCCCTCCCCAGATTTTGAAAAAAAAAAAAAAAAAATTGTATACATAGTATAGGTTTATTTATAGATATGTATATATATATATATATATATATATATATATTTTTTCAAATGTGGCCACCTAGCATTATTAACAAAATATAGGACTTAATTCTTGAATTGAACTGTTAATAAGATAGTTGGACCATTAATAAAATATGGGACTTGATTCTTGAGTTGGGTTATTAATAATTTAATCTAGTCAATTGAATAATTTTTAAGCAAGCCTGTGAATGGGATTTATATATTTGCTTGATTTTTTAGACCTATGACCTATGATCGTATTTTTGAGGTTGGGGAAAAATATTAAAATTTATAGGAATTGGTTCCCTCCTACTAAATTCCTAGTTCCATTCCTGATCAACCAGGAGTCAATCAGCGAATCTCTATAGTGTATTGCCCAAATATAGGAAGAGTATAAACAGAAGAAAGGAAGATGGAAATCTGATTGATATGATCTTAAAAATGACATGGTATTTATAGAGAAAGTAACTAATTCTGAAATAGCTAAAAATTAAATTCTCTTGAAAATGAAATACATTTTGGAATCTGAATTGCATTTGTGAAATCTGAAATTCATCTTGATAGCTGAAATGCATTTTGCAATATGTAAAATTAGTTTGAAAACTTATACATTTTGAGATCTGAAATGTATTTTAACAGAATCAACACTCTGTAATTAATTCTGATATTATTAAGAAGTAAATTTATAAAAAAGAAATAGAAAAAATCAATGTTAGATACCAAGCTTTACTGCACGTGCATGTGCCAAGTGACATTGTGCGTGCATGTGTGTTTGTGTTTTTATCTTATTAGGCCTTACCTTAAAGATGCATAGAATCCATTAAGCTTCTTCACCACACTTATCAAACACACAAAATATAGATACTTGTCATGACTTTGTATTTTTTTCTATGTGGGACAAGAGTAATTCCACTTTTTGAAGCATTCCCATCAATCACCCATATGGTTCAAAAATTTAGATAGAATTTTATGAAGATTGAGCTTAAAACTGCATTGATGTTCATGTTTTGTGGACTTGAATCAATGCTTATTGCAACAGACCTTGAATTACAAGTGAAAGGTAGCTTTGGAGTTTTGAACCTTTGACTTTGAAAAGAAATTCAGCGAAATTGTGCACACACTTTAAGCAGAAATTTAGACAAATTCTTGTTTTGGCTCCTGAAGTCTCATAAGGTATAACATTGGAGAACAATACAATACCATATTCATTACATTAAATCCATGTAATTCAATACAATGCCTGGTTCTCACAAAGGATTTATTGACAATCCATGGAGAAAATGAAGTCTCAAGGTTTTCTATATAAAAGAAAGTATGGGGAAGATGAGAGAAAAGATGTTAGATTCTTGAAAATAAAAAAAGTTTTCTCTTTATTTTATTTTATTTTATTTATTTATTTTTTTCTGTTGAGAAAAGATGATATATTTTTGCCTAGAAATCTAGTACTCCGTCCGAATGACGTTGACTGTCATCAAAATGAACTATGAAGGTTTTGTCTTTTGAGCAAGAGGAACACTTCATCTGAATGATGGCATATTTTCTACACTTCATTCAAATGAGCTTTGTTTCTTCATCCGTATGAATGTCATTTTTGCAGTTTTTTGCTTCCTTCTTCCAACTTCATACTAATATCCTCAAACAATGTTAAAATGTTAAAAGTACCTTTTAAAACTTAAATTTACCTGCAAAGGATATTAAAAATCATAAGTTAGGAATTTTTATATAAAATCAATCTTTAAAAATGAAAATAGTGTAAAATGAACATTCTTATGCACTTAAAATATTAAAATATTATTTTTATCACACACCCCAACCTAATTCTTGCTAGTTCCTAGTAAGTCTAGATTTCAAGTGAAGTTAAAAAAAATTAATGATATAATAAAATTACGAAAACTAAACTAATTGCATTACCACTTTCCTAGGTAACACAGATGCACTTAACTATATGTAACATGCCTTTTAAACCCCTAAGTTCCCTTTAGTGGACGAGTAAAGTCTCGTGAGGGTTTACAAAATTAATACCCACAAACAATGGTTAAGTAGATTCATGGTAATCAACTAATAAAGTGAATTTGGATAAGTTACCAAGTTGTAGTTGACAAGTTAGCAATTGATATCACCATTAAGAACATGTTGCAGATTAATCTCCTAAGCACATGAAGAATCCATCTATACGCATGCCAAGCCTTGAATTGATATACCATGGGTTTATGCGCACAAAACCAAGCTTTGATAACAATGATTACACTCTCAATTGAATTCACAAAAGAGAAAAGGTAGTCAAACACTCATGCATGGGCGTAACACAAGAATGCAGAAGAACCTTAGAAAAGCTATATATATATATATATATATCAAATAAATTGAATTGGCTATAGCTTCAATAATGAAAGTTTTACAAGAGTAACATACATGACATTTACTTATGGATTAAAATATGAGTCTGAGACTTGCCTTCCCAAAGGTCGTCTAGGTCCATAAAAGGTTGTAACTTAGCCAAGGGTTAAGGATAAAACAAATGAAGGATATGAACTTCAAAAACATCTTAGGAGCAAGTTACAATTTGCCCATCCATATCAACTTTCTCCTTTTTTGATTCTTACTTTCCCAAACCATCGAAGCTTTTTTCATTCAATCAAGAGCTTGATGAGAATTTTCAAATTTTCTCTTTTCTTTCATGTTTATTATTCTTTTTCTTTTTCTTGATTTTATTTTTCTACCTTTTCATTTTCATTGCAATTCTTCTTCATATCTAACCTTTTCCAACTTGCTCGTTTTAAGATATTAAGGGTGAGACCTCTTGTCTAGGTTTTTTCAAGGTTTTCATAAATGAAGAACATTTTTTTAAGGCTTCAAATTGGCTCCTAGAATCAATGTAACCAAATGAATAGATACAGGCTCAAAATTGTTCAAAGATAGCCTAGAATCACTCCTATGGATCAATGTCTCAAAGTTAAACTTCTAACTCAAAATTTATGATACAAATGTACTCTTGCAATCAAAACACAAACAAATTATAGATGAAGCTATTGAAAGAAATAAGACTGTGAACCTATGGGCACTCTGTAAACTCTCAAAAAAAAATGGCACAACTAAGGCTCAAAACTCACATTGGTCAAAGTCTCCACTTTCATCCTATGCATGCAAAAAACAAAGTTATTGATTCTTTGGCTTGACAAAAATATAACGAGAAGGCTTCAATACTTTAAGGAAATTAAAAATTTTTATATAAACAAAAGATCATTCTAAAGCTAACAAGTAAATTAACAACTTGAATTCTTTTTATTCACAGGATTCAGAGAAAAAGATGAATCTAACTAACACAATTTTTTTTCTTTTTATTTCTATCATTTTCATTATCATTTTCATGCTAAAAATCATAAAAATACTCAACAATATACTTTAAAAACCTAATAATTTTCAAAATTTTTGAGTAATTTCCATGATTTCGTAACTCCCAACTTAAATGATGCATTGTCCTGTACACTTGAATACAAGAACATGAAATATGAATAAAAGATAGCATAAGGGATAAACATTTTTAATTATCAAGCATGACATATGATGAAAATAGGAAACATATAAAACAAGAAAATAAATTTGAAGTTACAAAACAAAGTGATGCAGCACAATCATAAAATCTGCTGTAAATTGCTTTTAATGGATTTACAATAATAAGACAAGACGAAAAAAGAAAGCAATACAATAAAAGATGGAATAAGAGTATATGAATTTCTAGGGCAAAAGTCCAAAGAAAAGATTGAAAGTCTGATTTTCTGTAATAAAATAGTAAAAACCAACGCCAAAAAGACTCATGAAGAGGTATTTATATTAAGGTTACAGCAGCCCTAGCATCCTAACCTTTGATCACCTTCCTAACTCTTTAATCCAAGCCCTCCAATGTAATTAAAAACTCACATGACAGGCACTTAACTTTTTTTAAAGGAGTAAGACCTTGAATACCATCTATAAGACTAATTTAAAGTATAAAATACTACAGAAAATAAAGAAGATACTTAAAAAACTTGCTACTAAGGCTTAAACTAAGCCTATTAGTGAGTCTTGATGACCTTGACAAGCCTCTTGGATGCACCCGCGTCAAGAAAGTTCCCTTTAACTTCAGCATAAACCTCTGGATCAATCCTTTTCAACTCCTCGGCAATCCATGTGCTTTCACTAGCTGGTTTGCCCAACCGCTTCTCCAAAAATCACCTATACTTATTCCCTCTCCTTGAATTCACCTCTTTGTTATCCAACACATCTTCAACAACATCTGGTTGCACCATTGGAAGTTGTTGAATCTGAGCCTCTCTTGAAAATTCTTCTCTATCATATCCTTCAAACTCATATAAGTTAGACACGTTAAAAATAGGACTAATTCGTAAATCTGGTGGTAACTCCAACATATAGGCATCGGAGCTAATTTTCTTCAACACCCTACATGGCCCAAACTTTCTTGACTTGAGCTTGTGGCAAGTACCCTTTCGAAATCTATCTCACGTCAAATGGACTAACACCATGTCACGTTCTTCAAAATCCTTAGCTCTCTGATGTTGATTATCTGCTATTGCATAGGATGCATTACTACATGTAATGGCTGCCTTCACTTCTTGAACTCTTCTAATATGATCGACAAATGCCTTTCCATCTTCACTTACTCTAGCCTCTTGCGGTAGTGATGCTAGATCAAAAACTTGTTGAGGTTTAAGCCCATAAATTGCCTTAAATGGAGTTTTCTTCATAATTCTATTCACCGAATTATTGTAGGCAAATTCAGCTTGCAGTATAATAGAATCCCATGTCTTCACTTAATTCCCAACAAGACATCTCAACAAGTTACCCAAGCTGTGGTTGGTTATCTCCATTTTTCCATCCGTTTGTAGATGACAAGTGCTAGAGTACTTGAGTTTGCTCCCAAGTTTTCTCCATAGTGTCCTCCAAAAATTCCCCATAAACTTGATGTCTCTATCAGAAACAATTGAAGTTGGAATACTATGCAGTCTCACCACTTCTCTGAAAAATAAATCAGCCACATGTGTTAGCATCAGCAGTTCTTGAACGAGGAGTGAAATGGGCCATTTTATAAAAATGGTCCACTACAACAAAAATGGAGTTGTATACCCTTGCTGTCACAGAAATGCCAAAGCAAAATCCATGCTAATATGTATCCAAGGAGCTTTTGCAATGGGTAAAGGAGTGTAAAACCTGTGTTTTGCAAACTCTCCTTGCCAAATTGACAAATCGGATACCTCCCAACCAACTTCTCCACATCTTTGTACATCTTTGGCCAGTAACACTGATCAGCCACCGTTGCCATTGTCTTGTCCCTTCCAAAATGACCACCTAAACCATTGCCATGAAGTTCCCTCATGATTTGCTAGCTTAGGGATCTCTCAAGAATGCACAACTGATTTCCCTTGAATAAATACCCATCGTGTAACATGTGTGGCAGCTTGTTTTTCCTGTTGAACATTGTAATTCAACTACAATAGAGCTGAAAAATGTGTCTTTTTCATATTGATTTTTCAATTCTTCAAACCCAATTACTTGTGTACTGATCACTATCAAAAATAGTGTCTGCCTACTCAATGCATCTGCAACTTTATTAGACATACTGGCTTTGTATTTAAGGGAAAAAATAAATCCCTGTAGATAAGAACTCCGCTTTACATGCTTGAAATTTGGCTTCTTCTGTGAATTCAAGTATCTCAAGGCTTGATGATTAGAATAAACAACAAACTCTTTATATGCTAGGTAATGCTCCCAATGTTGAATGGCTCGAACAAGTGAATAAAATTCCAAATCATAGGTAGAATATTTTTAAAAGGAAAACTAAAATCGGATTCATCATCTTCCATAACTCATTCATGGGTATGAAAACGAATTTGAGAAAGGTTTTTTGGTGGAGTTTAGCTAAACTTGATCCCTTGTCATCCCGACTTGTGTATATTATTCCTGTATAATTTTGTCCCCCACAATTCAACGGAGGGTAAGACCCCTGACTAACTAGCATGAACGCATGCAGAGAGTAGCAAAGTAGTTGGCCTTCTCAAACACTGTTATAATGTGCCTGGTACTTCTTGGACTTGTCTTAGTTTGAAAATGGAAAACTTGATAACTGTGGACACTTCAATTACCCTTTCATATGACATGTTTGGTGAATCTCTTATAAAATTGATTTTCTGAATGTAACTTGCACATCCCGAATGAGTTTTAAAGCACTTCTAAAGAAAACATTGTATACAACGGCAACACAAAATTAAGAAGGAAATGGATAGTTCTAATATAGGAAAAGAATGAATGATAAAATCAAAGGATGTAGGAAGAATACAGGTAATAGGCATCATAAATATTTTCTTCATGTGGCTTCATCTTTCATAGTTGCAAGTTCTAATACTAGTATTTAAACTGATCTAGATTCTACACAAGGATATATGAATATATAAGTATGTTGATGTGTCCCTTTTTCTGTGTTCTACCTTTTGAGATGCCTTGTCACTGTGGCTTTGTTGTGTTGTGCCCATGTTGTGTTTTTTATTTTCTTTACCCTAAAAACTGTGAAAGGCTACGGAGATTCTCGGTCACCAGCCCTAACATAACTAGCAGAAACATTTTTAGGAATTCTTTATATATTACATATATTTATTTTTTGTCAATTCTGAAGAAGATATACTCAAGGATTTTGTAAAAGCTGATCCAAGAAAATCTAGCTTTGTATAAAGCTCTGGAAGATATGGAAGATTAGACATCACAGAAGATAACTATTCTATCGAGGTCTTAACTGAGCAACCCATATATTTCTACCACTGCTACATGGAATAGCAATACAACTGCGACGCAATAAATGAAAGACAAAACCATCTATCTACATTTTCTTAGACTCCCTCTTCATTTTTATCTGTCAGCAGGTAATTTAGATTTCTTCTGCATGTCCAGTGTCACATTCATGATGCCTTCTAACCTGCAGTCAATTGTGTGGCAATGGTTTATGCTTTCGTGCACTCAACAACTTTGTTTTACTCACACATTTATCATGTTGCTATTGTCTGTATAGGTTCCATGAGATTAATACAAGCTGTGGTCCCTCACATGGCCTCTAGAAAGAAGGGAAAGATTGTAAATGTGGGAAGTGTTACTGTTTTGGGTCCTGGACCATGGGCCGGTGGTTACACTGCATCTAAAGCTGCTCTACATGCAATAACTGATACCTTGAGGTTTGTAGAATATATTTGCCCATCTTGGTGTTAACTGGTTTTCTGTTTCTTATTTGCACAAGCAAAAACCTGAAATAGATTACAAATAGTTGCAATTCTACACCTAATGCTGCACTAGATTCACAACTGATACCTTGGGGCACAGCATAGTTGCCCACGTTATCCATGGTCTTTTATCCCATCTTCATCTGGGAAAATAATCATTATAAAGATGTAGCATCAACAAAGAAAACTACCTTTGTCTTGTATAGAGTCAACATGAAACCCAGGATTTCTAATCAGTAGGGCCGAAAGTTAACGTACAATTGATTGACTAGGAGAAAAATCTATTATTTTTGTAATAACATTAGTTTCTTAAGGGTGATTATGGTAATGTCATTAAATTTGTGCGAATAATTTTTTGAAAAAACAAAAACTATTCTAACTTGGGCGATATGTTGCCTCTATACACGTGTGCCGTGCTAGGGCCGATAGCGGGTTAACAGTGGAGACAAAGTACTAGGGAGTTTTTATTCGGCGAAAAAGCAAGAAGGGTTTAAGTTCAATTTGTAGTTGAGTGGGGACAATTACCCATTGGGCCTTTAGTTGCTCCGCCCCTATACAGAGTTGCCAAGTTCATGTCTTCAATGGATGACTTTCTGAAGACGTACATTGTTGTGATATGTGCACACCTTGCCTCAAGAAAGCCTTGACGCCCTTCCGCTGTGCATATAAATTCAGATCCACTTTTATGCCAATGGTATTTATTTATTCTTACAAAGAGTCATTTATGCTTCAATCTTTGTGCATCCATCATTCTATGCATGCAGATTGGAGCTTAGGCCATTTGGGATCGATGTTATCAATGTTGTCCCCGGAGCTGTTAGGTCAAACATAGGAAATTCTGCCATAGCCAGCTACAATCGTATGCCCGAATGGAAGTTATACAAACAATTTGAAGAAGCCATCCGAGCTAGAGCTTACTTCTCACAGGGCTCAAAGTCAACCCCTTCAGAAGATTTTGCGAAGACAACGGTAGCAGCACTGCTGAAAAAGAATCCACCATCTTGGTTCTCTTCTGGCCACTACTCCACCATAATGGCAGTAATGTACCATCTGCCACTATTTGTCAAAGATTTCATTCTCAAAAAGGCAATGAAATGTTAAAATCTTACATTTTATGTCACGTTTCCGAGTACATATTCATATTTGTGTATATATATATATATGCATATTTTACTCCTGTTGGGACATCTTGTAATTGACTGCCCAGAAGATCTGGAATTCTATACTTTACTTTTGCAGACACATATGCTGTTTAAAGGTGCTATTCGATCCAGTCACCCTGGCTCATAAGTCCTTTGTTTGAGATTCTGTTTTCCTATTTACTTACTAGCTATTCCAAAAATTAAGAGAAGTCTGTTAATTTTGTTGTTGTGTGAATACGTGTTGAATTTAATGGAAGGAGCATTTTGCCAAATGGAATGAAAATGGGAGCGAGTTCAAAACATGGAATAAAATGATTCCACAAAGGAAACTGAAAACCATCTAAATAAGAAATGTTGCTTTATCTGGTTTAGATTGGCAAATACAAAATTCTCTCTCTCTCTCTCTCTGCGCTAAACCAACGCTTTACAGGTTTACCTATAACAAGAAAAATAAATAAATAACACAAACAAACAATAACTATGACTAGAAGAGATACTGCACAATAACTCCAGGAGGCCAAATATGACCAAGGGGGGCAGAAACTTGGAGGTGCTGGTGGTGGCTGAAGCAGCTGCTGCTGAGCTACTTACAATGGTTGCTGAGAAAAAGGCACCACCAGGGGTCGGGCTGGGGGCGGTGGCCCTGGTTGCAATGGCAGAATGTTTCCATAAGCATTCGAATTCACAATTCCCACTGATAGTTGTGGATGTTGCTGAGAACCAAGTGTGGGAAGCATATGGTATTGGCTCTGCAAGGTTCGTTGTGGCACCAAAATTGAGTGATATGAGTTGCTTGGTGGAGTTGCAGGCTGCTTCGCTTGCATATTACTGACTGAGTTCGTAGTTAGGGAAGGAAAAGAAGCGGATGCTGAAGAGGACTTTGTCAGGCCAGCATTTTTGGCCTCTTCTGCTGCAAACGTCGACAGAACCAAACTCATGGTGTACTGAGAAGATGTGGAAGCTGCAAGCCTGTCGGCAACCTCAGCTGCAATGGCTGAAGCTGTTTTCTTGGGATTTTGTGGCCCACTTTTGCTCGCATCCGTGCATGGTGGGGTTGCAGATGATTGTTCCAAATCTGCAATGTAATTTTCGCCATGAAACCGCTTCTGCATGTTGCTGGCTTCCGCTGCCCGAGCCTGTCCTACCTGAAAATCGATTGAATATGAAACATTATCATCATGATAAGATGTGATACTTTGTGTTGGCCCGTAATTATTGAAGTCCTAATGGTGTGAAGGATAATATTAGCATTGCGTTGGCACAGATTATTTGATAGTTAAGTCCGAATTGCACAACAAGTTTACTGTAGATTACCTACATCAACTGCTGAGCCTGACAGCTGGTACATGCTTGAACTCTTGGAAATGACTCAAAAGTCCGTAAATCCAAATATGGGTTTTTCATATTCACAAAGAATTGATTCATTGGTCATAATAAGAGCGTCAAGTGAACATCACCTAAGCCATTCTTTTACTTAATTATTTAATCTTTTTTCTTTTCTTTTTTTTTTAATTACCTCAAAGTAAGAATTAAGATGGGCCTAGAGAAACATAAATACAAATTCCTGCAGCCAGCTTGACCCCAAAATGGTTGTAACCTTCAGAAGAAACTGGAGTAGCAAGGGAGTAAAGATCTTTAGTATCTGGTTCAGAACAATGTGCATGGTAACAGGTTGTTCCAGTCATTATCTCAGCAAAAGTGAATTAACTCTTGGAGACAACACCTTCCTGCAGTTGATCGAGTGAATTTAATGATTAAATGGCATTTTCAAGTGTTCCAAAACAAGCATGCCCATAGTCCAATTCTGGTATAGTATCATTCTGCAAATGCAGAGTTGGCCACTATATGTCAACTGTATGCTTGCATGATATCTATGATTCTATATTCCATACATTGAAAATCTCCATATCTCCATTGAAATCCCAGAGGATTTCTATTAATTAATATGCACAGCCAAAGTCAAAAACAAAATCCCAGAGGATTTCTAAAGGTTGGAATTGCCTTTTTAGCTTTTCATATTCAAATTGTTCCATATTCCAGGAATAAGTTCTAGTATGACCAAAAATAAACGACAAATCATATTCTTAGACCAACCGTGATAGTGCTTCTAACTGCTGTTTTAGCAGCTTAGCAATTAATGTAAAGGATCATACTGGAACATATTTATTGCAAAACCTATAAAATCATACAAAGAACAAATAAGAGTCCAATACTTTCGTATGCAGTATTGTAGCATTTTAAAAGGATCAATCACATATTCGGCCAGTATGCATAATTGACACAACCCTAGACCTTTATTTAACCGGCAGAAGAAACAAGTGAACTAGTGAACAAGCAAGGAACAGTTGAAAAAAAAAAAAAGAAAAAAGAAAGGAATATAGTTGTCAGAAAGAATACCTGCTTCTGCGTGCGAACATTCTCCAGTTCAAATTCCTGAAATTTTTTCCTGAAAATTTTTCATAACACAAGCACAAAGATTGAAAATTTTAAAATTACGCTATTAGGGACAACAGCACTTTTTTCCCCTCTACGGTGTGGAAGAGATACTTTCCAACCATAAACTCGGAGAGGTAGTGGGTTCAAAACTGATAGGTTTAGGATCGAAATAAAGCCACAAAACTCTAAGCAACATTGTTAAAATCCCGATTTAAATCTTAAAATTTTACAATTTTTCAATGTTAGAGTGGAAAAACTTATTCGATTTTATGTAAAATCTTAATAAGAGCAAAATAGATAAAATCTCAATTTTGAGATATAAAATCAATAAAATCTTGATTTTATAGGTAATTTTACCGATTTTAAAAATTAATTGATTTTTGTGTAATTTTTTCAAATAAAATAGATTTCTATGATTTGTTTTGTCAAATAATATGCCACAACTATTTCACTTTTGTTACTTTTTTTAAGATTTTTTTAATTCTATAATACTATTATTTACTATACTACACTAGTTGAGAACCATGTGCGTTGTTGCACCAAATTAACTATAAATTAAATGTAGTAGTTAGGATAGAAGCAAAGAGACCTATGATGAAATATTACAAATACTTTCAACTCAAACAAAAAATAAGAATAAAATGAAGTCAGTATTTTAATGTCAGCTATATAAATCACACCAATCATTTTAACGGTCTCAATTGTATAGTTGGGTAAATAGAGTATAGAACCAAATATAAAATCTTTTGTAAACTTTGTTAAAGATTCGTTTTGTTAATATGAGTAATTTTTTATGTATTGTATTTTTCTTGATTCATGCCTTTTCTCTCTTCTCTTATTAATAAAATTATTAACTTATCAAAAAAAATAGAAACTCTAAGTGAAAATTTGTAACATAATAGACTTTTTTCTACAGGCATTTAATAAAATCTTACGATTTTACAATTCGATTTTACAATTTGATTTTCGGACCTTCCATCGATTTTAAATAAAATCTCGATTTTAACAATTTTGACTCAAAGTTTTATTGCAAAAAACTGAAGTTGCAAAATTTAGAGAATTTGCTTACTGATTTGCTCTGACTTTAAAGCCTCTCTATATTGTTCTGAGATTTTGCCAAACTTTAAACTGATCATAAGCTATCTATTTATAGCCAAAAACTAAAACTAGAAAATAAAATACATGTGTATGCTAATTATTACAAAAGCTTCAAAATGTTAAAAATGGTAGCTGAAGGTGGCTTTGCAATGGAGGCTCTGAGACAGTGGACGGGTTGCAAAAATTGACTTTTGAGGGATTGCAAATTACTTTCTCAATACCCTTGCTTAAATTGTAATTCGAAAGAAATTTTTCAATTTTCGCAGCTTATCTATTGGAACGGCTTTTGTGAAGATATCTATCAGTCATGGTTTTAAGAAATGGTAAGGGCTATCATAATGGTAATAGTGTAGTGACGCAGACGTGGAATGTAACGGATGTTACGTAATGGAAACAAAAACCAAAAGTGTGATTTTCTTTTTTTCAAATTCACATCTTATCTAAATTGAGCAGTTTTTTATGTTTTAACAATTAAAATGTATAAATATAGATTATTAGCGTTGTCTGATGGTTTTATATTAATTAATAATATTATACATAAATATTACTTTTTTTAGACATGTAAATGAAAATAAGCTCACACACACACACACACACACATATATTAAATTGTTACTTATATAATAATTAACACAATAATAAATGTTCAGTTAGTAAAGTAAAATAATAGATCAATATAGAAGAAAACAACCCATTAGTTAATAAATAAGTAGTCATAGAAACAAAACAGCAATCATAATCTATTCTTATAAAAACTAAACAAAAAATAAGGTTGGAATAATAAGACTTACATAAATTAGATGAAACAAGTAATGTAGCCATTAAAGTCACCATCAAAATGAATGTCGTATAGGCTCGGTTACTTTTTGCAAATTACCATCCCATCCCGTGCTACTAGATGTGGTGTTATCTTTTTTTTTTTTTTTTTTTGGAAGTTATAGATGTGGTGTTATCATTGTAAAATTGATACTTACTCGGAGGATGGAGATATTGAGGAGGGTAGTGAGAGGTACATTGAGGGGGATATTGAAGAGGACAACCGTAAAGGTCAAAAATACTATATGGATGTAGTGAATTATATGATGACTCACCACCACTACCTTGTGAAGACTTAGCAAGTGAAACCCCTCCAAAACTTAAAAAACAAATGTCATTAGAAGAACCCTCTAAGTTATGTTGTTGTATCCCCTAATTTGCCTTGATAGTTCACTCTTTTTCTGAGACTCATCCGCTTGAAATAGATGCTGTGGAGGCATTAGAATAGGTTCTCCTACCTCTTCATCATTCCTAAAACCAATTTGTGAAGTTAGATATACTTTAACGTATTTCTTGTTTTGTTGTGGATTAGGCTAAATGTACTCCAATTTTTTTTTTCATAATTTGAAGAAGACGTTATTTGACTCAAAACTTTAGTAGCTATATGCTATAACTCGGGAGCACTAGAACCATAAAGAATCCACCACTCTGTTGTAATATATAAATAAGTCTAAATTAGTATGAGATAAAAGTATAACAACAAATATATTGAAATGGTAGCGAGTAAAATTTAAAGTGTGTCTATTAGGGTTTGTTCTCATTATGGATCCTTGGGCCACAAGTTGATTAAGCGAATCTTGTTTATCTCTAAAGATAAGTAATTGTAAATTATCATAAGTTTAGTAAGTGATTTTGAACCATAAATATAAACTAATTAAATTTTTTATTTAAATAAATAAGAATAATTATCACTCACCTGATTTATGGCCAAATTTTGATTATCTACATTTGGTTTCAACTTTATGATCACATTTTTTATTCCATTTAACACTTACCATTAAAACATCAAGAGAAGATTGATTCCCATATTGAAATTAAGGGTTCAAAAAATATCCTGCCATGGATATAAATGTAAAACAAATGTTACTATAAGAAAATAAATGAAGACTATGTGGTTCAAGAAAAAACAAAAAAGACACTTAAAAAATATATATATACCAGCCACATGTAAATCATGATGTAACTGTGAAACCCAATGACTACCAATTATCTTCTAATACTCTCGATAGTAGCAACAATTATTTTTAATTTTTAATTTTGCTCTATCCATCACTTCGTATATGAAACCCATGGTAGATTTTTAATCACCATCCACCAACCTTAGTACCTTAGCAAAGGGTTCATATACTTTAATTATATAATTGGACTTCTTCCAAAACTCAAAATCTAAAATTAGTTGTTTCACTTCAACCTCTAGACCACTTCTTGATCTCCCGCATTTTGATCTTCTCCACTCCTCTAATGTAAACATATTTCTGTACTCTTACTTATATCTTAGTGCTTTCAAGTGCAATGAAATTTGTTGCAAATCTAGTGATAACAAGGCAAAGAAATTCTCTTCTTCCAGTGAACTTCTTCATGATGGAATAGACTGTTGGATAATTGTAAATAAAAGTTGTCATGGATTCTGATGTATCCAAGACTTTTGCTACACTTTTCTTTTTTGAAATATCATGTAGCATCAAATCAATACAATGCGCAGCACATGGAGTCCAATACAATACACTTTTTTTACATCAATTTGTGGCCCTCAACTTTTAAAGCTGTCTCATTATCAGTCACAACTTAGACCATGTAAGACTCACCAATTTCCTTTACCACAGAATCCAACAACCTAAAGTAGTAATCTGTCATCCTAATGTTCACATGTGATGCATTAATGGACTTTTGAAAGATTGTTCCTTTATTACAATACACCAAAAAATTAATTATAGGATCACGTGTTGGTCCAATCCACCCATCACACATGATTGTAACTCCTCTCTCCTTTCAAATCCCTTCGAATAAGTTTATCCATTGTTTAATCTCATCATACTCCATACGCTGGTACACCTCTAAAATCTCATGTCGATAGGAACATTCACCCCTTCCCTAACTCTACTGCTATATCAAATATAGGTTGAGAATATTTTGACTTTACAAACCAAAAGGAAATGTTATTAAAGAACATAAATTTCGAAATGGCTCTACCCAAACTTTCTTTTACTTTTTTAACCCCTTAAAATTCAGCTTGGGTTGTTTTGAACTTTTATTTTTCTAGAGTAAAATATCCATTTCCATTAACTTGGCTCCAAATGACTCATGATCAATCCAATTTCTCTGCCTGCCATCAACATCATGTACACTTCTTCCTCGAGTCAATCCACATCTACTTTCACCCTGAGTACTGCTACTCCCTGCACCTCTCATTCTTTTTTTTTTTTTCCAATTCTCATGCTCTTATCTACTTGTATATTTTGCATATATCAGTTTTGGGGCATCAAAGTCCTCTTCATCTCCCAAATTAACACCACGACTTCCATCTCTCAATTATGTTTCTAGTTCCTCTTTTCTTTTTTGCTTGTCATTCTTCTTTTGCACGATATCTTTCAAGTCTTTCATCATCTCCTCTCTTACTTCTTTGGATACACTCTCACATGGTGCCACATTTTCTCTTTTTGTTGCCTTTACATGTATTATGCCATCTTTAATAATTTTTACACAATTTGTATTTAGCGTCATGTCGAGTACCAACAAGTGTTGCAAACCTCCAACTAATATCATTATTAGGATTAATTTTAGAAGTGTCATCACCACTATCACTAAGAATAGTACCGCTACCATCACCCCTAATATTTGATTGACGAGGCATTGTTATCCTACTAAATAAAAAATAATATTATATTATTTCATTATCTCATATCATCAAAATATAAAATATAAATGTTTGGTGTTATATCTTTTATATAGCTAAAATCTTAAATTAAATTTAATTAGTTACAATAAATTTAACTTAATATAATTTTTAGTGTAGCTAATTTTCTTGTTAATATATTATTGTATAACAATTATGCTTAATTAATAATTTTTAATATAAAATTCTTAATTTAATATATTATATAATATATTAATATAATAATATAATAATTATATTTAATTAATATTTTTGTTAATATGTTAATAATGTTTAATATAACTAAAATAAACTATATAAATTATATTATAAATTATATTAAATTAAATTTATCATACCTCTAACTTAATATAACTTTTTTTCTGGTAACTGATTTAATATAACTTTTTTTTTTTTTGGTATCTGATTTAATATAACTTTTCTTTTTTTGGTATTTGATTTAATATAACTTTTCGTATAGCTAATATTATTGTTAATATGTTATGATATAAAAATTTATTATAATGCTAATTTAAAATTTTATTATTATGTTATAGTATATTAGTTATGCTTAATTAATAATTTTTAATTTCAAATGCTTAATTAATATTATTTAATACTATTAATATAAATTATATACAATATTAATATAATATTATTATTAATTTTATTAAGCTAAAATTATTATAATTTAATTTAATATAATTTTTAGTACAACTAATATTTTTGTTCATTTGTTATGGTATAATAATGATGCTTAATTAAAAATTTTTAACATAAGTAATATAAATTATATAACATCTTAATATAAAAAATTATGATAATATTTAATTACATTTAAATATGATTTAAGGAGTGTTTGGTGACTACATCGCAAATGTGCTATTAGAATTAACCCCCAAGTATAAGGGCGTACAGTATAGTTTTACTTGATGAGACCAGGATCGTATCCACATGGAACTACGAATGAAGCCTAGGGTTTCTAAGTTCTTCTAACTACTGTGCTCTTTTTAAAAACAATAAAAATAAAATCAGATTTTGGTTTTAAGAGGTTGGATTTTTGAACTATGAACTACTTAACAATAAATTGAAATGCAAGTAATTAAACTAAACCAGAAAATAAACAACTAAAATGATCTTAAATTAATTAAAAGCAATTAAGAGATTCAAATAAAATTAAGCCAAAACAATGCAAAAAAAATAAAACTAGGGTTTTGAACAATATTTCCTTATTCTTATGTTTTGATATGATTATTATTTCAGTTTATAGCTCACATTTAGGAAAAGTAAACCGGAAGGGTTTCATCGTGAAAGCATTAATTCCAAATCACAGTTTTAAAATCACGTTTAAGATAAATAAAATTGAAAATATTTCACTTTGAAAACATTCTTTGGTCCAGATTTCTTTTCTTTGATTTCAAAATATAAAGAAAGTGTTAATCAAGTAACATCATCAGTGATCTCAACGAAATATGATCGGGGTTACAAGTTTTCAAATGTTTTGAAAACCAAAAGAAAAGGAAAACCGGAAAATAAATATAAATTTATCTTTTTTATTTTCAAGTATGGAGAAAGTTATTATCCTGTGTTATTATCAGTGATTTTGACGAAATATGATCAACTACATAAGTTTTTAAAGATTTTGAAAATATTAGAAATAGATTTAGAAAAACAAGAACCCTAATATGCAAGTTTTACATTGCATACTTGGATTTGATCACATCCAACACTCGAATAAAGATTCACCTATCATTGATGGATTGAATCACAAACGAATCTATGCTAGCATATTAAAGAAACAAATAACACAAAAAATAAAAGAGAAAGAAGAGACAAACTCCATTGAAAATAAATTTTGCACTTGTATTAAGAATATTGTTGCGTATTCAAAGCTTGAATCCAAAACTTCCAATCAAATGTAATGAAAAATCTTTAAAACTAAAGGAAAACTCCTAGAAAATAACCCTAAAATGTATATAGCTTCAAAGTTAAATTATAGCCCTTCGAGTCTTTTTTCCAACCCAAAAAGTACCACATCAATTAGTGTTGTGAGTAAAAAGTTATGGCCAAAACATTGACAGGGTGTTGTGTTAAACCATGTGAAGAATTCTAAATCGTGTTGGTGACAAGAAAATCACCCAGTGGCCCTTCGGGCACCGGGCTATAAACCCCAAGGAGACTAGCATAGGACCCCATCACCACAGCCTCCCACTTATGACTTGGCCGCCCAAGAGGTGAATCGAACTCACAACTTGAGTATATCACCCACATTTGAAGCTCAATCCCCATTCCACTGGATCAACCAGTGGTGGGTTACTTGATTTTAAGCTTTTGAATTACCTCAATTGGATCCTGAAAACTAAAAATATGTCCCAAATCCTACCCTTGTTAAGATTTTTCCAACTTTCCAACCTTGACTTTCAAGCAATGTTTCACGACTAGAACGAACTTGAATTTTGACCCACGATTCATTTCTTAAAAGCTTGAGATATCCACTATAACTTTAATAAAGATCACTTTTAATTTCTGAAACTCCTTTCACGTCAAAATTGTGCATCTCTCCCATTCCAACAAGCTATTCTAGTATATTTTCTACTAAAACCTTCATAAATCAGCAAACTAACATAAATAAACAAAATTAAGTTAAAATAGACATATTAAAACAGAAATTACCAAAATTAGCATGGAAATCAAGGTTTATAATTACCCTTTTCAAGCATAATCATTTGGATTCCTAAAAAAGCACTAAAAAAACTCTAATTTTTATCAATTTTTTCTTATTTTTTCCAATCAAATTTCGTCAAGTGTCACTTTTATACTAATTTTTTTTATTTTAACAAATTAAACACTATCTTAATATATCTATACTAAAATGTAATATATTATACTTATATATTAATATTAGATATCATAATTATATTTATATATTATTTATTAATTGCCTAATACTAGCACAGCGCTAATTAATATTATTTAATATTGGTAATATAAATTATATAAAATATTAGTATAATATTATTAATTATATAATGCTAAATTTTTTATAATATAATTTGATATAATTTTTAGTACCACTAATATTTTTGTTCATACGTTATGATATAATAGTAATGCTTAATTAATAATTTTTAACATAAGTAATATAATTTAAAGGGTATTTGGATCCTTAAAAACATAAAAAAAAAAAATAATTTTTGTCAATTTTTTTAAGTTTTTCCAATCAAATTTTAACAAGTATCACTTTTACACTATTTTTTTATTTTTTTAATTATTTTAACAATCAAACAACGTCTTAATATATTAATATTAAAATATAATATATTTTACTTATATATTATAATTATAATTATATTTACACATTGTTTACTTACCCAATACGTCTATCTCCCAACTCCCAAGGAACCCACCTAGTGCACCCACCCACTGCTAAATCAAATCAATTCTTTAGTCTTCCAGAGGCTTCGTTCACTTCACTGTCTGTTTAAGGTCTGCATCCACAGTTGCTGTTGCTTCAATATTTCTCTTCAAAATTTGTTTCATATATATATATATATATATATTGTAATAATAATCTACCGACTAGAAGACGAGATGAGTAAAATCTAAGGAAGAAAAAAAAGATCAAGATCTAATTTGTTACCTGAAAGCTAGAACTAGAATCGGGAGAAGACGAAGGTTGAAATTGGAGCTGAAAAAAGTCGAATCGGTGACGTTGCTTGCTTAATCTCGATCTAGAATTAGAAGTCTTCAATGATTCAATTACTTCTCTTTCTTTCACAATTTTTGATTTTTTTAGAAGACACAAAGCAGGTACTTTGTTATTTTCAAACTTTAAATGAGAGTTTTGTTAATTTTTTTGAAACTCTAATGAATCAAACTTTTACTTTTCAATTCTTTGTCGATTTTTCTCTAAAGTTTTTTGTCAATTCTTCTTTCGTTGTTGATTTCTTTGCTTAACTGAGCCATAACGTAGTGTCACTCCTCCGTAACAAGCATTACGACACCGCGATGTGTCATTACAGTGTGATAGCCGCTCAACTCCCCATAACTTGGCCTTAACAAGCTCGGTAGGGCCCGATTCCAATAAATAACGGTAACGATCAGGACATAACAGCATTTTTTAACACCATGTCGCTAGCTAATCATTTATGTTAATAAATTTCGATTGAATTTCTTATTTGTTAACAAGGTTTCTGATGAAATGATATCGGAGTTCTATATGCTTGCTCCTTTTATGAAAAACAGGATTTTTTGTCATTGCAATTGTAGGCATGTGATTGTAGTATATTATTGTAGGAGCTTTCTATTTTTGCTTCAAATCTAACAGGATTCTTCTTAACCAAATTGCTTCACTTGCAACATCTGTTGCAGCGATGTACTCGGCTTCTGCTAAGGAGAGTGACACTCTCCTTTGCTTTCTGGATAACCAAGAGATAGGCTTAGTATCTAAGTAGAAGACATATCTTGATGTGCTTTTACAGCCATCAATGGATCTACCCAATCATTACCTGTGTATCTAGCAAATTTGTTTTCTTCTTCTTGGACATGCTGATATTCTTTGTTTTTTGCAAATACCGTAGTATTCCTTTTCCTACAGTGAAATAAATTTGACTTGGTTCATTCATGAATTTTGGATATTATACTTATTAGATGTACAATGTCTGGTCTGGTGTTAGTGAGATACATCAGAGAACCAACCGGGCTTCAATATAACGTTGGATTAACTTTTTTGCTCTATCTTTTTGCTACAACTTCTCATTCAACACCATTGGGGTTGTGACTGGCTTAGATTTTGTCATCTTAAATTTTTTCAACAAGTCCTCAATGTATTTTTCTTGAGAAATGTAAATTTCTCCCTGTGCCTATTGCACTTGAATCCCAAGAAAATGTTTCATAAGGCCTAAATCTATCATTTCATATTCTTTTTTCATGGCTTTTTTGAAATCTTTCAACATTTTGAGATTAGTGCGAATATAAATTATATCATTAATATAAAGACAAACAATAAAAAAATTATTATTACCTCACTTTTTAACATATGGGGAAAGTTCGTCTGGGACTTCTTTGTAAATTGCTATTATGGAAGTATCTGTCTATCTTGCTATTTCATACACACAAGGCTTGCTTAAGACCGTAGAGTGCTTTCTTCCCATTCCATTGTATAGCCTTGAGGTTGTTCAACATATGCCCCTTCTTCTGATTCTCCGTTCAAGAAGGTTGATTTGAGATTGAGTTGGTAGACTGGTAGATCCAATTGCGTTGCCAATGCTAGTATTATCCAAATAGTCTCCATTCGAGCTACCGAGGTAAATATTTCATTGAAGTGGTTATTATGAATAGCCTATTACAACAAGATGAGCTTTGTGCTTTTGGATGAAGCCATTTTCATCGAACTTTGTTTTGTAGATCTAATTGAGTCCAACAACATCTTTTCCTTTTGAGCAATTGACCAGGTCCCATGTATGATTTTTAACAATGATCTTCATTTCTTCACCCATTGCTTTTTGTCTAACTTTATCTTTGACTGTTTCTTCAAACATCTAAGGTTCAGAAGAGAAAAGTGCAAGATTGCCTGTATCATAGATATCTCTTAATGAACATACATACCTTTTTGATAGGTAAGTTTGGTTCTGAATCTAATTCTAAATCTGAGTCACTTCTTTATAATATTAGTAGATTTATATTTGGCAAAGAACTCAGTCTTACTTTATCCTTTTTTTTTTTTGGGTAAGTAAGTATTGTATTTGGATTAATGGAATAAAATGTATAGAGTTCTGAGAGCATACCTTTCTATTACAAAAGAATCATAAGTTATACAAAAAACAGGAATCCCCTAGTTCTTACAAAGTTCAACATTGACATTTGTAGACTTGATCCTTGCAAGTTGGAAGGCTTTGATGCGGACTTCATTCTTTATCTTCTTTAATGTTCTTGCATGGGAAGCTGCTATCCCCTTAAAGACTATTGTGTTTCTCGCAATCCATATATTATAAACCATTGAAGCCCATGCTAATTTGTTGATAGTATTTAGGAATGATTTCCAGCTAAAATTTCCAACAGCCCATTCAACTTCACTTCTTCACCTTTGTTTGGCTCTTGGCATATTGCATAACTTGTTGACTTCTTGCCACACTTCTTATGAGTAAGAACAATCAAAAAATAGATGATCTATTGTTTCATCCTCTTGCTTGCAGAGTTCACACTTTACGTCATCTAAAATGCCCCAACGTAATAATTTATCTTTGGTGTTTAACTTTTCCTTGATAGCCATCCAAAGAATGAAGTTATGCCTTGGAATGTTCTGAGGAAACCAAATCAGTTTATGCCATATAACTTTTGGTTGTTGTGATCTAACTGCATTCTAAGTTGAGGCCAAGGTGTAGGCTTTAGTTTTGGATGGCAACCATACAAAAACGTTAGGTCCAGCACTATCAGGAGGTGGACCTATCAAACTGACAATCTCTTGCAGCTCCCATGTTGTTGGGAAGGGCCAAGCCCAATTACCATCTCTTATAACAGAAGAAATATTTGAGCTGTGTGCAAGACCTGAGTCATATGCTAACCTCGACCGATACTTAGGATGAAGGGACCTTGTGGGTGCTAACTACCATACCACAACGAGGTTGTTTTACCATTTCCAATTGTGTACTTAGAGATTTTTTATGTAATCTCTCTCAGCTTAAGAAGTTTATGCCAAGTCTATGAAGAATCATGTGGTACCTTAAACTGCCAAAAGCTCTTCCCTTTAAGTAAGTATTTACAACACCAGAAGGCCCAAAGAGAAGTAGGGCTTGAGCATAGTGTTCATATATGCCTTAATATTACTGCTTTGTTCCAGTTACCAAGTCTTCTGATGCCAAGCCTGCCTTCCTTCAATGGTCGGCACACATCCTCCTAAGCTACTTTACTTCCATATTTTTTAGGCTCAAGCCTGCCCACAAAAGTCTTCTTAATACCTGCTCTATTTTATTACATACCTTCTTTGGAAATATAAAATGCAGACTCCAATAAACTTGGATGCCAAATAGAAAAAATTTGATGAGTACTATCCTCCCTGCATACGATAAAGCTTGATTGGCCCAACTCTTGATTCTTGCTAGCATTCTATCTATTAGTGGCAAGTAATCACTATACTTGAGCTTTGTAGATATTAGAGGGACACCAAGATACTTAACTGGCAAAGCCCGTAGCTGAAATCCAAGAATGGAGCACGATTGTTGCTTCAGTAGCTCTTGTACTCCAGTAATATACAAAGCTGTTGATCCAAAGGTCTTACTCTATCTTGATCTTCCATTATTTCAAATGGTGTTGTCTCTTGGGAAATTTTATTTTCCCACTCCCATGCTTTTATTTCGTTAAAATGTACATTCTTTGAAATAACTACTTGAATTGTTTTGGGATTGTACAAGCGATAACCTTTGGATTCATCACTGTAACCAATGAAGATAAACTTTTCTCCCTTTTCATCAAAATTTCCCTATTTTGTGAGGGAATTAGGGAGTATGTAGTGCATCCAGAACTTTGAAATGGTGTACCGCAGACTTTTAGTTGTTCCATGCATCATGAGGAGTTATCTTTTGGAATGCTTTTGCTGATGATCTGTTGAGGATGTAGACTATTGTATTGACTGCTTCGGTCTAGAGATTGTTGGGAAGACCTTTTGCTTTTAACATGCTTCAAGCCATCTTAACTATGGTGTAATTCTTTCTTTTTGCTACTCTATTTTGTTGAGTGTAATGGACAGTCAATTGACATATGATTTCATGCTCTTTGTAGTAGTTTATGAATTCATTTGACAGGAATTCACTTCACGATCTGTTCTGAATACCTTGAGTTGATGGCCATTTTGTCTTTCTGCCAAGCTTTTGAATTGGAGAAACTTCTAGAAGGCCTTCGACTTTTGCTCAAGAAAATAGATCTACATCTTCTTGCTATAATCATCAACAAATAAAATAAAATACCTTTTGTTGGCAAAAAGGAGTCTTTGTGGGTCCACAAATATCTGCGTGAACTAATTGAAGTGGATCTTTAGCTCACCATGCAATCTTTGGAAATGGCAACTTGTGCATTTTGCCATATATACATCCTTCACATAGGCTATTATTTTCTTTTTCAATTTGAGACAATCTGATCACTATATTCTTTTTCTTTAGCAATTTGAGCTCATTATAGCTCAAATGTCCATATCTTTAGAGTGTGGACTCATCAACTTTGTCAAATTTTAGGGCGAAATTTTCAACTAATAACATGTATAGAGGAAATAATTTGTTCATCGTCATTTTGACATTAGCAACTAACAAGTTATTTTTGTCTCGAATGACACATAAATTATCTTTGGAATTTACTTAGAATCTTTTTTAAGTCATTTGACTAATATTTAGTAAATTTTGTGCTAAACCAGGAACATTTACTAATTATGTATTGTATTAATATAATTTATTAAAATTACTAAAATTAGTTGTTTTCTTAAATTATTTTATCAAAATAAAGATAATTTCACTAACAAATAATAATTTATTATTAAAATTAATTACTATTGAAATATTAATCTATGATAAAATTCTTTTTTAAAATTAATATTTTATTTATAATTATATATTTTAATAAAATATAATATATTAAAATTAATTATTATTAGAATAACAATTATTATGATGATTTATTGTATTATAATATTTTACTAAGATTAAATATTAACTTTTACACTTTAGTCAATTTACCACATTCCAAATACAATTAACTTTTACACATTCAAAATTTTTAATATTCAAAATATAATATAATTATTATCGAGTAATCTTTAAATCTCAATCAAAATAGAAATATCATAAACTTGTAAACTTATTACCCCTAACTATTACTAGGGTAACAAATATCCCTAAAATTTTTCATCCTAAAATTCTCAACTCGTACCAAACATTTCTTATTTAAAATGCTAGGAGAAAACGTTGTTTAAGATTTTACAAAGTGTAAAAAAAAAATACTTTACAAGATAATGAAAAAATGACATAATTTTTCTATTACTCCACATTGCCTACTCCCTTCCCATCATATAATTGTTACCCTCTCTTTCAAATTAATGCAACAGAAGACAAAAATTATATTAATAAAATTTATTCCGGCGCTACCTCCATAATAAACATGCTCTAAATAAATATTCTCCCTCAAGCCGAGGTTAAAAAAAAAAAAAAATTACGCTTCTAACGCCCCTCGTCATGGTACTCACCCAAGCCAAGGTAAAAATATTACCCCCCCCCCTTCTTTTTTTAAGGTATTACCCTTGTAACACCCTTTTCACCCATAACAATCAACCTTGTCCATCTCCATAGTTATCATTTGCTCTCATTTTTATTACATTATTGATGAAGGCTCCCATTATTTTACTCGAGTTTCATGAAAATATTTTTCAAAGATATGAAAAAATATATTTTTTAAAAAATATTTTATATTAAAAAAAATCAGAACTTAAAACTAAATTCGTTTGAAAGTAAACTATTTTCCCGCAACATGTTTTATTCGTTTTTAACTGTTTAGCAACACAAACGGTAGGAAAACATTTTCTTAAAAAAAAATATTTTCCCCAAAAACTCCAAAAATGAACTTCCCCAAAATCCGATATAGTTATTTTCTAAAGCCACTAGGAAGGTGGGTTTCACGATCATTGGAATCATCCTCCCACCGCTGCGCCCGAGAGGTTTAGGAATATAACTGAACTCAGTTTAAAGCATCAAAAATCTTTATAAAACTCACTTTTTGCACTTCGCACGGACTTAAAAACTGCAATTTATTGGCAAGGATTTGCTCTACCAGCACAATGAGCAAGACCCCATGTCCCACGAAGAAAGCTTGCATTCTTCATCTCAAATCTCCAGCTATGACATTCGAACCCAATCAAATCCTAAAGCATACAACTGTCCAATGTCTAAAAGCATTTTCACAATGCTAACCAGCAATCATCCACGATCCCGCAGAGAACAAATATAAAACCCCCCACCTACCTTGTAGTTATCAGAGTAGGACCAGAAAAAAAGAAATCACTAAAACTCAAAAGAGAGAACCATAACTTTGATATCAGCTTCTTGTAGGCAACAGCTCACACATACTAAACCGCTACCAGAGGCTTCAACAAGCACGAGCTAAATTTGCATAAACATGGCAAAATTGGATATTGAGAAACTCTAGTGTCTCTAGAAAGCACGAAAAAAACAAATCACGCTGCTCAATTGTTTTTCTGATGTGAAAAAAAAAAGAAAAAAAATTGATGTCAATCTTCTCACTGATCACCAGGCAATGTTTTAATGATATCAGAATCACCTGCATAACAAAGAAAGAGGTAATTATAATTTTGTCACATTGTTGGGCTAGTATTAAAATACTAAGCAGATTGTTTAAGGTGATTATATATGTAGATATATATTCTCTACCTGGATCAATAATGCTGAGGCATGAAACACGAAAATACTTGCCACAAGCTGTTCCCAAGTCTACATTGTCTGGACATTCATATAAGGAAGGGAGAGAGATTAGATTCTAAGTATTATTTTAAAAATACTTGAACGTGCCCAGAATCCTGAAATACTAATATATATCTGAGTTTAATTCATCTTTTCATTCTTCTGTACCATAGCATCATAAACTTTACAATACAATTGCTAACACCTAACACAAGTCAAATATGAAAATGTTCAGATTCAAATAACTCTAGGTAGAAATAAGCTATCAAATGCATTGAAATATACAAAAATAATAAATGGAGAAAAAGGAATGATAACAGAAAACATTTTCCAGTCCCTGGAAATAACAAAATCAAAATAACCAAGCGTACGCGGCTTCTGGTCTCTTAAATTTCTTTTCTTTTTTCTCATCCCAGTTGGACAACTTTTTTTTTTTTTTTGATAAACCTAATTGGACAAAGTAATAAAAAGCAAAGAGATCTACCACACCACCTTCAAAGTATCAATATTTCTAACCATTCAAGAATATTTGCTTCATAAATGAAAAGAGTGCACAGAATGCATGTGGATGTAATCCCAACTTAAGCCCATTTGAAAATGCAACAGATATGGCTACTTGATGGGCAAGAAAGACACAGGCACACCGAAGAGAGAGAGAGAGAGAAGGCTCAACAAAAGCTCGCAAGCTAGCTCGACAAAAGCTCGCGATCTGGATTGGTAATAGCTCATGAACAAGCTCAGCAAAAGCTCATGAGAAGGCTTGTTTGTTGTATGCAAGCCAAACTAAAGTAGATCGAGCTTGCCTCTGGACTAACAAGTTGAGCTCAACCACAATGTTTCAAGCTCAATAAAAGCTCATCTCAAACTTGAGCTCGAAAAAATCTAAACAAAAAAGCCTAAATACCCTCAAGTTTGACTAGCTAGTTTGCAGCACTATAAAAATTAATAAAAAATCGTTGAAGAAACAATACAAAATCTTTTTTTATTGTCCCTTCCAGGTGATAGGAAAATAAAGTACGTACTTTCGTGGCTATAGCTCATTAGAAATTACAAAGTAATGCACCTTGCTGTATAAAAACACATCTAAATATACATATATATAGTGCTATCAAAATGATATGCCCATTTTCTACAAAACTTTTGCCCTATTAGATGTCACACTCTATTCCATAACTAGGTACCCATGCATGTCTTGGATAGTCCAAAGGTACAACAAGCCCTTGACCCTAAGTCACTATGGTACACTATTTAAGCAATTTGTTGATTACCACCTTGAATACCATCCAAGATAATTCTCCCAGGTAAAATTCGGTTCAGTTATAAGGGGGCACAAAATGATTACTTCCTTCATATTTCCCCTATCCTTTGTTGGATTGGCTACTACTAGTCTAGTTCTATAATAGGAAAATGCCCCCTAATCTAGCATAGAGGTGGGGCAGGTCATTGCGCAAGTAGAAATAAAATAATTTCGTTTCCTTCGCCACCTTCAACTTATTGCAAAAGATTGAAGGATAACTTATTTTGACAAACCTAAGTATCCCATATGGACCATATACAGGATACTTTAATAACATTTTATATATAAAAAAGTATCCCACATGGACAAGAGGTTATTATTAGCCTAGGAAGCACAGATACTCCAAAATAGGTGCCGCATCCGTATCCGATACGTATCGAATACACACTCTTAGGATACTTCAAGATACGTATCGAATATACCAAATGACGTATCCTATTACTTTATCATTTTTTTTCACATATATGATTAAGACAATTCTAGATCTCAGTAGTTGAAACTTCTAAAATTATAAAATCTTATAACTTATATTTTGTTACATTTTGTATATTGAATTATATATTAAATTAATTTTGTTGTGAATGTTATATTCATATATATAACTAATAAAAATATAAAAAATTTATATTTTTTGGCCATATCCCTGCCATATCCATATCCTCATTTTGTTTAAAATTGCTGTATCTGTATCCGTACTTGTATCGTAATCGTATTCGTATCCGGTATCCATATCCATGCTTCTTAGTTATTAGCCTAAGGACCTTAACATGAAATATCTAGACTAATTATTCCTTATAACCTGTTTAGAAGAGACCAGTCAATGGAATTCCACAAGATACCCAATCCTATGGCATGTTTGGTTTAAGAGTATGATAATGGGGTATTAAAGGTCCAAATAGACATAGATACCCTAGAACCATTTACGTTATTTCAAGTATGTCCTATTTATCCCAAACTGCCAAAAATCGATTAAGAACAAGGGTATAACAATAATTTCCAACTGTATCCTAGATTCCTAGTAATAGAATAGTCCCAATATTAACAAAACCACCCATACCCACGTTACATTAAATAAGTAACTTCTGCACACGATTATCCATGACCGAACAATTAATCTCAACCTCATTTAAGGTCATCAAGCAGGGGATAAGGGGACCTCAAAAGTAATATTGCAATTGTGGCCACCATATGCCCAAAAGAAATGGTCATAGGAGGATACTAATCCCAGTAGGATAACCTATCATGTCCCCTTTTAGGGCAACTGAACACCTAATCAAGAGGAAACAAGAATATTTATTCAAATCACACCATTTATAATAAAACCTATCACAATGTACTAATTAATCAATTGAGTTCAAATAGAATATGATTGAGATTTTTCAATCGGTGCAATATCATTTGGTGACCTGTGTAAACCCTTTTATATTGGCCGTTCAAACACCAATTAAAACTAGATTTCCTTTATCAAACTACCCTCCCAAGCCTTAGTCCAATCCCATCCTCAATAATATCTTTTGTGTGTGGGATAGAGTTTTTCTTTTTATTTTTCTTTCTTTTTTTTTCTTTTTCCTTTTTTTTTGGGGGGGGGGGGGGAAAGGGGGCTTGTTCCATGGCTCAGAACAAGATCTGATGCACCATATATATACAAGCAACCAAGATAACTATCCTATCTGGCATTTAAGAATACAAGGCAATTACAGAACAAGAACACAATACAATATGGAAGAAAGAACTCACTCATTCCATGTCTAATTTATCTCATTAGAGTTCAAAGTCCCACCATCAGAGACGTTAAGTAACTAGGCTAATATAAATTCACTACACAAGTTGAAACAACTGTTTCAGGCACAGGCAGGAACAAACATAAGCGGTAAAAGAGCACATCATCTGAGAAATGCACACTTACTTCCATTATAATGGTGGACTCCAACTTTAGCAAGCATTGCATAATATTCGATCTCAGATTTCCGAAGTGGAGGACAATTGTTTGAAATGATTATCAGTTTTCCTGTGATCCATAACCAAAAATTAACACTTATGAATCTTAACTCACTTCTCAGCAATTAGAAACTTAGAAAATGCAGTAAAATTAAGATATCAGAATACTACTACTTCAGTTTCCTATTTTTTATCAAATAACTATCCAGCTCAGCTTATATTTTTTCCGTTGCATCGATGAGAATCACATGACTACGGATGCAATTTTCTCATCAACCAAACAGAGGATACAAAATTGCCAAACATATAAATAGGCTGAAAAAGCAAAACCTTTGGAACTTCGAAGAGATTCAAGAACGGTTTTGTAACCAAGTGTGTACTTGCCGCTCTTCATGACAAGTGCAAGTCTGCTGTTGATGCTTTCATGGGTCTTCTTCTGCAAAATCACGATCGGAAAACAGATCAAATGCATTATTAGTTTCAAAGAAGAATCACAAAAACCAAAGCAAATTGACTTAGAAAGAGATCGCACGGTTTTCTTGCCGGCCACCATCTTGGGGTTTCTAGGGTTTCTTTCCCTGGAAAAGCAGAAGACGAATGGAAAATGGGGGTAAGTCCGTGTTTGGTTAGGTACTTGTAGGGTCTTTTAAACTGCGGGAGAAATCCTACAAAATTCGCGCTTATCACGTGCGATACACGTGCTGCATAACTTTTAAACCCTCATTGCAAATTCGGAATTCAAAAATTATTCATAAAATTCGTAATTTGAAAATTAAATTTTTGAATTAGTCTAGATATTTCATTTTTGAGTTAGTCGAATTTTATGAATTAAAAGGAAATCAATCAAAAGTTATACAATTTTGTTTGAAAACAAAATAAACTAATATTAAATTTAAACAAATAAAATATTCTATTCTAACGAGAGAAAAAGTCATTTGCAGAATAATTATTTCATGATTTTATATTCTCTTATTATAAATTTACAAGACAAATACAAATCTAGAAAGTCAAACAAATTAATAAATTTTTCAAAGGGACATATATACATTATATTATATGGAGTGTAAAAAATCCAATCGAATACTGTGATGATGTGTCTGACTAGATGGAATGATGCTAATGACATGGTCGGACTATTGTTTGATCTATAGGGATGCTCTGGATCTTTCAACTCCCCAACTCCTTGTTTGAACCCTGAAACAAAAGCTACTAGTAGGGCGGTGTTCGGCCGAACGCCCCTCCGACAATTAAGTTAGATAGCTTATAGAAATAGGAAAGATTGAAAGTAATTTTGGTAGAGTTTTAGTATAGTGAATGGTGCTTGCCTTTCTTCATCGTTTTTCACGTATTTATAGATTCTTAGGTACATGTAGTCCTTTCTTTGAGGACAGTCTTACTGAGGTATCATGGGTAGTGGAGCAGCTAAAATCAAAGCCATAACACATCGTGGAGCAAGTTAGGCCAGCACTATAATGCATAGTGCAGGTAGGGTACAACTTGTATCTTTATCAGATGTTGCAGGAATAGGTGGTGACTTAGATAGCTGCCAAGTGCCCATTTGTGGATATAAGCCACATATCCGAGCATCCCCTCCAACTGCCCCTCAACACTTATGCGTGTGGTATATTTGGCACACGTATGAGAGCTTGAAATAATGTTCTCAATGCATACACGTATGCTCGGGCAGCATATACTCTAATCGATGCATCCCGCATGTCCGACAATGTGTGTATACAAACGCTATCAACGTAAGTTACGCACACTGGGAAATATAACAGTTGCGGATGTTAGTGGGCCATAAAATGGGCCAATCCAATCGCCACTGACACAGGCATCCGCCCTAGGCATGTGTTGTGTGAGGCACGCCAAAGGTCTTTTAGCTATAAATATAGTGTGCCGGCCCTTCGCCTCCTGCCCCTTCATCCTTCCTTTTTATAAATACACAATCTCTACAGCCATAGAGGTTTTTTACATTATCGAACTCTTAGAGATCTTATAAACCCTCTGTCTCAAATCTCCTTTCGTACTACTTTGTCTGAGCTCATTTTATGTCCAACTAGAATCTCTGCCGCTATATTACATTTGAGTAAGTGTTAGCCTCCATTTTTTTCGTCTTTTCGTTTTTTTTTTTCTTGGGATGGGAAAATTTTTAAAACGACCTTAAGAAATTGAGGGGTATGGAGGCCTTTAGGGCTAGGCACTAGATCCCTAATTCCATTTGATTAGCTCTACTTGGAGAGGATGATTTCAGTATAGCTAAAAATAGGGGGTCTGAATGGGTGCAGTGGCCATTAATAGCCATAAAGGAGTGTGAGGTGGCCTTTTCGCTCCAGCCCCTTATTCGGCTTTCCCCGTCCATAGTCGGGATCTGCTTTGGGCAGTTGGCCTTGAATCGATATAGGATTTTAGTAGAGGTCATAGAGCTCAACAGGGTTTTGAGGGTCAATATAGGCCCTCGAGAGATTCTTCATTGTTGCACTGTGACCCCGTTAAAAAACGGCCAATACTATCTGAAGTACCGAGTAGAGGATAACCTCATACACACCCTCCCTGATTTAAGCAAAAACTTACTAGACGACCACATATTGGTTGGCGGAAATTGGCAGTGGCTACTAGGGGAAGATAGGCGTGACGGCATCCAAAACTTCATGGAGGGCAGAGGTAGTCATCTATTTTTATTTCAATTTGTTTTATTTTATTTTCCTTTTGATTGGATGTTAACTGACTCATTTCTCTTTTTTTTCGTAACGAGGGGCTTCAACAAGAGATTCACCAACTCAAGGGGTGTTGAGTTTGGTCAGATCGCTGAAGTCCTAGCGTATAAGGGAGAGGGACTACTAAAAGGTCTTGTTCGGATGGCACTAGTCCTGCTCAGCTACAAGTCTATCCACCAAAGCTTCATAGCCTTTCCACTAAACATTGACGAGAAGCGGATCAACGAGCTAGTTGATTTCGACGATTTCCCTATTGGTATTCCCCAAATAGTGATCGTTGCCATTGCCCTAACCATTAGCTCAGACAACATGCCTCTAAAGAACCTGCTCACCGCAATGAAAAATGTTCGAGTGATAAATGGACAAAAGATGGAAGCAGGAAGTGAAAAGCTCCCACACCTCTACCTCCACCCCAACTACTCGAGGCGGGTAGTAATAAAGGAGCGACCGTTTGTGATTAGCACTCTTAAAGGCAGGGATGGTGCTCCGAGTAACAACCACCCAATTAACCATGATGATAAGCTAGGCACTAAGGCAAAGACTTCATCATTAACCCAATAATCGACACTCGGTCGATCACTACAAGGGATTCTGCCTTCTCTGACAAAGGCGTTGCTATGTTGATTGCCAACGCCACAACCCTTCCCAATGATCAGGACCAAATCATGAATCTGCCCGATCACATGTGATTTTTTTAGTCAGTCCAGTACTCTCTCTCGGTATGTTTGAATCTTCCACTTTGATCAGATAGTTTTTTTTTATTTTTACCCATATTCTAATTTTCTCTTTTCTTTACTTGTAAGCCACTGAGTTTTTCAGAGATGTTGGTCAGCATTTCGAGCGCTTCATGGAGAGCATCCAGAACACTGAAAAGGTTACCGAGACCCAGCGCCTCCGAGTAGAGAGAGCCAAAGAGAATGTCAAAGAAGTTTGTGCTCAGAACAATGGGCTTGTTCAACAAAATAAGTAGTTGAGCTCTAACTTCGAGACAGTGAAAAGGGGGTTTGACACAACGACCAAGAGGGTAGCCAAAACTGAGGCCAAACTTTAGGATACGAGGAAGAAAGCTTATTTGGAAGACTGCTGGTGACAAATACCAGACACAGGTGTTCAACATCGCCAATACATACCACCGCAATGTCTGGACCGATGCCTTGAAGAAGGTTGGCCATCCCTCTGACTTCGAGCTCTTCACTACCTTCGAATGGCCAAAGGATGGGGACGAGTTCCTTCCCTTAGATGATAATGAAGATGAGGAAACCTTGTCTACAATGATCAGGAAGAAGGTTGCCCAAGATACCGACCAGACCATCGAGATCAGAGATGGCCAAGAGAGGGTGAGCAAGGTTGTCGACCAAATTGCCCCACATGCCGACTAAAACCCCCAACCTACAAAATAGACCACCGATGGCTCGAGGCTCTTGGAAGAATTTGGCAAAGATAAGAGTGCGTAGTTTAGGCCATCTTTTGTTTTGTCATTTTCTTTTTTCCTTTTGTTTTTGGACTTTGTAGCTCAGGGGGCTTGGCCCCCTTCCTATCAATGAAAAGACTTTTCTCTTCTTATTTTTGTTATTGTATTTTCTGTTTCTTGAGTAATTCTTACTCTGTGAATTCTTAATTTTGTCCATCATAAATTGAACTTAAATCTAAAGCATAGCTGACTGAACAAGGATAATCTGATTTTTAACACTTGTAAGTAATTTCACTTTGACAACTAAATCCAAACAGAATCCGCCCAAACTAAGGGACTTGTAAAAATGAACTTGTCTGACTATGAGGTTTGAACCCTTAAGTTGAATTTGTAATATAAATTTGTTACGTTCCCTTAATGTAAATGTGGGCTTATAAAACTTACTAACATGCATCCAAACTTAGGTACTTGTTGAAATAAGTTGATTTGGAGATTTAATCCAAATAGCGGTAATCCAAGTAGAAGCGATTTATATTGTGCGATATAGACTAGGCCATGTCGAATCTGTGTTGAAACACTTGTTGAAATAAATTTGTTTGGTTACCAGACTCAAATAAGGGTAGACTGAACAAAGTCTTCCTGTTTGTTTTTAGTGAGATTAATCATTACTGACTCGAATAGGCCAGACTAGGGATCTATGGTTTTGAACTATATGTTAATGTGACCACCGAACTATAATCTTGCGCCAAGTATGGCTATAGCTGACCTGAGCGAGTCAAATGGCTGAACTGTGACCTTGCGCCAGGTATGTTTATGGTCAACCTGAGTGGGTTAGGTGGCCAAACTGTGGCTTTATGCCAGGTATGGCTATAGTCGACTTGAGCGGGTCAAATGGTTAAACCGTGGCCTTGAAGCAAGGTATTCACTTTTCTAAAAAAACCATCCATTATAAGAATGCAAGTATTGGAAATGGGAGTTGTCATTCATAATTTGATGTTTACAATGAACTTTCAATGATAATAGACCCTCAGATTGGTAACATTCTGTGGTCTCATGACTTCTCTTCTTTCTATTTCTTCCAGGCGATAAGTCCTATTGCCGACCACTTCAATAACTTTGAAAGGATCTTCCTAATTTGGGTTTAGTTTGCCATCAATAGGGTTTTTTTTACCAACATTACCTTCCTAAGCACAAGATCGTTGACATTGAAAGACCTCACTAGGACATATCTGCTTCACGATTTCTTCAATTGTTACTAGTAAGTAGCCATTAGGATCTGAGCGAGCTCCCTCTTTTCTTCTAGCAGATCTAAATTCCTCTCCAGTGCCGTATCCATGCCTTCTTGTGAGAAAACTAGGGTCCGGACTATGGGCATGCCGATCTCCAGTGATATGACTGCCTCTACTCTATATACTAATGAGAATAGAGTTTTTCCAGTTGATCGACACGGTGTACTCTTGTACGCCTAGAGCACAATCGACAACTCTTCCACCCAGTGCCCCTTAGCTTGTTCCAAATATTTCTTTATACCATTCAAAATAATTTTGTTGGAGACTTCGGCTTGGCCATTGCTCTGCGGATATGCTAGCGTGGAGTAGTGGTTGCAGATATTGAGATTCGAGCACAACTCTCTTGATGCATTATTGTCAAACTACATGCCATTGTTAGAGATCACACTCTAAGGAACCCTATATCTAGTGACTATGTTCTTCCACACAAACCTCCTACTATCAAAATCCTTGGTGGTAGTGAGGGGCTTGGCTTCGATTCATTTCATGAAGTAATCTGTTACCGCGAGGAGCCATCAACGACTTCCTAGGGGTGTCAACAATAGTTCGACTATGTCTAGCCCCTATTATGCAAAAGGCCATAAGCTATTCAGGAGACTCATATCTTAGGTTGGCTAATGTAGGATTGGAACAAACCTCTGACATTTGTTGCACTTCGTGGAATATCGGATAGAGTCTTTGTACATAAGGGCCACCAATACCCTTGTGAGATTGCTCAAGCAGCTATAAAGTAACCCCCTATACGTGCTCCATAACTCCCCTCGTGTATCTCCTTTAGTACAACTTGAACTCAAACCGAGTGAACACAAAATAAGTATGAGCCACTAAATAATTTGTTGTATAGTTGCTTGTCATAAGCTAACTAGAACCTTGACGTTTTACTTCTCATCTTGACGGCTTCTTTTTTGTCCTGGGGCAACACATCATCTCTCAGTTATTGGATAATTGGATCCATCCAACTCGGTATGGGTGAATTCACCTGTACATCATGTTTGGGGTTCCTGTATGCTTGGATAGAATAGTTTTTCCACTACAATATTCCTTGCCTCACCATATTGTTCGGCTGCACCCAAAGTAATTAAAGTGTCTGCTCGACTATTCCCCATCTACCGATTAACTTGAGCTCTACTGTTTCGAACTTTCCTATCAATGCTCGGGCTAGCTCATAATATTTTGCCATGTTCTCCGAACAGGCCTCACAGTCCCTCCTTAATTGACTGATGACTAGTTACAAGTTTGAAGATATAACAACTTTCTAAGCATGCTGTCCGAGGGCTAGTTTTAGGTCAATAACAATGCCTCGTATTCAGCCTCATTATTGGTTGCCCAGAATCTGAGCTCCACCACATATTCATACACATGACCTTCTAGCAAGTTTAAACTACACAAGTTCCTAAACCTTTTTTTGCCATAGCTCCGTCAACTTAACTCTACAAGTTCATTCGTCAATCACCTCCGTCATGTTGCACTGGTCGGTGCCAAGTGGGGAAATTAACTCGGCCATGAAATCTACTAACACCTACCCTTTAACGACCTTTGTCGGCACAAAGCTGATGTCATACACTCCAAGCTTAATTGCCCACTTTACCACTCTTCTAGAAAGATCGATTTTCCTTTGCATGGATTTAAGCGGATGCTCAGTCATCACTACAATCGTGTCAGCAAGGAAATAATATGATAATTTCCTTAAAGCGACAACTAATGCTAGGACCAACTTCTCAATGGCAATATACCTTTACTCAGACCCGGCCATTGTCATACTGATATAATAGATCGACTACTATACTTTGTCTCCTTCCCTCAATAGGACTGTGCTAACAGAGTATTCAAACACAATGAGATACAATTGTAGTACTTTCTCCTACCACAGAGTTGATAATAAAGGAAGAGAGGCTAAATAGGCCTTCAACTCTGTGAATGCCCAATTGCACTCTTCATCCCAGTGTAGAATACGGCTCCTCTTAAGTAGTCAGAAGAAGGATTGACATTGATTGGAAGCTTTGCTGATGAATCAATTCAACGCTGCCACCATGCCAATCAATCATTGCACTTCTTTTACTGTGCTCAACTTATGTAATTTCTGTATAGAGGTAATTTGGTCAGGGCCTGCCTTTATACTTTTCCTAGTCACCAAATGCCCTAGGAACTTCCAAAACTAACCCCGAAAGCACATTTAGCTACATTTAACGGTAGGCCGTACTTCCTGAGAACTTCGAACACTTGTTCAAGGTCGACCTAGTGATCCATTGGGTTTTTACTGTTGATCACCATGTCGATATAGATCTTTATAGTTTTCCCGATTTGGGCATCAAACATCTTTGTAACCAATCTCTAATAGTGGCCTCGGCATTCTTGAATCCGAATAGCATCACCTTATAGCAATAAATGCTCCAGGGTATAATAAATGCCATTTTCTCTTGGTCGAGTCCGAATATAGGGATCTGATGATAGCCTCGATAAGCGTCCAGGAAGCTCATCATCTCATGGTCGGCTATGGCACCAACGAACTCGTCGATCTTTGGCAAAAGAAAGGGGTCTTTCGGATAGGCTTTATTGAGGTTAGTGAAGTCGACGCAGACTTGCTATTTGCCATTCTTTTTTTTAACCACCGTAGTGTTAGAGAGCCATTCTGGGTAACTAACTTCTTGGATCAAGTCTACCTCTAACAGCTTCTCGACTTCTTCAATTACAACCTTTGTATGTGGTAGAGATGATCATCTCCCCTTTTAGATGATCAGCTTTATGGTCGAGAGTACACTAAACATATGCCACATGACCTTGGGGTCGATCCCTCGTATCTCGTACGGAATCTAGGCAAACACCTCCAGGTTTTGCTTCAACAATGTCACCAGTTCCTATTTTTCATCATCGACCAAGTTTTTCTGATTAGGAAAAACCTTTTTGGATCAGATACGTGTGCAGGGATGGGCTCCAGATCCTTTATTGCCTTCTCCCTAGGCTCTCTTACAACATCCTCCAAGGTCAGTATATCTTTGACTTCGATCATTGACTTGGCCTCATTAGGGATATTTTTTGCCCCAATGGCGATCAAAAAACACTTCTTGAAGGTGATATGGTTGCCCTTAATCGAGAACATCTCTCGCGATGTCGGGAACTTGATCATCTAATGATATATAAATGGTATGGCCTTCAATTTATGCAGTTATGGACGTCCCATTATAGTATTGATAGGACGTCCACCACAAAGAACTCCATTTGTAGCTCCACAAGATCGGCTTAGACATGAATTGTAACTCTCTCGAGTAGCCAAACTGGTGCCGATCTAAATCTGATCAAAGGATAATGAGCTAATACAAGGTCGAATTCGCACAGACTGAGCTGCTTGAAGTGCCTATAGTACATCACCTCCATAAAGCTACCTTGATCTACGAGGATACGGCATACCTTGTAGTCGTTGATCTCTAAGTGACCACCAAGGAGTCATTGTGTGGTTACTAGACACTTTTCAAGTCATCATTAGCAAAGATGACCTTACGATACAGTTTTGCTCTGCTCCCTTTACGGCCGTGGGTGGTAAGCTACCCACGTTTAACATTTGTTTAAATTATGCCTGTTTTGATGTATTCGGCTCAGACTTGATCTCCTCTTCTGGAGATTCGTAGCCGAGGTGCACTACTTGATGACCTCTAGGCGGGTCGATCATTGCATTCTTGAGGCCAATCGTCCTTACATGATCAAGCAGCCGGCTCTTCTTTGCTCTTCTGTCGTCAACATAGTCACACAAATAGCCAGCGCACACTAGGTCATCCAAATGCTGCTTGAGTGCTCGGCATTACCTAATACGTTGGCCCTTGTCTCTGTGGTAGGCGTAGTGTCGGGATTGGTCCCTCTTAGACAAATCGCCGCCCATTTTACGTGGCCACACAAAATAGGGCTCATCTTTAATCTTCAGCAGCAATTTGAAAATAGGTATTTTAGAGAGCATGTGGACAGCTTCGAACATGTCTCTCTTGCTCTCCTCCTTGATTGGCCTCTTGTTAACCTCACGAATCTTTATTTTGCTCTTTTCCTTCTCCTTCTTCTTCCTCAGTGGCTCTCTTTTTATACTTCTGGTTTCGTCGTCGACCTTGGAGTACTTCTCGATACGATTTGTGAGGTCAACGAGATCATTTGCTGGTCGCTTAGACAATGATTGCAAAAGCTTGTCATCATGTGATAAGTCAGTTTGAAGGAAGCCACGGTGATCTACTCAGAGCAATCCTCCACTTCGTTGTAAGCTTCAAAATAACATCGAGCATAGCTCCTTAGGCTCTCGTTTCTCTCTTTTCTTCATTATCATTAGCGTGTCCACTGAACAGGGTTGTTTACTATTAGCGATAAAACGAGCCACAAAGGCCTTAACTAATTAAGTCCAAGTGCTAATTAATCCTGGTTCTAGCTTATTGAGCCATCGCAAGGCGACCTGCCCAAGACTGGAAGGAAAAACTTTACGCATAAGTGCATCATTAAAGCTCCAAAAAGACATCACTTGCTTATAGTGACGTACATGCCCCATGGGATTAGCCTTGCCATCGTAAAGAGTAAACCTCGGTGGGGTGAACTTCCAAGGGGGCTTCATTTGCTTAATGCTGGGAACAAATGGTAATGTAGCGATACGACTAAGGGATCTCCTGGTAAAATGGTGAGCAAAATGTTCAGCCTTGTGGTCAACACAGTCAGCGAGCTGTTTAAGCACCCACCCTTCAAGTCATCTCCATCTTTCCTAGGTTGTTTTATTACGGACAAGTAAGCTCATTCAGAGCAAGCCTCGCTCATATGAGAATCTGAGCTTGATTGCCTTTCTATCCTCTGCTGGGGAGAGCGGGAGCAACTCGATGATGGGACTGTCTTCTCCTCCTTTATCGTGTAGGGCTCTTTCCTTTGGAGAGACGCTAGGAAGGTTCGACGTGCTTGTATCTATAAGAGCCATGACAAGAACGATGGCCTTCGTTGCAAGCATGTGAGTACTCAGCGTGCAAGCCAATTGATCATGAATGATCTCCAACTTGTGTTCCCTTCGTCGTATCTCCGCCTGAAACTAGCCCAGGGTAAGCCTATTCTGTACCAAAAGCCTATAGTCAACAACTCGATGATTTTGTTGATCTACAGGCTATTTGTGCCCCCCAAAACGCTCGCGTCAAATGGATCGGTCATGTACAAGAGATTGTTCACAACCAATGGACCTTTTGGATACCTCTAACCTCACTTTGGGGGGGTCACGACCCGATCAGTCTTCTCTGATTGTTGGCTAATTTGAATTTATTAGAAGATTTGTAGGAATTTGTTTATGTAATTAGGTTATTGTAATTAATTGTAATTGATTATGATTGATAGGTTTACCATATTTAGGAGATTGTATCTCACTATAAATAGGATATGTAACATATAGATTAAAAGTATGAATAAAACTATTCTCTTTTTTCCTCATGGTATCAGAGCTGCAGAAGCTCTTCTGGGAATAGGGTTTACAGCCTTCATTGCGTAAACCCTTCACTGTCTCTTCACTGCCCGGCCTTCATTGCCATTTTTTTCTTTATATCCAGCACACACGTGCTTGGCAGAAGTACTCAGAGGGTTCCGATCGGTAGAATACCAGAAGATCACCGCCAACTGCCGTGCCACGTGTCGCCACATACCGCCGAAAAAACTGCACGCAGACCCACGCACCGGTGCGTGAGGGCGCGTGAGGCACTATTGCCCACCGCCATTCTCCAGATCTGGTCGCCAGCCTTTGCTCTTCCTTGCCCAGGTATTCTTTTTTCATTCCTACGATTTTTCTTTGACTGGTTCAATTTTTCCCATAACCAGAGGTCTATGCAAGTGTGCTGGACTGCTCTTCCTCTGTTTCCAAGCCTAAGAAAATTTCCTCTCTGGTTAGTTTTATTTTTCTTCATATACCCTTCTCTATCCGATGTCAGATTTGACAGAAAAAACAACCACCTCTCAGCCTCAAAACGAGGCGACCATTTTCAGCTCAACAGGAGGAGACTTGCCAAGTATTCAATCTACCTACAGGTTGAATGGTAAAAATTACATGAAGTGGTCTCAATTGGTTCAAACTTTTTTGAAGGGGAAAGGAAAACTAAGCCATCTACTTGGAACTAGACCTAAAAGGGGAGACCCAACATTTTTTTTTTTGGTGACCCGGAACCCGGCCGGTTTATTACAGCCCTCAACGGACCGTGTAGCCGACCGGTAAGAGACCTAACATTCGATGTATGGGATGAAGAGGACGCCATGGTTATGTCCTGGCTTTGGAGTTCCATGCCACCTGAGATCAGTGATACTTTTATGTTTCTTCCAACCGCAAAAGACATATGGGATGCTGCTAAACAAACGTACTCTAAGGTTGGGGATGCTGCTCGTATTTTTGAAATCAAGACTAAGATTTCTAGCACTAAACAAGGAGGACGCTCTGTCACAGAGTACGCCAACAAGTTAAAAGCTTTATGGCAAGAAATGGATCACTATCGATGCATTGATATGAAGTGTAGTGAAGATGCAACTGCGCTAAGGAAATTCATTGAGAAAGAACGTGTATATGAGTTTCTTGCTAGGTTGAACATAGAGTTTGATCAAGTAAAAGTCCAAATATCACTCAATGAAGCCATTTCCATCATCAATGCTAAAGAAAGTCGCAGGGGAGTCATGCTATATTCATCACCAATCGAGGGGTCGGCTATGGTTGGAAAAAAATAAAGATAAGAAATTCTCAGATAATGGAAAACCCGAAGGCAAGTCTTCTGGTAAGGATGGCCTTTGGTGTTCCCATTGCAAAAAGCCCCGTCATACTAAAGAACAGTGTTGGAAACTTCATGGAAAGCCTCCAAGTTCCCAGTGGAATCAAAATTCCAAAAACTACATTCAGAGGAGTCAAGGATATGTGACTCAAACCAAGGAAGAAGAAACCCAGCCTAGCAATGAAAAGGAGAGTGTATTCAGCAAAGAAGACATCAGGAAGCTGAAATTACTCCTTGATTCATTAGAAAATGCCTCAGGTACATGTTCCTTAGCAAAATCAGGTAACTCTCACTCCTTATATGCTTTAAGTGCTTCTAATTCCAATCTGTCAAATGCCTGGATTATTGATTTTGGAGCTACAGATCATATGACCCACTCTGCACATAAGTTTATCACATATCAACCATATCCTAGCAATAGAAAAATCATTATTGCTGATGGAACATTAGCCACTGTTTCTGGACATGGAGACATTATTTTAAGCCCATTCATTACTCTTAAAAATGTACTCCATGTACCTAAGCTATCTACCAACCTCGTGTCTGTTTATCAATTGTCAAAGGATTTGAACTGTAATGTTATTTTTTCTTATACCTCTTGTCTTTTTCAGGACCAAGTTATGAGGAAGATGATTGGACATGCTAGGGCAGAACATGGACTTTACTACCTTGAGTTACCTGATGGCAATGAGCGAGTTGGAAACAAGTCATCAAGACTTTCTTTTTTGTCTCATTCGAATTAAGATCAGATTTGGCTCTACCATTTTCGCTTTGGGCATCCTTCATTTCATACTCTTAGTTTTATGTTTCCAAATTTGTTTAAGGATACTAAGATAGAAGATTTTCATTGTCAAGTTTGTGAGTTTGCTAAACATCGTCGTGTTTCTTTTCCTTTGAATAATGAGAAATCCTTTGTTCCATTCTCTTTAATTCACAGTGATATTTGGGGTCCATCTTGTGTTCCTAATATCTCAGGGGCTTGTTGGTTTGTCTCTTTTATAGATGATTGCACCCGAGTTACTTGGATTTACCTTCTTAAACAGAAATCTGACGTGAGCAACATTTTTCCCATTTTTCATAACATGATCAAAACTCAGTTTGATGTGGGAATTAAAAGAATAAGGACAGACAATGCTAGAGATTATTTTAACAAAACCTTATCAGCTTACTTTCAAAAAGAATGAATTGTTCATGAATCTTCATGTGTTGATACACCCCAGCAAAATGGTATAGCTGAAAAGAAGAATGGTCATCTCCTAGCATCTACTCGGGCTCTCCTATTTCAAAATCATGTCCCAAAGAGTTTTTGGGGGGAAACTGTCCTAACTGCTGCTCATGTAATCAATCGTATTACTTCTCGGGTACTTGACTTCAAAAGTCTAATAAATGTTCTTGCCAGGTATTTTCCCAATGTCCATCTTTCTACTAAGTTGCCTCCTAGAGTCTTTGGATGTGTCTCCTTTGTTCATGTTCATTCTCACAGTCGGAGTAAATTGGACCCTAGAGCCATCAAATGTGTCTTTATAGGATATTCTTCTACTCAAAAAGGGTACAAGTGTTATAATCCTACAACTAGCAAAACCTACATTTCTGCAGATGTCACTTTTGCTGAACAAGAGAGTTATTTCTCTGATTCTTATCTTCAGGGGGAGCTAGTTGGATTGGAAGATAAGGAATCCTTTTTGAAAGAGCCATCCATTCTCAACAAAACTTATCAGTTCGATCCTATTCCTGACTCTACTTCCAATGAATCAATTCCTAATGAATCATCCTTTACAGAGTCAACAATTCCTCCTGTCACAAAGCCATTACAGGTATATTCAAGGAGAGTGAAGCTGGTGGATAATGTGCATGTTCAAGAATCTGACTCTTCACTTGGAACTAAGGTAAGCCCTTCTATTAAAGTATCTCCCTTTGTTTCCGATTTAGACCTACCTATAGCTACTAGAAAAGGTGTGAGAAAATGTACCCAACATCCTCTATCTAACTTTGTGTCCTTTGAAAAATTATCTAAGTCATACAGAAGCTTCCTCACCCATTTGAACTCTGTAGCTATTCCACAATTTTTATCTGAGGCACTTGGCAAGGAGGAATGGAGACAAGCTATGAGGGTTGAGATGGAGGCTTTGGAAAATAATAAGACATGGGAATTGGTGGAGTTACCAACTAGAAAGAAACCGGTAGGTTGCAAATGGGTCTTCACAATGAAGTATAATTCAGATGGATCTATCGAAAGATATAAAGCAAGATTGGTAGCTAAAGGATACACTAAGACCTATGGAATAGACTATCAAGAGACTTTTGCACCAGTGGCAAAAATGAATACTATAAGAGTGTTATTATCCTTAGCTACAAACTATGACTGGCCCTTACAGCAATTTGATGTGAAGAATGCATTTCTACACGGAGATCTTGAAGAAGAAATTTATATGGAGATTCCACCTGGTTTTGGCATGAATAAAAGAGAAGGTCAAGTGTGCAAACTAAAAAAAGGCATTATATGGGCTTAAGCAATCTCCCCGAGCATGGTTTGGAAGGTTTACCAAGGCTATGCAGAAGAGGAAATTCAAGCAGAGTCAAGGTGACCACACACTATTTATCAAACATTCAACTCTAGGGAGAGTCACAGCTATGATAGTTTATGTGGATGACATTATTATAATTGGAGATGATTTAGAAGAAAGAGAAGCTCTTCGGAAATATTTGTCAGAAGAATTCGAAATTAAGGATCTTAGAAAGTTGAAATACTTTCTTGGAATTGAAGTGGCTCGGTCTAAAGAAGGAATTTGCATTTCACAACAGAAGTATACTTTGGATCTCTTGGAAGAAACAGGCAAGTTGGGATGTAAACCGTCAGATACTCCAATTGAGCCTAATCACAAAATTTGGGAATGTGCAGAAAGTGAATCCATAGATAGAGGCATGTATCAACGTCTAGTTGAAAAACTAATTTACCTGTCTCACACAAGGCCAGACATAGCCTATGCTGTGAGTATGGTAAGTTAGTTTATGCAAAATCCCAAGGAGGTTCACCTCCGTGCAGTGAACAGAATATTGCAATATTTGAAAGGTAATCCTAGTAAAGGAATTTTTTTCAAAAAGGGCGTAAGGATGGAAATATAAGCTCACACAGATGCTGATTATGCTGGTTCAGTCATAGACCGTAGGTCAACATCTAGGTACCTCACCTTTCTTGGTGGTAATCTATTAACGTGGAGAAGCAAGAAACAGCCTGTTGTGGCAAGATCAAGTACTAAGGCTGAATTTCGATCGATGGCTCTAGGAATTTGTGAGGTGCTATGGCTCAAAATTATTTTGGAAGATTTGAAGATCCAATAGGAGAGACCTATAAAACTTTACTGTGATAATAAATCTGCACTCAACATAGCTCATAACCCAGTTCAACATAACAGAACTAAACACGTGGAAATTGATAGACATTTCATAAAGGAGAAGTTTGATAGTGGTCTTATATGTACCCCTTATATCCCCACAGAAGATCAACTTGCGGATGTTTTGACTAAAGGGTTACCAAGTCCAAATTTTCAAAAGATCACAAGCAAGCTGGGAATGAAGAATATCTATTCCCCAGCTTGAAGGGGAGTGTTGGCTAATTTGAATTTATTAGAGAATTTGCAGGAGGATTTGTAGGAATTTGTTTATGTAATTAGGTTATTGTAATTAATTGTGATTGATTATGATTGATAGGTTTACCATATTTAGGAGATTGTATCTCACTATAAATAGGATATGTAACATACAGATTAAAAGTATGAATAAAACTATTCTCCTTTTTCCTCACTGATACTTCTACTCATCTTTATTGGTGGTAAACTGTGTACTTCGTGGGAGTGTGTTCTCGATTCCCACAGACGACGCCAAATAGAGTGTCAAAAATCTAATAGAATGCTTTGATGATGTGTCCGACTAGATAACATGATGCTGATGACGTGGTCGAACTGTTGTTTGATCTATAAGGACGCTCCAAATCTCTCGACTCCCCATCTCCTTGTTTAAACCCTGAAACAAAAGGTATAACCTGGGCAGTGTTTAGCCGAATGTCCCTTCAACGATCAAGTCAGATAGTGTATGGAAACAAGAAAGATCGGTAGTAATTTTGGTAAAGTTTTAGTATGGTGAATAATGCTTGCCTTTCTTCTTCATTCTTCACGTATTTGTAGATTCCTAAGCACGTATGGTCCTTCCTTTGAGGACAGTCCTATCTTAGTATCATGGCTAGTGGAGCAGCCAAAGTTAGAGCCGTAACACATCGTGGAGCAGGTTGGGCCAGTGTCGTAATGCGTAGTGCGAGCAGGGTACTACCTGTACTTTTATTAGATGTGGCAGGGACAAATAGTGACTTAGATAACTGTCAAGTATCCCCTTGTGGATGTTAGCCACGTATCTGAGCACCCTCTCCATTTTATATATCATATATGTATAAATATATTGCTAATAATTGAAAGGTACGTCTAAACTATACAAAAGAAAGAGGAGATGAAGGATAGATCACATAAAAGATAAAAATAATTAAATACTAATTGAATATATTTTGTAAATAAATTATTTAATTTTTACTTTTGATTCAATAATTAATTTTCACTTCAAATCTTATTTTTAATTAAAATGAAAATAATTACCTGTTGAAAATCAAATGTTGAAGTTGAAAAGAGTTGAAAACTTCAAATTCAAGCCATAACCTCCTCGATTTCAATGCCATAGCCATAGCCACAGCTTTGAGAAGTTTTTTTTTTTTTTTTTGTGTGTGTGTGTGTGTCTTAGCTAATGCTTATGTACATAGAGTCCATTTCGAGTGCAAATAGTTAGTATAAATTGCTAAAAGTTGCAGCCTTATAATTCATACAGTGTACAAAAAGTTAGAGTTTTATAGAGATTTATGATATTTTATTGAGTTCCAAACAGAGCCTTAGTAGTTAATACTTAATAGTGTATTTATGCTATTAGTATTAGGTTTTTAATATTTTTTGTTGCATGCAACTAATGGTTCAAGTCTTGACTGGAATTCTAGTCCATGTAGGATGTTTAGAGTTCGTATGGCAATTCAAAATTTTGACACGTGTCACCTCAATTGGTGTTGTGTTTGATAAAAGTTTGAGAAAATTAGTGTTGTGTTCGATGGAAAAAGTTCTTCGTCCAAAGGGTAATCAACACTTAGCCAAATTCAGCATTCACTAGATTGTAAGGCTTGCTGTCATCCAAATTCCCCTGCGTACGACCACTTGTCCGACCAAGGGAATTTGATGTAAGCTTATACTATGAGGAGTTATTGGGAAGAAGAGGAGTTGACTTCCCTCAAGGCAAAAGTTATGGAAAACAAGAGTAATCTTAAGGGTGGGTTGTTCTTTTTTTTTTTTTTTTTTTTTTAAGTGCAATGACACAAAATTCTCACCAATGACAACCTTTAAGTGAAAGGATACACATCAGTAAATAGGTAGGTCTGTCAATGGACAAATATGAATTTGACCTGAATCAGATTTGTTAGATTCAAATCTAATTATAATAGATCAGATCCAAATTCAAAAATAATTAAATCTAATTTGTAACATTCAATTCAAATTCTCGAATGGGCCCATTCAATGATGCAAAATTGTCCAACATGATAAAAGAATTAATTAAAAAAAAGCCCCTAATGCAAATTAGGAATTCATTAGACCCTTTAGGAACAACTTTTAAAATTACAAATTTTTATTCATTTTACTACTTGATAACTTATAATCAAATCCCGATAACTAACTATTTACAATTTGACAATTTAAAACAGACTTTTCAAAAAGAGGATTAAGTGAAAAAAGAAAATCAACTCTGTATTGGCTCTTATTTTTATGTCTTTATCTCAGTGAAAAGATCAAATGAATGTGTTTATTTATTATTTATTATTATTATTTTTTTTTTTTTGTATTCAACCAGATAAGAATATGTAATATCATAACAATGGTAGAAATGGAATCATTTTTGTTTTGATATTCTATACAAAATCAATCAATATCCCCCTTTTCATCAAATTTGTAAGAGGAAAATTCTTCTGAATCGGCATCATATCCAGATTCATTTCTCTCCTTTGAATAGAGAATATAGTAATGTTTCTTGACTTTCTAAGTCTAAGCAGGAGACAATATACGTGGATATTATTAATCATTCTTTGATTCAAACCATCATCCCATCAGTTCTTATATTGGAACTCTCGCTTTCACTATTATTTCCGCTTTCACCACAAATGGAACTATAAATGTAACTGTCACTATAATATGGAGGGGCCCACTCTTATTTCAGCTCTTATACATGCTACTACTATTGTAGCAGCAGGAATTTTTCTTGTAACTCAGCTTCTTCCTCTTTTCATAGTCATACCTTATTTAATAAATTTAATCTCTTTGATAGATATAATAACAGTATTTTTAAGAACTACTTTAGTTATTGCTCAAAAAGACATTAGGAGAGGTTTAGCTTATTCTTCAATGTCCCAATTAGGGTATATGATGTTAGCTCTATTATAAATCTCATGAAGAGTTCTATCCTGGCTCAGGATGAACGCTGGCGGTATGTTTAACACATGCAAGTCGAACGGAAAGTGGTGTTTCCAATGGCGAACAGGTGAGTAACACATAAGAATCTGCCCTTAAGAGGGGAACAAAAGCTGAAAATAGCTACTAATACCCCGCAAAAGGAGAAATCCGCCCAAAGAGGGGCTCACGTATGATTAGACTTTGAACCTAAATACATTCCCCACAATGAAAGTAAACACAATAGTAACACAACCTTCTTCAAAAAGGTCTAAAGGATAAGCTACATAAGTCTAACCTATTTTAAAAAATAATTTTTTATAACATAATTTCATAATTTTTCTCAAATTAGCCCTCCTCCGTCTCTTCTTCTCCGTTAGATCTGATCCGAGAGAATCAAGATATCCAAATTCTGACCCACTATAAATCAATTTAAATCGAGTCCAAATCTGCGATATCTGGTCTTGTTCGATGACGAGAGCATCCGCCAAAGGATTTGTGATCGAAGTGAATGGGTGTCTATTGACGTGTGTGATGATATGAAGGAGGTAGCATGGATGCAGGCGGAACAAACGGCAGAGTCAAGGTCTCAGAGGCCACGGACAACAACTTTAAGGATCTTTAAGACGAAAGGGGAGAGTGTATCACCGTGGGCCTCGGAGATAAGAGAGATGAGGCGAGCGTATTGCTTGCAGACGGATAACTTGTCGGAGGCGTCGGTGGCGGAGATGGAGGAGATGAATAGTGGATAGAATCCTAAGTGAGTGTCTCGGCAATGGACTTGAGCTCGGTGGTGGCGGCGGAGTGGGTGTCGTGGTCAAAGAGCTTATTTAGGCATGTGAGGACTGGTTCCTCGTGTGTGTGTATATATATATATATATATAGTTTTTCAATTAGTTTTATTTCGAAAAAATTTTTTATTTTTAAATATTTTTAAAGTTTTATTTTTTATTTTTAAATATTTTATTTTTAAAAATAATGTGTTGGATCGTTCGGACACGGGTGGAGCTACATGGGCAAGAGGGCAAGTGACTCCCTCAATTTTTAAGATAAAATTACTAAAATGTCCTCCTTGTTATTTTAATTTTATTTAAAAATTAAATTAATTAAAAATTAAGATATTTTTATTTTATTAAAAATTTAAAGTTAACGCAAAATTTTTTAACATATAAGAAGTTTAAAAGAATCAAACTTGGTATTTTTTTGTTAAATAAAGTATATCCTTTTAATACATTATTGCATATTTTTGTTTATACTATTAGTAAATTTAGCATATAACACAATAAATTTTATAAATAATAAAATTTAATAATAATTATATTTTTTGTAGCGATGGATATCTCTAATAAATTTCAGGTGCTTGAACCATTAATCGTGAGAAATATATTCACTAGTTAATACTCAAGAATAATTTATTCTCTCTAAAAATAACATCGTTTTTCTCATATTCTTAATAGAAAAATCAGTCGATTGTTATTTTTTCTCAGGTGCTCGGTGCCCCCCTTGGTGTTCGGTGCCCCCCTCAGCAAAAATTCTGGCTCCGCCCCTATGTTGGGATTCAGATTTAGTTCTTGAATTCAATGGATCTAAACTCATTGGGTCACGAATTTAATTGGACGAATCTAGTCTAATATTATTGGATCTAGTCTGTGTCAGATTTAGACCAAATCCAACCATTGACAGACCAACCCACGACGGCAAAAAAATTCTGCACATACCTGAAAAAACATCATTGCACGCCAAAGTTGAAAAACGGTAAGTTGTTCCACAACTCTTTTGCCCATAGATGGTAAATGGGAATGTCCTACTGATTCCTCCTTATTTTTGCACGAGCAACAACTATTTTCGTTGGGTTGCAAAATTTTTTCTTCTCATGGTGGGGTTGCAAGTAGAAAGAAAACTTGGTTTTAGCACATTTTTGCATCTTTTGGCTCATTTTAGAAAGAATGAAATAGAAGATCGTTTCAAAACGTATCAAAAAATTGATTTTGTCTTGTTTGGATAATTAGGTGGTGGAGGATTGACGTTGCCTTATTTGTATAAATAGATGGGGGGGGGGGGGGGGAAGTATAGAGCTGGACTTGCATGATTTTGTGAAATTCATAGATATGATTACATAAAATGGAGCAGGGCCTTTCTGACTTCTGCTCTCTAAATGCTTTGGATTGAAATTTATTTATTTATACAAAAAATATTATCCCATGCGGTTGTCTAACCAAAAACAAACTGAAATTGTTGGTTAGTTTAATTCGATTTGCTTGATTAACCCCCAATAATTTTCAAAGCACAGGCATACGGACGCTCGCATCTTCACATTCCAATGGATATATCAAATTTTGTAAATCCAGCTGATGCTGCAACTTACACAAGAAACTCATAACCAAGCTGGGTCCTTTTCTTCTCAATTTCTTTTGTTTATTTTCGTTTTAGGCCCCATTTGTTTCTTCAATATAAAATATTTTTCAAAAAACAGTCTCGTTTAAAGAACTATTTTCTTAAATCATGAGTAGATGCATTCTCCCAATTTAAAAAAGAAAAAAAATAATTTTATATTCAAACCAATAAAGCCTTAATTTACCATAAATTTTATACAACTTTTATAAAAATGGGCAACCCTGATCTGAGCTTATGCTTGTGTATTTAGAAATGACTTTCTGAATTTTTATTTCTTGTTTCTAGATTTTTGAAAAGAATTGATTGTTTCTGTTTATATATATATATATATATATGTATAGCTTAATATACGCTCTACTTTAGGCAAATTTTTTTCTTATTCGAAAAATAGGGTTTGGTTCTTCTTGTTCTACGCTTTAAATCGAGTAAAAAAAGTGATATGTCTTTTCTATAACTCAGTAACTTGTTATACTTTCTATTATTTATTTTAATTTGTTCTGTTCTTAAAAATCTCTTTATCTTAAATTTATCAAGTCTCTGACCTCTCTCCCCCCCTCTTGATGCCTATTGATTTTATTTTTGTTTGAGAAAATTGGAGCAGTCTTGCTGCTTTCCTTTCGTTTCTTGAAACTCTAATTTTTTATTTTTTACAATCTGATTATTAACTATTATCTCTTTTCATTTATTACTTACCTAAATAATATATTTACTCTTTGATTCGTTGATATTTTTTCATAAATTGTTTCCTTTCTTTTTTTCCCCCTTATTATTCCTCTCTTTTGATTAGCTTCCAAGGTTTTTGTTTGTCTGAACCACACGAAATTGAAGAGGAAAACTCCTGAGAATAATGGTAAATAAGAAGTAATATTTCAAAGTACGAGAATTCTCTATAATTTTTTATAATTTTAAGATAATTGAGAGACATTCTTGCAATTACTATTAAAAACTTTAAAGACAAAATTATCTTTTTGTGCATTTTTTTTAGCATAATTAGACGAAAAACTAATTAAAGGAGGGAATTATTAACAACATTTGAAAACTAAAAAACTCTTTTTAAAGTTTCCAATGATTAAGAAAGGTGCTTGCAATTACACTAACACCGAGAGGAGGTCAATGTAATTTACTCAAATATTTTTTTATTATCAAGCTTAATTAATATTTAAGCATTTTTTCTTTTTAAGTTTTTAAAGGATATTATAAGAGTTGTAGAGACTACATTATTTTAGTATGAAATTGCAGGGCTTACGAAATTTCATGCTCCCGTTCTAGTAAAGTTACGCAGGCATGTTGCTAGTGCAATCAAGATATAAGCTGCCGCAAGGTCTATTAAAATTTTCATCTAATTGTACCTATTGGCTGATCTTGAACAAGTCGTAGCCAGATCTACCTATGAACGGAGCATAACCATGTATTTTTCAACCTAGCTAATTTCTAAATTTTTCATCAATCCCGTCTACTTCAAACGATATCCACGGTGATAAATAGAAGTGCTCAAACAATTTTATTTATTTATTTAAAATATTATCCCATGCAGTCGTCTAACGAAAAACAAACTGAAATTGTTGGTTAGTTTAATTCGATTTACTTAACCCAACAATTTTTCTAAGCACAGCCATACGGACGCTTTCATCTCCACGTACCAACGGATCAAAATTTGAAAACCAAGCCGATGCTGCAGCAGACACAAGAAGCTCATAATTAGGCTGGGTCCTTTTCTTCTCAATTTTCTTTTCTTCATTTTCGTTTTAGGCCCCCTTTGTTCATCCAATATTAAAATATTTTTAAAAAGAAAAAAAGTCATGTTTTAAAGAAATATTACTTTCAACCAAAAAAAAAAAAAAAATTCATTTTACTCCCCACAAATCAGTAACGGTAAAACTGTCGCAGCCCAGCAATTAATCCCCCACAATAAAAATAACCAAGACGCATATCAGCAAATTAGACATTCCCGCCAGAATAAAGATAACCAAGTTGCATATCTGCAAATTCAACATTTCGCACAAAATGTTTTTGAATCTATAAAGGTCCATACTAGTACCTCATCCATTAAGAAGTTTTGACACCCATAGTTTAAGTTCGATAAAGTTGGAAACCTTGGTAACAAAGAGAGACCATAGTTGAACCCATCCACTCTCACAGAAAAATCTTCGTTTGTGGGGTTCTAAACCTAGTATCTTAAACTGAGCCTCAAACCCAGAGCAATCTCACATAAAACCCAAATATATCGAACCAGCTACTCCAACACCAACTTGCCTGCCACAGCTTCTTCCCAGAAGCAACACCTGCAAACCTGCAAAGATGCAATTATATGATACTTTCTTGTGAACTTTGATAAATCCATTAGAAAACCCGAATAGCAGTTGGTTCAACTAACAGCCTAGTCCCTACTGCTTGGTGCTTTTCCCCTGTGCCTTCAGCTTTGCAGAAACTTGTTCATCGGACAACGGTAAGTAGTAGATACGGGGGGTTGCTTTCGTTTTCCTAAAGAGATCGTCCAGAGTGACAATTGGAGCCTCCACTTTCTCCTCTGGAGGCGGTGGTGGGGGTGGAAGAGAGACCCTTTCCCTAGCCGGAGGGGGGTTTGATAAAGGGGGCGGAGGCGGGAGAGGTGGTGGAGGTGGGAGCTGCTGCCTCTGAACCTGTTGGCGAGGAGTAGGTTGGGGCTTCGAGGTAGGCAGAGCTGGAGGCATGGTAGGCCCAGTGCTGACAGGTGTTGCCGGTGACTGAGGGGCCTCCGCTCTCATTTTCACTTCCTGGGGATCAACAAACTCAGCAACAAGTAGGCGCCCTCCATTAGGAGGCCATTGTAAGTTGTATACAGCATTTCGAGTCTCTATGGCTTCTTCCACAGACGAATACTGCAACAACAAAATCATTTCCCAATTAACATTTCCAATCAATTCAAATATCTCGAAAATACAACTAATGCAAAATGAGGGACCAAACATCTTGTATTGAGGGCTTCTTTAGTACATACCGCATCAGTAGAGCCATCTTATGTTGTCATAAACGTCCCAATTTACATTAGCCATAACAAAACTGGCCACATATATATATTTTGTTTCTTATTTTTTTATTTTTTTTTTTATTTTTTTTTGGAGGGGGGGGAGGGTGGTTTATTAGGATTTGAAAGAAAGATAAATACAACTTACGGTGACATAGCAGTGAGTTTTAATGTGATCCATCCAGAAGCTTGTAACACTACCAGTTTTCCCCAGAAGTTCTTGCACAGCTTTTAGGGTAAACGGACGCAGAAAACGATCAATTCTTAAAGAATTAGTAGGAGGCTTTGGCGATTGTGGAACTGTCAAACAAAGAAAAAGGTGAGATCTGATACTGAAGCAAAATCATTACTGAACTACTGATGTTAGATAAAAGAACCACAGCAACTCACCAACACGCTCCTTGGGAGCATCATCACTAGCTGTGGAGTCAGATCTAGAGAAGTTGCGCTTCAAAGTAGTAGCCGGGGATGAGTCCTTAGGAGTGGTAGAGGATGCAATATTGCTTTTAGGTTCAGGAACTTTCAGGTTTTCAGAGTTCCACTTCCTTTGCCTCTTGGAAATCTCAATGTTCCCAACAACTTCTTGATCTGTTTAACACATTTTATCAGACAGGCGGCAAAAATAAATCAAGTAGATGACACAATGAAGTCACTTCTCACTAGTAAACATGCAGAATCCAAGACCAAATTCAGCATGTCAACAACAGCTGATGGAACAAACATTCTAATGACAATTCAACAGTCAAGTATTCGGTTGTATGCGTTCACATAAACCACAAAAGGTAACCCAGGCACAAGAAACATTAAAGGCCAGAACAGCAAGAGTTTCAGGTTCCCACCAAATTACTGCCTAATCTTTCCTGCAAGAATGAAATCTTACATATATGATTCCAAAGTAAAAAGAATTAAGAGTCATCATTTAATTGGTAATGAATTACACAAAACCATCCACACAACATAAATGCAATGAAATGATTTTTAGGATCCTAAACTATATTGAGAGAGACAGAGACAAAGAGACAACAAAACAAAACAAAATCAGTCAAAAATTGTGCAAAAATACTAAAGGTAATTTTTTTTTCTCCCCCCCCCCCAAAAAAAAAAAGAAAAAAAGATGTTCAGATAGCCCATCACAGACAGTTTCTGTAATAGTTAGTACAGTCAATTTTAATGCAAGAACTTGATACAGTACTATAATATATTTATTCCCTCATTTTAACATCTGTCACACCATCAACATGACGTGGCATAACAAACCAATAAAATTAAGGCATATGTACACTTTAAATCCTAATCAGCGGAATGTTGAATTTAAATTTTAAATGTTTAAATTCTCCATCTAAAACAAGGTGAGTTGTCTTGTGATTAGGATTCTAAAATGCGTGAGTGCCTTTACTTCATTGATTTGTTACACCACGTCATAATGATGACCGTTAAACTGAATATTCTCTCCTTCTAAAGAGCCAATAGCCAGCATATAGGTTTCTTCACATTCTACTTCAGAATTTTTTATCTCCTAAAAGCTCAAAATATCTTAAAATCCTTATTAGACTAGTTCATCTATATTTTAAAAACATGTTTACACATGGATGTCATACAACACTAGAAATGCCCATTGCAGTTTATGAAAAAAACAAGGATTGCTGTAGTTGATCTGCCTCAATCAAATGTCCCATAGGGGCACACTTGGATGCAGATCTAACGCATGGAATTAATTGTCCAAAGTAGTTACTTGCAAACTGAAACCTACATTTCTAGGACTAATAACCATAGATTTACCATCACCCAATGAATGTCCATAAAATCTTGTGATTCTCAATTGTTTAAAAAAAATCAGACCTAATGCAATTTCCTACTTTGCTTTAGCCTTCACATGATTTTTCTACATTTTCATAATAGAATGAAAATGAATTTTTTTTTTTTTTAAAAAGGTCTGACAGAAAACACATGAAAGGTAAATTTGAAAGAAAATACTGAAAATACACTTAACAGCCATCTTTGGAAACTTCAAGCAATCATAAAATACAAGTATGTTTTCCAATCAAGGAACTAATTATAAAAGATTTATTACAAACAAAGACAAATGAGACCAAAGTTCCTAGAGAACTGGCCTTCTATAAGGAGAATATTTTTAAATAATTAGTTTCATTAAACAATTAATAAAAACAAAAAGAAGCTAAGAAAAGAAACTAGCACCCCTCTAACAGATAGAAGGATGCAAAATACTCGAAACCAATGGAAATTTTAATCACAAATCATGTTTAACTGTTTGATACAAGATTTCATTCCACAAACGTTATTTTCCTTAGATAATGTGAATATCTGAAGCACTTATCAGAAAAGAAATGAACACTAATCAAAAAAGAAATGACTGAACATCTAAAAGCTCCTTGTAAGGAACATGCTTGATAAGAACAGGAATTCATCATAAAATGACATGGTGACTCGTAAATGACTAGTTAAATAGGATTCATCACGCATCCCCGGTCAACTGTAATCCTATTCCCCACACCAGAATTTCACGAGCTACAGCTTATACATTCAATAACTAATATATATATAGTATCCTTTAATCTTGAAACACTAAGACGGTAAGGGGGCTGGGCGCGCGAGAGAGAAAGGGGGCGGAGGGGATGCGCACGCGAGAGAGAGAGAGAGAGCCACTTCAGGGGAAAAGGATATTGCTACCAAGGAGAGACTTTATGTTGAGATAAATGTATTAAAACACCTCTAAAAGAAATATTAACACTTCAAATTATACAATGGCTTATAAGAAACCAATTGGTCCAGAGGAGATAAGAAGTTAGGCATAATGCACTTCCAAGCAAGCAACATAGACATTCCATGCAACAGGAAATATTGCTAATCCCCATGCGCTATCGGATTTCATTATTTGCTTTTACAGCAGCACATAAGCAAATAAAATTTAGACAAAAGGTAATGCAAAAGCCTATGCACAAACACCGTCTGTTACATTCCTGGCAAAACAACTACAGATTAATGTTTCAATGATACACATAAATAGTACAGAAGAGCATCAAAGTAGATGAAGATAAAGAAACAGCTTTTCTGTTAAAGTGCAGATCAAATTATTGAATTTGTTACTTCCTTGCGCAATAACGTAACCGCAAGGATTAGTTTGACACTAGAACAAAAAATTTGCAACTTACACAACACCATCCAACATAACTTAGGCGGCAAAGAACTACATTCAAATGTATCAGTAAAGTGCATTAAAAAGCAAAAGCAAGAGGAATATCGAACATATGCAACAGAACGAAAAATACAGGAGTGAGATTCGACACTAGACCAAAAAAGATGCAACTTACACAATACCAACATAACTCAGGCAGCTATGAACTGCATTCAACTGTATCAGTAAAGTGAATTAAAATGCATAAGCAAGCAGAAATAGGAAAAAATACAACAGATGGAAAAATATAAGAGCAAACTTACCATGAAGCTTTCTTTTCACAGTGGATGCAGCAGAAGCATTCTTATTTTCCTCATGAATGCTTTTCTTCTCAACAGGAATATCATCCATCATCACACTGATAGGATCTTCCTCCTTCACAACAGGCACTACAATTCTCTCTCTCGTATCTCCCACTTCTTCTGAAGTAAATTTAGAATCTATCTGTTTACTCTCTGGTGCATCATCCTCCATGGAATCATCACCAGAACTTCGGTCCAAATTTAACTTCTCTGAAGAAACAAAATCTGCACTATCAATCTTCTTGCTAATCTCTACATTAGTAGCTTTGTTGTCATCTCTGTCCTCAACAGGTAACTTGTTCTCATGTGGCTCTTCAACATCCATTGGATGTAGTTGGCCACGATCTGGGACAAAATCACTTGATGATGGCTGCACCATCTCAGGCTTAACATCTAGGTCTAATTTGACATTATCAGCAATTATATTATCCTTTAGTTCATTCTTTTCATTAATTGAGACACAATCACTAGAAATAGAATCAGATTTTACTTGAAACCCTAAAACAGTGGTGACCTCAGATACCTGGTTTCTTTGATCAGAAGAATTGAGCCCAAAATCCTCATGGGGGCGCTTTATGTCATTCTCCAGCTCGGATTTCAAAACCTCCCTCTCATCCTGTGAGTCATTGTTCTGTGACTCTTGAACATGTAACACGGTTTCAGATACCACACTCTCATTTACCGTAATGCTGGTTTCAACAGAAGATGCATGAACTTCTGTCACATCATCCCTAGCAGAATCAGAACCACCTGCTCCTGTTACTTCCCCTTCTTGAACATGAACTTTCGTCTCCTCAGCCCCAGCAGAACCAGAGCCACCTGTTACTGTTACTTTGCCTTCCTGAACATGAACTTCTGTATCCACATCCCTAGCAGAATCAGTACCACCTGTTAGATTCCCCTCTTGAGCATGAACTTCTGTCTCCTTGTCCATAGCAGAATCAGAGCCACCTGTTACTGCAACTTCCCCTTCTTGAACATGAACTTCCATCTCCTTGTCCCTAGCAGGATCAGAGCCACCTGTTACTCCAGCTTCCCCCTCTTGAACGTGAACTTCCATCTCCTTGCCCCTAGCAGAATCAGAGCCACCTGTTACTGCAACTTCCTCTTCTTGAACATGAATTTCCATCTTCTTGTCCCTAGCAGAATCGGCGCCACCTGTTCCTGCAACTTCCCACTCTTGAACTTTCCCTTCACCCAACGACACCACAGAATCATCAATCTGAGCCTTATCCATTCCAGCATCCACCTCATTTCTATCTTCACTACAATCCACCATTTCCCCAGTTGTTTTAGAAACAGCCGGTCCTGCTCCTGCATCATCCATCACCACCACTGGTTTGGAAATATCATCAAGACCATTATCAACATTTCCCCCAGCAGATTCATTTTCATTTCGAATAGCTTCATCCAACCTCTTCACCAAATCTTCTTTCAACCCTTTTGTTGTCAATTTCCGTCTCTTAAGCTCTTCTTTCAGTTCGGTAACCCTCCACTGATCAATAGGTCGATTGTCAAGAACTGGATATTGTGATGATGTCTTCATAGCTTCAAAAGTTTCTAACAGAAATTCACCCTGATTAAAAATGTTTAAATCATCAATCATTACAAACTGCACTATCCAAAATGATTCCATCAACAAACAACCATTATTAAAACAAATAAAATAACATATATAGCAACATTTCTTCAAGCCTACTAACTCAAGTGACATACAGGGACCATTGCAAGCCACAAATCAAAACATGCAAAGGTAAAAAAGGAGTCTGACCTACAACAACAATAAAGTTCACTAAACTATAAAAATTGATTAAAACAAGAGAACACCATTTTATAAGTCAAAAAAGTTAAATAAAATAAAAATATTTTTCAGTTAAATATTTGTATTTTTATTTTATAAAAAAAAAAAAGTAAAAAAGAATGCATAATAAAGCATCAAAAGTTGGAAGGAAAAAGATACCAATCAATTAAAAGCCACATTTCATTTCAAAAATAATAACTGTTCACCACATAAATATTTTTGAAAGTACTCAAAATATTTTACAATCATAACCACAATCCCGACATAGTCTACCACTGTTAACCCCAACACTGCAAATACCAATCAAGCATTTTTGTATGGTGATGTATGTCAATAAAAATGTCCGTGTTAACAACCTACAAACATAACCCACAAGCTATGTCAATCCAATAACAATTATAATTGAAATTCCTTTGTGAGAAAAAGAGCACCCAAGTACCAAAATCGCCTTGAGCACCATTACACCACAAAGCATCCCAAGATTATCTTGCTGCCAACACTAGCACAGGTAGATAAAACTGCATAACAACCACCATTTGTTTGAACCATAACCTCCTAAAAGAACATGTTGCAAAAGACTAGCACCAGCTCTGAAATGCATGACCCCATGCATATCAACTGAAGACCCCGGGTGAAACTTTGTAGCACACAACAGATCAACTATCCCTAAATTTGGTTTGCGTGGAAATGGCAATTCAATTCTTAAGAACAAAAATTCGTTGGTTAGGTAGTACAAGCTGTTGTTGGGATTTCAAACATAACAGAGCCGAGACGTGGGCCACGCCTTTAGGTAATAAACTACACCAGAAAACCCAAAGACAAAACAGCTAATGGATTTTTTTTTTTTTTGGGGCCAACACCACCTGTCTAGGGGGGCATCGAGGAATAGAAAACATAAAAGGGTAAGTAGAAATACTTAGAATCAATCTGATAAAAAAAAAAAAAAAAAGGCTTAGAATTTAGGGCGCTATCCAATTAACTGTCAGTAGCTTAAGAAATTAAAACCCAGAAAAGGCGCTTTTACGAAGCCCCTCTTTTTTTTCCATTGGAGCTCGGCAGATATCCCCAAGGGACACAAACCCAAAATCTAACCTAAACTTTTCAAACTATCTAACGATTCCAAAGGTAGGTAGTGAAACTAAGACCAGTAAATGTAATTAAAACAAAAAAATAAAAATAAACAAATAAAAAACATTAGAACACGTTGGGTTCAATACTTACAGTGCTGTCGGTTGTTAGCCCTTGAGCGCTAAGAAATCTAACGCAAACTTCGTTAGGAGAAAGGCGTGGAGAAACCAAACCCTAATTTCATCAGAACACAGAAATAACCATTAGAAAAAGCAAACACAATCGAAGCAAAAACCCAAACGCCGGAACATAAACAAGTTAGCTTCGACCCTGTTTCTGCCTCTTCCGCTTCCTGAAAAGAAAAGACAAAACAAAAACCTAAAACACAAAGAACAAACGCGTGAAAACCAGAGTGATTCTTTGACGCGAAAATGAGAGGTATCGTTCAGATAATTCGTAGTTTCAAGAGATTTGGAGGAGGAGAACGAGGGAGGGAGAGAGAAGGCCCCGATTTAGGGTTTTGCTTCGCCGTGCGGGTTGTCCATTGGAAAAATAAGACGATAAACGGAAGAATTGGTAACTATACGGTGCTAAAATTCCGATCTTGATTTGGGCTTTCTGATCTCCGATTGGGCCAGTAGTTGTTGGGCCCGTTGTGGGCAGCCATGCGAAGAGACGCGTGTTTGCTCTTCCAAACCCTAGCCTTGCGGGATGACCTTTTAACTACGCTAGAAATAGGAGTGATATCAGTTCGGTTTGATCCGGTTTTGGATTGTTTATGGGAGCGGATCGGATTTTTGATTTGAAAATTTTTAAAATCGGAATCAGTTGATATAATTCGGTTTCAGTTCAACCGGTATCGATCTGTTTTCCATTCGGTTTCGGTTTCAATCTGGTTTCCATTGTAGGCCACAATTTTGAGCCAAGCCCAATATAAAAAAAAATCAGTCCTGCCCCAATATATTAAAAAACCTATAAAAATTACATTAGTGTAGCATTCAAACCCATTACGAATCCAAAAAATATTTTCACCTCTAACCTAATTTTCAGCCATAACCCAATTTCTTCCACTGTGGCATTATAAGCAATTGGTGGGCGTTGCCCAATGGTAGTCATTACTTTAAAATTTTGGGATATTGAGTTCAAGTCCCAACCATTACATTTTACTACACACTTGTATTATAACCGGTTCAGTCCGGTCCAATTCGATTCTAAAGTCCTCAAAACCAGAAACCAAATCAGTTTCAAAAAATTAAAATTTTTTAAACCGAAACCAGACCGAATTTTAAAAAATCTGTTTACAAAATCCGGTTCGATCCGATTTTTTCGATCGATCCGATTTTTCAGTTTTTTATAACACCCTTAGCTAGAATTGTACACAAAAGGTGTGCGCTTTTTGTTAAATTTTTTATTTTAAATAGAATAAAAATTATAAAAAATTTTATTTGTGTAATTTAATAGGGGTAAAAAAATAAAAATGATATGGTAGTTAAGTACAAATTTACTTAATTAGGAGTAATTTTTAAAAATTATTTGTTTTAACATTTAAATTTGTTAGAAGGTTGAAAGATGTATTAGAAAACTAAAAACTTTTACCATAATCAAAATTTCATTAATTTTTTAATTTTACCAATTTCTTTATAATAATATGAATAGATTAGCTCCGTTAAACTTCTATCGTTCTCTAAAAAAGTTAATAATAAATAAAATAAAACAAATAGCGATTTTTTTCTTCAAACTCATTTATTTAGCTACTCAAATTCCTTCAGGTAGTCCTGTAATGAGCCAACCTATTTCACCCTTAATAATGCCTCATCAAAGTCTCCACACTCAATCTAAAACAAGCCTAAAGCTCTTCCTCAAAAACAACCCATGTCATCCCTCTTCCCTCCCTTTGTCTCTTCCCTCCCCTTTGTTAGCTCCATGTAGCCATTGCCACCATTGATTGAAAGCCAAGGCTAACATCGGTCATTTATGTTACCCCGTTGTTAGTACATATTAGCCGTATGTTTTATTTTTTTCTTCTGTTAGCTCAAATCGGCAAAATGCATGTTTCATTTTGTTTCCCCTTCTATTTGGTTCAAACTGGCAAATAAAGATGAGTTTGAAAAGGAAAAAAAAAAAAAAGTTAACTTTTTTGTACTTGGCTGCAAACTAGCTACTAAAAAAGTTTGCTTTTTTGTATTTGGGAAAGAGAAAAAAAAAGTAACTTTTTAATAGTTAATTTATTATTTTTTTGTTAATTTAACATTTTTACTCTTCAATGTTTAAAAGAAATTTAAAATATAAGATAGTAAATTTGGTCATTTTAAAAAAAAAATCAAAAAATTAGGTGCCATTTTGTAAACCTATTTTGAGCCAGTTTTTCATTTTACAATTTTGAAAATAACAAAAATAGCTTAAAATACATTTGATCATTTGTGTTTTTAAAATCTGTTTTAGAAAATATAAAATAGGTTTACACATGAGATGTATAATAGTAAAAAGTTGTTTTGAATGCTTTAAACCTAAAACAAAGAAAAATTCATAACATAAAAAATAAAAAATGTCAAATCAAATATATTTTCTGTTTTTTTTTTATTTTAATATTTTTAAAATATAAAATACATAAAACAGAAAATAGAAAAAAATTAAAAAATTGAAAAAAAAACAAATACAAATCAAATAGCACCCTAATATCTGGCAGCCAAGCTACCAGTCTTTTTCCCAAACACAGCCCCCAAAGTAAGTTAACCCAACAATTTTTTTTTTTTTTGTAATAACGTGGTTTAAATAATAAAAATATTTTTAATTATTGAATAATATATTAATTATAATGAATATTAAAATATTTAAAAATAAAAATTATTAATATAATTAAAATACTTTAATAGAAATTCAATTATCAATATAATTTTAAAATATTTTAAAAATATTTCTAAATGAATATTTTAAAATATTTAAAAATAAAATTTATCAACATAATTTAAAATACTATAATAAAAATTTAACTATTGTAAAAATCACAGTATCTAGGTATATCTCATTGAACCCATGTAAAAAATATTTTTTATTATAAAAAATAAATTATACTAATAAATTACTTTTCTAAATTTTTTAAAAATTGTTACTTGAATTATTATAAAAAATTAGATAATTAATATAAAAAAATTATTATAAAAAATAATCATTAGCCTACGTGAATGCTTGAATTAATACTTAAATTTAAAAAAAAAAAAAAAAAAAAACCATTATGAAGACTACTTTCTTATACTAAAAATAAAATATTTTAATAAGTTGATTGAAGTAAATTTTGATTTAAAACATAGACAATTACAAATTAAATTTTTAAAAAAATTCTACTTATAACACATAAAATGTTTGCATATCATAAAACTTAAGATTAAGTTATTTTCTTTGAAATCTTTTAAAAAATATTTTCTATTATAAAAAATTAAATTATAATGGCAAATATTTTCTTTTTGAATATTTTAACAAACAAACAAACATTGTTACCTGAATTAATTTTTATTAATATATTTTAAATTATTTTGATAAATTATATTTTAAAATATATTAATAACTGAGTTTTTATTATAATATTTTAAATTTATATTAATAAATTTTGTTTTTATATATTTTAATATTCATTATACTTAATATATCACCCAATAATTCAAAAATATTTTTATCATATTAATTCTCTAAATTGTTTTATAGTAATTCAAGTAACAATTGTTAAAAAATTTAGAAAAGTAATTTACAACTATATTTTTTTATAACAGAAAATTTTTTTATATAGGTTTAATGAGACATATATAGATACTCTGATTTTTATAATGGTAGAATTTTTATTATAATATTTTAAACTATATTGATAAATTCTATTTTTAAATATTTTCAAAATATTCATTTAAAAATGTTTTAAAATTATATTGATGACTAAATTTTTATTATAGTTTTTTAATTTATATTAAAAATTTTATTTTTTAATATTTTCATATTCAATATAATTAATATATTATTCAATAACTTAAAAATATTTTTACTATTGAACCACGTTCTTAAAAAAAAAAAAAAATTGTTGGGTTGATTGATATTAGGGGTTGTGTTTAGACAAAAAAGTTGGTAGCTTACTACAACTTTTTGAATTTTTCTAAAATGATCAAATTTCCCTTCTTACATTTTAAAATTTTTTTTTAACATTGAAGGGCAAACATGTAAAATTAATAGAAATTTAATAATTAGCCACTAAAAAACAACCTTTTTCCCTTCCTAAACACAAAAAAATAGCTAACTTTCCAATAGTTAGTTAATAGCCAACTAAAAAAAAAAAGTAGAAGTTAGCTTTGTTTTCTTATCAAAACCTTTTTCACTAGTTAAAACCAAACAGAGGGAAAAGAATGAGACATGTGCTTTGTCAGTTTAAACTAAAGAGAAGAAAAAAAAAATGAAATGTGCGGCTAGCATGTGCTGGTAGCGAGCTAAAATCAATGAGCAATGTTAGCCCCCTCGCTTCCCCATTGATTAGCTTTCTCGTCCAAGGTGGAATAACGCCAATGACACACTTTGTGCTTTATGGTGCCCTGATATTCAAAGAATTGATCAACTTAGTTAAACTATTCTGTAAGTTCATCATCTGAGTACTTAGAAAACTAAAGCTTATCCCGCTATTATGATGACTGGTGCTTTTAAAATAATATATTTTAATAAAATAAATGAAGATGTGGCAAAATACGTTGTTTGGTATGAGAAATTTGGCATGTGTGTTGACTTGGTTATTATTTTTTGGATTTACTTTGGTTTTTATTTAACACTCATAAAATTTGGGAAAGTGGGGCAGTCTGTACGTACTAACCAAGGAGTTCGAGCACACGAGGTAATATCAACGGGCACATATGTGTTGCTCGACACACGTTCTCTCTACTCGAGTGTCTGGGCTAACCCAACTACAATTTGTAGAGGTTTTCTTATTTTTTTGATTTTACTTGTTTTCAAGTCTTTTTCCCCGCCCAACCTACTAGCTTATGAATATAGGATCACCACCATGCTAACCTCAGCATATATACACATTTATATATATATATACACACACACATACACATATATATACACATTTATATGTGGGTGTGTGTGTTCAAGGGAAAGAAAGAGAGAGATAGAGCAGAGAACCAGAAGAAGTTGAGAGAGAGTTAGCAAAATACTATTATCTCCTAAATTGAACTCTCTTCTTTCTCACATTTAATTAAAGCAATGTTGAATCTGTTTTGAGTATTAGCTTAGTGATGATTGGTGTGAGATTGGTCAAAAGGAGTTTCCAACAAATTCTGAGTTTTTTTAAGTCTGGTTTCTTTATTACCGAATACTGAGGTAGGGGTCTACATGCTGTTTATGAGATTTTATGATATTCTTTTACACATGAAAATGTTAGCATGTTGGTTTTGATTTAAATGCATGACTTGAAAGTTGATATGATACATATTGTGTGTGTGTGTGTGTGTGTAAAAGCAGTTAGGAAGATGGTGAACAGTATATATGGCTTATATTCTATGCATGATGATATGTTAAATTAATTATTTGATTATGATCACTCACTATTAAAGATTAAGAATTTAATCACTACTCTAAAGAATACAATATTGAAATGAAAAAAAACAAAAAAACAAACAAACAAAAACAAAACTCTGAAATTTGGAAATCGAAAATAGAGATTGTCTAAATGTCTAGTGCAGGAAACTTTGGGTGCACAAGCGTGTTCAAGCGGGCCTTGCATTGACTCAGTAACTATAGGAACAGTTGTATGTAGATATGTGTGCGTGTATGTGGTCGTATTAGAAATTGTGCTTAAAGTGAATAAAAATAAAATATACAATTTTAGCTATGGAAAAGCGTAACAGAACTGTGATAACATAACTTAGGTGTATGATTGTGTGTTTTGGTCGTTAGAACCTAAGAAATGAGTCTTCGAGGATAATTTGGAAAACAAGGAATATGAATATGAGTTTGGAAATTTATGAGTTAGACCTAATATGATTAAGTTATTGATAATTAATTAATTTGGTATGGTTTTTTTTATCCAAAGTAAGATAAGGAATTTTCAAATAATTGGTGAGAATAAATGTGGAACTTATAAAGTGTATTAACTTGAATAATACTAGTGATTAGACTAATATTTAATGTGATGTTTGGTTAAGTTTGTGATTTTAGAATAAGATATAAAGGATAAACATGTTTTAATGTTATCACAACATAAATTTGTTGCTGACATTATTATGAATTGTTCTTTATCTAGTTAAGTAATGATGCTAGGCTTATTTAGATGATGGATAGTGGTTTTTTTACCTAATGATAAGATAATGTTAATGACGATGGTGTTGTTGCATGACAATGCTTGGGTTTATTAACATTTGTTATTGTTGTATATTACACAATAGTGGCATGGTAGGGCATGAGTTGGCATATGATTGTATGCAAAGTATTATTTCATGGTATGTTCATATTAGTAGCATGATAGGACATGTATTGTATGCTTATATGCAAAGTAGGCACACGCAGTTTAGCACTTACTTCCCTACAGTTATGTTTGCAAGTTTTAAGAGGATATAGCAATGGAGATTTTTGAACAATAAATTTATATTGTTCTTCTATTTCATTTTAGATTAGCGGAATATATATTTTTATGCCCTTGTTACAGTGGCAAAGTTATATTTATTGCACCTTACTGCAATTGTATTAGGCAGACTAAGCTTTTATGTATATTATGAAGCACTGTTGCGCAATTACAACCAAGACTTTGTTATGTAGTTTTTTTATATATCTGTTCTAGTGTGACTATTTAGCTTTAATCTGGTATTATGGATGATTATTGCAGATTACGATTGATTAGTGTTCACAACTTGAATCACGACACCCGAGACATAACATGCTTCTGCGTACCTCGTTCTATGTTCTCTCTATCTTTCCTCCTTATTGATCCAAAATTGACCATTGCGGTCACTAGTAGCTAGGGCCTGCTTTAAGGGAAAGAAAACCTCAAGACAACTTGTTGATGGTTTCCTCTAATTGGTGTAATTTGTCAATGACACCAACTTCCATGATGCTCAGACTATCTTGGAGTCCTAGCCCAGGTTCTAAATTTTCAATTCTTTCTTTGTTAGTTACCATTGTAACCTTCACTAATACCAATGATAGGTCTAAGTCAAAACTTGTTTACGATTGTACTTTGAGTTTTGGTCATTTTAACATGGAGCAAGTTTTGACTCTAAACTCAAAATTATCCCATATTGGCATCAAATTTTCCTATTAAGAATGGAGTAAAGCGAGTATTTGAATTGTCAAATTAAATTGTTGTCCATCTCTCTATACAATTGAAATGTGAAAAGAAACTATATTATTCCTTTATTATAGATAGAAAATAATATCAAATAAAAATCTCTAAAATCATTTTCTTATTTTATTCTATAAAATCTTTTAGGAGAGACCGATTCAAATGCGTTGACAATAATTTTATTTTCTTTTTCAGCATCAATTTCACATTCCTACTATAAAAATGTTTAATATTAATAAATAGCAGAAATGCAGCACAGAGTAAATCGATTATACTTGCCATAATATAATCTCTCAACCAAAGCCGTTCTAAGAAAACAAAAAAATCCATCAACCTTGAGCATAAGAACCACCATTCATCAAATATCTAAATTCAAATATATATATATATATATATATATATATTGTATAGTAGGAAATGGCAACACTTAAAGGTACAAAAACATAATTTGACCTACAAAGACCTTAAATGCAAATTTATAAAACAGACTTACATGAAAAATTATAAAAATAATTTGTAAAAATAGAAATTAATAATCAAAAGAGACTAAAGTATACATATAATATTTAATAAATGTATAAAATTTTATTATTTATTGCAATTATTATCATGTTTTTAAAAATATTAATTTAAAAACTTTTATAAAAGAAATATTTAAATATATATATATATATATATATATATATAAAGTGAGAGAATGTGTTCTTATGTGAAATGTTCCTAAAAACAATCAAAATGGGAAGAAAAAAATAATTCTAATCATTAAACAAATTCAACGATTAAAAATATTTTAAATTTAAATTGTTGAACTCTCTTATTAAAAGAAATCTAATAGGGCGCACACATGCATAAGTTACCAGTATTTGTTTGCAATATTTTGTTGCAGTATGGAGAACTTCAAAATCAAATGGTGGTATCATTTAGCATCGAGGAAAAGAAAAATGTCCTTTATTTAAATAGTCGTTATTTTTAGTTGTAACTAACAAGAGTTCATTTTTAATATATATATAGTTCACCCTTAAAACAAATAAATCTTAACCATTCATATTCAAACGAAGACATAAGAGGTAAACGGTATAATCTCAACCATTCATCTAATAAAATTCAAATAAAAATTTATTCAAGCAGAGAATTAACATTGTCAAATAATAGTGTTACCATACAATTTCTACTAAAAGACTTGCTCGCAGAGAGAATTAACATTGTATTATGGTGAGTCGGTAACGGAGCATACAATTGCCCTTTTCTTCCACCTTTTTGGAAAAGTAGGTCCCTCCTCCTTGCCCTGCTTTTCATTTATTTTAATAAAACAAAACCAGTTTACAGACTTTTCAGTAAATTTATTTTAATAATAAAAAAAATAAAAAATAATTCCACTTTATCCTTTTAAATTTTGACCCAAAAAACACCTGGCTTCCCTAATTTAAAAATCAACGTATCGTATTTTAAACTAAAATACAAAATTAAGGAAATCTATTAAATTTTTTTAAATTTGTCTCATGTACCATAGAGCTTCATATATTATTGTACAAAAGATATTATTAACAAATTTGTCCATGTAAGGTATATTATGTCTTTTAAAAAAATAAAAAAAACATTTTAACAAAAATGTGTTAAAGAAAAAAATTATCCACCAATTTTTTGAGAAAACTTTTTCCTCTAACTAAATTTAACCCATAAGTCACAAATTCAGTTGAATTTAGCAAATTTTATTGATTTTACGCTTTAAATTAGAGAGGGAGCCATGTGCTTTCATATTAAAACCCAATATGATAAAAAGTGTAATTACCCAAACAATAAAAATACATTGTTTTGGCAAGTATCATAGGTTCCAACAAGAAAGGGAAAACATTACTATAAAACATAAAATAAAATAAAATCGGATGACCTTTTGAGAGCTATATAATCAAAAATTAGAAACTACTGCATCCACTTTTGCATCCATCATCAAAATTGGAAGTTACTGAGCAGAATTCCACTTACACCAACCCCATCTCAACACAAAGGGAAGAAAAGAGAATGAGAGAAGCTGAGAACTATATAGATGAGAGAAGAAGCTGAGAACTATATAGGCTTTGTAACAAATACCTGCTTACCAGAAAAACTTGACTGTAGCAAATACAAATACTGCACCGATCAAAGAAGAAGAAAGAAAGAAGGAAATTCCAATACTGCAATACAATCCGGAAAGCCCAATGCACAAGCCACCCTCATGGATAATTTGTGGCGGTGTTTGCCATAGAATTCATATTCACTCACTTTCCTCATCACTTTCCTCGAAGTTTAAATGATTCAAATTCCTTTCAAGAGGTGGAAGGCCATCATCGGAATCATAACAAGAGTTCTCATCTTCACTTCGAGATGCCACACCTGTTCCTGTCGTTGCAAATAGAGAACATATATTCAGTTAAGTGTGCATGTGGAGAACCTCGTTCGGATTGCTTCTAGTGGGAAAAGATAGTGCAATTTACATTTTCCTTTGACTCCGCAAAAAGTCCTCACATTTTCTTTTGACTTGGACACAAGCATAGGATAAATATCAGGTACCATTTAAATTTTGAGTGGGCTATGTAAATATTTTGAGAAGACAATGACATGATGAAGCCATGTCTACCGTGTTAATAGTTGGAGAAGTAACAGAGGAAATTTCAATTATAGTAGGCTAATCCCACTGATCAAGAAAAAACCTTATTTTCTCAAAGCGTTAAGTAGAGGCAGAGGTAAACAATCACACAAGGAAATGTCACACAATTTACATCACTGATTTATAATTGACAAAAACATGAGGTCAACATGCACTAGACCTGTTTCGAACGAGAGATCAACTAGAGTTGACAATGAAGATAAATCCCAGTGTTGTTTTGTAATTGGCACCCATGTCTTCATTGTCCACAAGGAGAGATAGAAGATAGAGAAATGACTATTACATTATAGAAGATAAAATAAGAAGTGCATTTGCGATACTGCCTATAAAATTGAAGCAAAAGATTCAAATGGCTAACCAAACTAGTTGCATTAAGAAAAATATGGAGAACAGCGGGCCCTCAAGAAGCAAGTGTTCATGATATGTACGAAGAAGACAAAAGAGGCAAAGTTAATGAGTACATTCACAAGAAGGCGCAAAATGATGAAATTCAGTTTTGGCAGCACAACCAACCATTCCAACATATTTATGGCATTCACAAAAGAGCCCCCTGCTTCTGAGTTGGAGGATCATATACATATTAGTTAGGCATGACAGATGACATAAAAAGTAATTGCTTTTCATCAGCATCAGTTAAGCTATCTTTACCTCAAAACCTAACTGTTAAGTTATTAGTACTGGATTTTATTGAATGGCCCTCTTTTGTGATGTGAAAATGAGAAATTTTCTAAGAGGACAATGAAGACTTACCTTCAGCAACTGAAGGATCCTTTGTTACCAATTGACTTTGTTGTGAGAGCCAAGAATTCTGAACTGAAATAATATCAGCACTGCTTTCACATTCAGAATATGCCTTTAGAAGTTCCCTGCATTATTCAAATATGCAGACAACACATTACTTTAAAAAAAAATAAAAAAAACTAACATTGCATTTCCAATACTTGAAAAGGGAGCAAGCAGTTGGACCTCATGCAGAAACAAATCATGCATTGAATTCAAATATTGTTCTAGATAACCCATCTTCCCTTCAACTCTGTTCAAAATGAATAGATTCCATTTTTACAAAATCATCACACTACAATTCAAAAGAAGAAGAGGTATGTTCCATCCTAGCTTTTCACTCTGCTTGGTAGTTGGTAACTGTTTCTAAAAATTCCATGCTAGTATTCGTACACATGTATAGAAAGGCCACACATCCGCGCAAGATGCATCCAATGGATCAACAAAGCAAGGTTACACATGCACATGGAATCAACAAGGAATGGATCAATAGAACACAGGTAATAGGTTTATGCAAGACTAATGGTTAAAGAGAAATACAAAATACCTGTTCAGGGACAAGAAAGCATGACCCCACTTAAACTTGCTTAGCAATAAATTTGCTGTTTCCTCATCCCCACTATTCAAACATATGAAAACAGTTTATCACTAATAAGTCAACAAATTCAATATAGTGTCTTATAAGTCGGTAAGTCAAAGCACACACCCATCCAGACTGGATGTAATGTCAGCATAGAATATTACTAATCACTTAATGCTAGAGGGCAACATATATAGAAAACAATAGGCAGATATATTTGTGAACAGTCATAAAAATATAGCATATGTGAGAGAAGATGAAGGATTCTGCATCAAAATGGAACCATAAAATCTACAAACTCCGAATTCATGATGATATTGTGATAAATGCAGGTGAATAGGACCAGCACCTGTTCTGATGGATTCAGCTATGCACATCTAGTGAAGTTAGTTTCTGATTGCAAATTGCCAACTACCAAATGTCAGGACAAAGGGACATTTCTTATGGTTTAAGTTTAGTATTCCTTTTTCAATAAATTGAAGCTAAATGACATATTCAGGCAATATTACCTGCTTCACAGGTCAATTCTAAGAAGAATGAACATGGGTACTACAACATGGATTTGCCGATACAGCTATTCAAAGAAAAGTCAAGACAGGACAAAACAAACATGCAACACATAAATATATGCATTTATATATAAATGAAAATAATCTATTTTCTTATTTTCTATAAGTTATATTTTTTGTTCATTTTTCTGATAACTAGTTGTTCATTTTTACATCACAAATTGATATATCTAACTATATTTTAGTGAACACTATTCAGAAACAAATTGGAAATTTCATATGTTAGTAGTCTAAAAAATTAAAAAAAAAAAAAAGTCAGAATAAAGGATTAATGAGTATAAATTCATATGATCAGTATTTTATTATTTGATTTTCATTTTACTCGAACTTATAATGTGTTCATATGTCTCAGGATGCTAGATACATGTACCCTCAAAGTGTTAAATATGTGTCCAATTCAATAAAAAATTAAATATAATAAAATGCATTTAGATGAGCATCTGATGTGTCTCAGGCACAACACCTTCTTAAATGTCCTAATACTTTTTAGCTTCACTTTGTCCAAAATATTAATGAAGCACAAATGCATTAGAAACATATACGTAGCAATTCTAACAATCACGAAAGACGCATCTCTCTCTTTTGTAAGACAAAGCAATGAAGTAAGCATCTTCAGTTAGCACATCCAGCACAGCATACACAACCAATGGCATGGTGGTTGTATCATGTCCAACATGGACTCGTCACATATTTTGAGGCATCATACACAACCTATGGCTTGGTTATTGTTTTGCGTCCAACATGGACTTCTCACATATTTTGAGGCATCCATGTGAATAGCTCATCATCTGAGTGTTTAAACTGCAAGTGCTAAGCCAGAACAGTATGCATCTTCATTCCCTCAATAATCAGACATTACTAACTAGTGAATAAGAGAGCCTATTCAGCATCCTGGAAATAGATAAAGGAGGAAAGGGGGAATAATTCCAGTACCATATTAACAACGCCGCAGATAATGCCTCAACACAAGAAAGCTGACATGGTCGACCATAATTTACCGGATTTGCTGCTACCAACCATGGCACTGCAATCCCAAATTGTATGTCAAACTTCAAAACAGTCTAGCAGCCAAAAAGGAAAAGAACTCAAATAACAGTCCCATATGACATCATGGTTAAGCTAAATAGCTTGTACAACAACTAGAATTTTACAAATCACATAACAGTAGTTTTACAGTAGTATGTTCACATACGTACTCACACCTTGCTGACAAATAAAATCGCAAATGTAATCCTCCTGTCATGGCATCTAACATAGCATGCAAGTCATATTATGTAGTCACTCTCAATTGATCTTAACCAACTTATCGCCAGAAGCATGTTGACATTTGAAGAAACCTCGGCAGAAATTCACTTGGATTTGGAATTCAGCTGGATTTTCTTGCACCTTAAAGAGTTTGAAGATATCATCTTTTGAAGGAGAACATTTGTCTAGCCAGACATTTCAAATACACGAGAATCGGTTTTAAGAAGTTGTGCGACAAACTGCATCTCTTTTTGGATCTCCATTTTCCGGCAAATGTACTTTTCTTTTCCTAACAAGTATTCTAGCTAATGCGTCCAAAGGGGCTCGATGACAATCAACCTCTAAAAGTGTACAAGTTTCCATGATTAGGGGCATTCCCATAAATTTTCATATCTGGGGTTGATTTGCTGATTTTTTTTATTATTGGCCCCAAATTAGGTAGCATTTTTGTGTAGGAGATTTCTCAAATCCTTTTCCTAATTGAATTGCGATGGAATCTTAATTATTTTTGAAAGAATTTTTTCTAGTAGGCTTTTTAGGAAGTTGTAAGTTCTTCAGAAGAATTTTATGCTTCTGTATAAGCTAGCCCTCTAGGAACAATTTTGCAAGCTTCTCAATGAAATTTCAGCAAGTCCTGCTTTCTCTAATTGGTGACATTCCATTTTAAGTCATTCTGTGGGGGACTCCAAGAAACCTTGGTGAGATTCGAAGGTTGTACCCTTCCTCCTCCTCTTCCTCCTCGTCTTGGCCATTATGACCTGACAGTTTCAAGCAAGTCTTTGCAACTATAAACTGCAACATACAACCTTTTCTTTTAACTCTAAGACTTCAAGACTTTGAACCCAAAGCTTTTAAACCTACCTAAGGGCATTTAAAGCGCCAAATGAGAACTAGATACCCTGCCTTCCAGAAAATCCAGCGAGCTAGACCTTTTATTTTCATACCAGAAGCAGCTTTAAATCTGGACCTTTATTTTTTTTGTACAAGAAAAATCAGCCTTAAAAGAAAAATGGAAGGGTACTTTATGGAATGATAGCTTCATAGTTTGAGCATTTCTACATATTACCTTTTAATTTTGCTGTCCTACTTTCGGCAGGTACTGTCTATGGAAGTTTAGAAAACCCAAAATTAACGTTTAGCGAGGGTGTGAACCTGAGAGCTGGGGTAAACAAGATTGCACTGCCAAGCATTGCTGTTGGTCTTCCGGTTTGTTCTGCTCTCTCTCTCTCTCTCTCTCTCTCTCACACACACACAGAGGTGCTGACATTCCTTTAAAAACTGTAAAATTCATCCTATTCATGAGCCTGACTGTTTTTTCTGAGCACCAAATCCTGAAGACAATCTTTGTTGCTCATCTTAATTTTTGAAGACTAAAGGTGTATTATTATACAGAAACATGTATGGTAATCTAGAGCAACATCATACCAAAGGAGAATGTGACAATCTTGGAAACAATGCAATGATGGTTACCCTCAAAACTACTGCCTTGTATGAGACATGTTTACAAGGTCTGTTATTGAGATTGGCACCACCATCATGATTATAACATGCCCATGTCTAACTCACAGTTCACTTTTTACATGACTGTCAGAATATTCCAGAATGATTAGAAGAATGATTAGGGCAAACTGACTGATTATGATTGAGTAATTATGATTGAGTGTATTTTCCTTCCTTGTCGATTGTATTTTCTATTCTTAGTTGTAATCTCTAATTATAAATACAATGCAAGAACGAGAGGCTAGTTGAAGCTCTCTAATTCTTTATACTATTCTCTAACTTGGTATTAGAGCGCTATTTACACACACAAATAATAATAATAATAATAATAATAATAATAATAAGGGCAGAAAACAACCTGTTCACACCGTCGGTGTACCACCAACCATCGTCGTTGGTCGTCACCGTCGTCACCCTTCTCAAAGGGATCGCCTCCTTCAGGAGATAACCACCAGCGTTGGGTCTCCTCTGGCAACTATACGTGTTCCCACGCGCCAGTGGAAGCTTTTGAGGTTAGGTTTCACGCGCCTTTATCTATGAAGAGAGTGTCGACGCGTGAGTTCTACCCATCCCTCCAGCAATCTCTAGCGGTGGTTGCCTAGTGCAGGAGGCTTTCACTACCGCCATCGTGTGATGTATATGTGATCAAGTTGTCGTCGATTGCTCGATTTCGTCATTCGGCTATTCGCTTCTCATTTTTGAACATCATTAATTGCTCGGTTTGTTGCTCGGTTGCTCAATTCTCTTCTCGAACATTTCCAATTGCTTGGTTTGTTGGTTTTGTGTTCACCTGGACCTATTATTGATGGCCGAAATCTGCCTTATGTCGTTTACAGTCGCCGACTGTCCTTCCTCTCTCTCTTCGTCGATCGTCGATGACACTGTTAGCTTCCTTTTTGCTCATCAACACCACTGCATGCTTCATTGTTGCTTGCTGACTTGATCTCGTTGTCCATTGATGCTCGTGGTCGCTGCTTGTGGTATTTCTTGATCTCGGTTTTGTGTTGACAATTGGTTGCTTGCTTTGGTTTTCTTGATCTCGGCTACTAGTGGTATAGTATATCTGTGGACTCATTTGTGATTTGCTCTACTTGTTCCTAGTGTTTGGGTTTCAATATGGCCACTAATCTTGCAAAGTCTAATGTTGATTCGTCATTGGTTCCCGTTCCAATAATACCTGTCATTCCACCTCACAGTCTTCCCAAATCAATTTCTAGTGAGAAATAGAATGGAACGAACTATTTGACATGATCTCATGTTGTAAGGATTTTTCTCATTAGCTGACAAATGGACCAATTCATCACCGACATTCCTCCAGATTCTCAGTCTCTTACTTATAAGCAGTGGCGTGCTGCGGATGCCATAGCTTAGAGACCTCTGTATTGCATACAGTGTAATTATGTGAAACTTCAAAGGCAATTTGGGAGTCCTTGGCTAATAACTCCTTCTCTTAGCGGAGTAACGTTTCTGAAAATTTTGAAGCTTATGAACAACTCTTTTCTTTTCGACCGAATGGTCGACCTCTCTTTGAGTATTACAACACCCTTAAAAGTCTTGGTGACCATTTATTACAATTTCACCCCTTTCCAGAAACTAAGGCTGATATGATAAAACAAAGAGAGGAACTCATAACTGTTTTACTTCTGGTTAGTCTTGATGATAATCTTCATGGCTATAGGGATAAACTCCTGGCTAGAGAAACCATTCCTTCCATAGCTAATGCATACTCTTGATTAAAGCGTTCGTCATTAGGTCATCATTCTCGATAGGCACCTTCTGCCTCTAGTGGTTCTGATTTTATAGATTTGGTTGATGGCGGACGAGATATTTCCCATAGTGGTTTTCGTGGTGGAGGTAATTCTCATGGCAATTCTTGAGGCTCTGGACGAGGTACAAAGAAATGTAATCATTGTGGTGGTACTAATTACACAGAGCCATATTGTTGAAAGAAATATGGTCGTCCCAAGCAAACCCACCATATAGCTGCAAAATCTACGGGTCTTGATTCTAGTACTAGTGTTGCGAGCTCCATTGAACCATTCGTATCCCATTCTGATTCACAGAGTCCCTTTTTGGCAACCGAGTTAGATGCTATTGTGCAGACAATCTACATTTCTCGCTCCTCTAGTTCCACTGCCACTCTGACTCATTCAAGTAGTAATGCTTGCTTTACTACTTCTTCCAATGGGTCATTGACTCCCAAGCTAGTACTCATGTCTCAGGTAACTCATCTTTATTTTCTAATTTGACCGAGACTACCCATCGTATCACCTTAGCCAATGGGTCTTGCCAGTCTATTGCTGGTAAAGGACTACTTCAGCCTTCTCCCTCCTTTTCTTTACCCTCGAGTCTATATGTTTCTAAGTTTCCTTTTAATTTATTGTCTGTTAATCAACTCACTAAACCATTGAATTGCTCTGTAACCTTTTCCCCTTCTTCTTGTGTATTTCAGGATCTCAAGATACAGAGAACAATTAGTTCGAGATATGAGCGAAATGGACTTTACTATCAGGATCCTACCAATTTTTCTATTCCACATTTTGTTTTCAGTACATCCGTTTCTCTTTTTCAATGGCACTGTTGCTTGGGTCATCCATCCTTGGCTCGACTCAAGTTGGTAGTTCCCAATTTTATGTTTGTTTCGAGTCTTGAATGTAAAGCATGTCAGCTTGACAAGCATCATCGTAGTTCCTTTCCTAGTCATAATAGTCATCAATCTAAACCTTTTGATGCAGTCCATATTAACAGTTGGGGTCCTTCACGGGTTTCAACTTTTAATGGATATTGGTATTTTGTTATATTTGTGGATGATTACTCTTGAATGACTTGGTTATTTTTAATGAAAAATCGTTCTTAGTTGCCTGCTATTATCTTGCGTTTTATAATGAAATTCTTACTCAATTTACCAAACGTATCAAAATTCTTCATTCTGATAATGCCTTAGAATAATACTAAATCTGTCATGGATACCTTCTGTGTTAAACAGGGAATTATTTATCAGACTACTTGTATTCACACCTCCCAACAAAACGGTGTTACTGAATGCAAACATCATCATTTGTTAGATGTGGCTCATACCTTGAGTTTTAAAATGAATGTTCCCAAACAGTATTGGGATGAAGCTGTTTTGACTGCTTGTTATCTCATCAATCAGGTTCCATCTGTTACTCTTGGTAATTAGTCATCTTTTTCTCTTATTTATCCCTCAACTTCCCCATTTTCTATCACTTCTTGTACCTTTGGTTGTGTCACATTTGTTCATAACCTCAACTCAGGCTTGGACAAACTCTCTCCTCATGCCAGACGGTGTACCTTTCTTGGTTATTTCCGCACTCAAAAGGGTTATCATTACCATCCTCCTTCTCAACAAATCTTCGTGAGTGCTGATGTTACTTATTTTTAGTCTTCTTCCTATTTTCCTCGTGAGGGAGAGTTCTCTCTTCCCTCTCGAGAGGGGGAGTCGACTACTACCTTAGATGATCTTGTTCTCCCTGATCCTGTGCTTCCTGCTTCTAGTTCTAACTTACCTTTATTACAGGTACATCCTCCTTTACAAGTGTATCAACATCGTTCTCGCCCTAATCCCACTGCTCCACCAGCACCAGTCAGCTCTGCACTTGTAGATTCTGAGTCACTTGAGGTACTTGCCATGAATGTTCCTGAAACCTCTGAAAATCATAACACTACCTCTCCTGAGCTTACACCTTCTATTGATGATCTTCCTATTGCCATACGAAGAGGTAGACATACTTGTACAAAACATCCTACTGTTAACTTTGTTTCGTTTCTTATCATCGTATGTTACCTCGTCTAAAATCCCTTGTTTGTGCCTTGTCCTCTATTTCTTTTCCTAACTCTTATGAGCAGGCTTTACCATCACTGAATTGGAAGGTAGCAATAGACGAAGAGATGTGTGCATTACATCATAATCATACATGAGAACTTACGTCTCTTCCACCTGGAAAGAAGACAGTGGGGTGTCGATGGGTATATACTATCAAGTATTTGCTAGATGGATCTATTGAGCAATTCAAAGCTCAGTTGGTAGCTAAGGAATATACACAAACTTATGGAGTTGACTATTTGGAGACTTTCTCTCTAGTTGTTCGTCTTAACTCAGTCCGTATTCTTCTAGCAGTGGCAGTAAGTAAATCCTGGCCTTTGTTTCAATTAGACATTAAAAATGTCTTTTTACATGGTGATCTTCAAGAAGAGGTCTATATGAACCAGCCACTTGGATATGTTATTTTAGGTAGTAAGCATCTTGTTTGTCGTCTATATCGAGCTTTGTCTGATCTCAAGCAATCCTCACGTGCATGGTTTGATCAATTCAGTAAGGTTCTTTTGGATCATGGTTTCAGTCGATCTACATTCGATCACTCAATGTTCATACATCATGCATCCACTGGTACTATTATTTTAATTATTTATATTGATGATATTATTATTTCTGGGAATAATGAGAAAGGCATTTATGAATTGAAGCACATCTAGGAAAGCAATTTCACACAAAGAATCTTGAACCTTTACGTTATTTCTTAGGGATTGAGGTTGTTCAGTCCTCACAGGGTATATCTTTATCTCAACGGAAATATATACTAGATTTGCTTTTTGAGACTAGATTCTTGAGATCACGTCCTTCTAATGCCCTATGAATTCTAGTGTTCATCTTGACTCTGAGAGTGATGATTCCTTTCCAGATGTTGGTCAGTATCGTCGTCTTGTCGGAAAGTTGATTTATCTCACTGTGACACGACCAGATATTACATATGCTGCTGGTGTGATTAGTCAGTTCATGCATGCTCCTTGTCAGTCACATTTTGATGCTGCGTGTCGAATTTTGAGACATTTGAAGAGTTCTCCAAGTTAGGGACTACTCTATCGACCTTCCACCACATTAAATGTAGTAGGATACAGTAATGCATGCTAGACTTGCAGTCATTCTAATAAGAGATCTACTTCCGAGTATTGTACCTTTATTGGAGGTAATCTTGTGATTTGGCATTAGTAAAAAGCAAACAATAGTTGTTCTAGTGCTGAAACTGAATATCGTGCTATGGCTCATACTGCTACTGGGATGTTTTGGGTTTGTTAACCACTTTAGGATTTTCGCATTAAAATTTCAGCTCCAATGTCGATGTATTGTGATAATCAAGCTGCCACTTTTATTGCCAACAATCCTGTATTTCATGAACGAACAAAACATATAGAGGTGTATCGTCACTTTATTCGTAATCTCCTAATTAAGAAGGATCTTGCTACCCCATTTATACGCTCAGATTCTAAATTGGATTACATACTCACTAAACTTTTATCTCGCTCTCTATTCCAGCAATTTTATTCCAAGCTGGGTATGTTTGATCTCTATGCTCCAACTTGAGAGGGACTGTCAGCATATTTCAGAATGAATAGGAGAATGATTAGGGCTGATCAATTTATTATGATTGAGTAATTATGATTGATTGTATTTTCCTTTCTTGTCGATTATGTTTTCCATTCTTAGTTGTAATCTCTAATTATAAATACAATGCTAGAAAGGGAGGCTAGTTGAAGCTAGAAAGGAGGCTAGTTGAAGTTCTCTGATTCTTTGTCATCTATGGTAATCCACAAAAACATCTTACCAAAGGAGAATGTGACAATCTTGGAAACAATGCAATGATGGTTACCCTCAAAACTACTGCCTTGTATGAGACATGTCTACAAGGTCTGTTGGCAAGATAGGCACCACCATCATGATTACAATATGCCAATATCTAACTCACTGTTCACTTTTTTACATGACAAAGAATTTAGTAACCAATGAAATTAACTAAAATAAAATAAAGCAGGGGATAATATATTTTAGTCAACAGAAGGTATAATTAACTAAAAGAACATAGGAAAAATAAGACTATTTGAGTAAATTGTTTTAGGTTCATACACAAACGAGGAGCAGCACAACGTAACTTTGTGAAAGGTACATCATCCAAGCGTGCCCATGAGCAATCCACAACAGCTAACCCTTTCCTCTTCATTAGGATATAATCTTCCTTCGAGACACATTGCTTCCCAGCAGGGCTAATGACATGATCATAACAGAGTAATGGAAGTATGAATAAAGATATTAGGATATATGAGTTATCTGAAAGTTATGTACATAATAAAGCACCACCCACAAAGATATTAGCATCTCTTCATGTGCATATTTTTCCAATCAATCAGTTTGCTCAATAAACTTGGTCAATATGGGAAGGCTTCAGGACCGACACAAGTGGATGCTTTCAACTACTAATCAACAGATCGTTTTCAGAATGTGTTATTTGAAAGCTATGGACATAATAAAGCACCACCCATGGAGATATCAGTCTCTTTATGTGCACATTATAGCAATCAATCAATGATAGAAATAAATGGCAGCACCCAATTACAGTTTACAGAAGGCGTGAAAAGGTGCTTGGAAGGCCCACTCTTTGATTTGGCATGTGGTAGATGATCAGGGAACTACTTGGGAGCTTGAATAATTTAGTTTGAATCTTTTATTTTATGTTTATATGCGGTTATTTATGCTTTTGGATCTTATTTTTGGCTTATTATGTTGTTAGGGTTTTTAAGTCGGGCTATAGTAGTAAGAGCCCATCAATCCAAGCCCATTAGGGTTAGGCTTATAAGTTATAAGCCTATATAAATAAGGATCTAACCTTCTATTTGAAGAGAATGACTAGAGAATTTTTGTCTAGCGGCCTTACTTGGTTTGCGTGATGTACCATCTTCTAGGCGTGATGCCAAGGACATTAAGTGTTATGCTTAGGTTTGTTTCGTTCAAAACCTTAACCCTCAAACTCCTTGGTTTGTCTGATGTAACCATCTTCTAGGTGTGATGCTGAGGAACCCTAAGTATTATGCTTAGGTTTGTTTTGTTCAAGACCTTAACCCTCAAACTCCTCAAAATTCTCTAAAATACAATTTATTATCTGTTCCTGTTCCCAGGTATAGTTTACTCACTTATTCTACATCAATCAATTTGATCAATTATCTTGGTCGATCTTGGAAGGCTTCAATAGTGACACACTTGGATGCTTTCAACTAATAATCAATATATTGTTTTCAGGGACAGAAATGATAAGGCAAACATATTGAAAGCATTCCAAATTTCTTGAGCTCTTATGATATGGTTGTAAACAAGAAACATGGGGCTACATAATCCATTGTCACGGACGCAAATGGTTGGGTTTAGACTTATCTTGCTGATTAAAAATACTAACCCCGCTTAAGCCCGTTTGATGATAGGTCAAATTCTAGCAGTTCCAATATTAGTCGATTCATAGCCAATATCCCAGACCACATACTCATTAGTAAATTTTGTTTTCTGCTTCTACAAATAGAGTCAAATCTATTTTTTCATTTTTGATAAATATAATAACCCATTCCCTTCTAAGGCCTCTTTCTCAAAATTAGGCTACTAAACAAACCAAAAATATCGATTCGTATTCAACTAGCTAAAAGCTCATTCAAGATCTGTTCATATTATGAAATCAAGCCAAATTTGAACACAATTTGTAGCCTGTTTAACTTGGAGATCAGCTCAATAAGCTTAAATCTATTTGTAAAATAATCAAAGCTACTCGAGTTCTACTCGATTAAAGCTCGGTTCTAAAGCTTAACAACTCAAGCTTGAACACATTTTCAAGCATGTTAGTTATAAATTGTTCATTAATTTACAACTCATTTGTTAGGTGAGAAAAAACTTATTTTTTGTTTATTAAAAACCCTGTTTGTTTGTTACGTTGTTCAATAATAAGCTAGTGAACAAACTCAGTTAATGTTTGATTAGAGACTTGCAAACACACATGACTCGAGCTCGAGCTTAAGCTCACCAATAACCCTAGCAAACAAGCTTGGACACAATGATTTGAGCTCGTTTGCAGCCTCACAGATACTACCCTCCCCTTCATTGCCGGCATGATCTATGTGCATGCACAAAGTCGTGACCCCGCCTGCCTCTCCTCTCACTGCCTCTTTGGTCGACCTACAGTATTCCATATTTTCCTATCTCTTTAGCACACCAGTTGTCCATTTATCCTTATACTTCGCTCGATTTTATCATGAATATATCATTGCCTTGCATGTTTGGTGTTTGTGCAATTTTAGGTATTAAAGATGGCGATTAAAGCCCCAAAGACACCAAAGGTGCAATGGAGGATGAGTCAAAGCAAGGAGACGTGGTGAAAGTGCACGAACAAGGCTTAGGGCTCTTTGTGGTATTTTATTGAACATGCGGCGCGCAGCGCAAAATAGTCCACAAGGACCATTTCAAGTGTAGGGGTTTTAAGGAGCAAAACACAAGCACAAATACACAACAATTATATGATTCGGCAATTGAACCCGAGAACAATGCACTACCATACGACGAAATATTATAATTTAGGGATCCTTGTCACACACCCTAACCCACTACCTATTCTCCCTCTCTTCCCACAGCCCCCATACAAGAACACCCTAACCCTTACAATTCTTTCGGCCACCCTAGACCCGAGCTCTACATTTTTGTCACACCCTCCTAACTCTCCCTCCCTCAATTGATACACCACAGAGCAAGAGTTACAACAATAAAAAAGAGGTAAAATAAATAATTGTACAACTCTCAATTTCCATGGCTCTAAGTTTTCCATGGTTTTTGGGGTTCCCCTATTCAATGTGGGAGGAATGATAACAATCACCCCCTTCGCCCATATTGAATTAGATTCTTGTGCTTGTATTTTTCTACGGTGGATTCCACACCTTCTCCCCGGGACATTCTGCATTCATTCGTTAGAATACAACTCATCTTCTTGCCCTCGTCGTGAGGCAAACCACTCCCAACTCTCGCAACCCCTACCGAAATGCTCTGTACTATTTGCACCTCCAATTGAGATGGTCATGCACCACCAATTCGAGATGCCCTATGACTCAATTCTTTGCCTGTAATGTACAAATTCCTAGAGAGGAAACTGCCACTGTTTCATCCATTCGAAAGTTTGGGGGAAAAAAAAAAAAAAAACTGTTCTGCTCAACGCCAATGCTGCACAACACTCGGCTCGTCTCTTTAAACTTTGTTGTGAACAATTTCAATAAATATTGCAATTTGTCTTGTCAGGCCTAAATTCCTACACACACTTCGACTCATTTCTAGCACTCCTAGGCTATTGGGATCCCTTTGGTCGCTCTGCACCAATTTTCATGTGCATCCATGCAATGATCACGTCCTTTGTTCACCTCGACCAACTATACTACCAGACCATGTCTAACAACAAACTCCAAGCCTCAAACTACCAACCCTCTCCTCCTATTTGTACAATACTAATCCACCACCCTATAGCCTTACCTGTATTACTCCACTTCTCATGATCCCTGCAGCTTTCCAAACCTTGCATCCTGAGAGAAAATTTTCATCAATCCTAGCACATGTGAAATCCCAGTCAATCTTCAAAAATTTTTACCAGAAACCAAGTGGCACCAGACTGTCCCCTGCCAACAACTCTGCAATATTGCTAGCCATACAAGTCCATCACCGCATGATTGGTTAGATAACTTTCCTCTGGCCCCCATATACGTACACAATTTGATTTCCCTAATTCCAATACTCCTTGTGCTACTCCATCACTCCCAGAGTCAATACATTCAACTAGAGACCACATATCGCTACTCCTAATGATTGGATTTTCTTTTCTTTATTCCTTGGGTAGTTTCGCCCGTTATGCCTGTTCTGATCAACTTTTGATTTTAGTCCTCCTTTACCTCTACAATCCTACCACCCTCCATAATCCAAGAGTTCGCACATACATGAAGAATAAAGTACTTTCCATCCTGAGTCATTGGATCATATATGTGGTTGCTAACAATGGTCACATCTAAAACGTTGAGAAAACCATCATCTTCACTTAGCACGTATAAAAGCAAAATCTCTTGATTTTGACCTCGTGGATGGATCCGGAATACCAAGAAGGGCCTCACTATAATAATTTGTAAAAACATTGGGTTAACCCATAATTTCCAAACCCTTGGTTGCAAAAATATAATTCCAACATACTTTGAAGGCTGGATTGCAATTTTGGGAACTTCCTTAATTAGTTCACCAAAAAGCAAGCAGCAGTTGTTTTCTTCCTTCTGCTGTAACATTGCACAGGCTACTAGTGACAATTTTCAATAGATATTCTAGGCTTGTCCGAGCTCCATTTTCAAGCGCGTGTATATCAATGAGCTCTATGTCCTAGTACATTCAATTCGATTTTTTGAGCAGATTAATTTTTGGGCAGCAGGTGAAATTTTAATAATTTGTGCTCCAAACTACTCTAGTACGCCATCCCTTGCTCTAATACCACTTGTTGGGGCTTTAAGGAGCAAAACACAAGCACAAATACAAAGCAATTACATGGTTCAACAATTGCCTACATCCATGAATAGAGAACCCAAGAACAACAAACTTTAACCACACTTCAAAATAGTACAGTTTAGGGATTCTTGTCACTCCCTAATCCACTCTTTGTTCTCCCCCTCCTCCCATAGCCCCAATGCAAGAACAGCCCAACCCTTACAATTCTTCCAACCACCCTATACCCGAGCTCTTACCGAGCCCTACATTTTTGCCACACCCTCTTAATTCTCCCTCTCTCTCTTTATACACCATAGAGAAGGAGCTACAACAATAAAACATAGGTAAAATAAATAGGAGTAACAATCCTTAATTTCTATGGCTCTTTAAGTTTCATTGGCTTTTGGGGTTCTCCCGTTCAATTTGGGAGAAATGTTAACATTAAGAGCCATGTCAAAGGCCCAAGGCAGCCCAAAGTGCCCTAACCATGCCTAAGTAGCCTAGCCCCATGTCAAGGAACTCCAAGCACAACCCAACGCCAACAACCCCAATAGACAGCCATCGGTGCACCACCGAGGTCTTCTCCTGCACCCAGTAGGCACCCAAGTAACCCCAAGCTATGCCTAGATGGTGGGACACTAAATGAACATATGGGCAAGACACTAACTAGAGCAGGACACACGCAAATAGCCCCAAGAGAAGCCCCCCTCGCATGGAACAAAAGCCTTGACACTACTGAGACATGCAATAGACGCAACCAACACTCATCCTTATGTCCAAACATGAGAGCAACACCCGGACGTTGTAGCCAAACTTCAAAAAACCATGCACACCAATTGTCTTGCGTGCCCATTACTAAGGCTGTTTTGCTCCCATGCGTGCGCCAAGTCATTTCCATGCGCACGATGGGCCACCTAAAGAATATTTTGTCAGGATAAAATTGTAAATTCACATTTTTGCATGAATACTCACTTAGGGCTTCCTTGGCTAGAATCCTCACAGTTTTTCAGACTTTTGAGAGGGAGGAGAGAATCCAAGGTCACCTCTCTCTCATCTTACATTTTCTTCATTTCTTCTTTTCTTTCCTTTTGTTATTTTCTTGTAATTTTGTAATGATAGAGTATATTTTTGTGGGTTTTTCATTAAAACCCTAGTTTTCTTGTTGAATCTTGATTTCCCTATGCCTGAATGTTTGTTTCTATGTCAGGATTGATGGGTGATGATACGAGGGAACTTAGGTGCATTGGGTCTCTATATTTTGGGTTTCTATTATTCTTGAATTTAGTTGGGCATTGTGGATACCTAGAATCCCTTAATTATTCAAAACATTGTTCTTAATTTCCCTAAAATCAACTTAAAATTTTATTACTAAATTGGGAATTTTTGTCTAGTAGCCCTAGAAATTGGTTGATCAATGTTATGATTATGGGTCCATGGTGGATCGAAATCAATTTCTTATCATTTCAATAAATTCTTTTGTTGTTTTAGAATCAAACCTGGTAATGTTATGATTTTGGATCACCAATAGGACTTATGGTTCGATGTCTTACTCACCATAAACTATTTTTACATAAATTCTAGCTAATTCTCATTTCCATGGTTATGCCTTGATCCTTTCAAACTTGATTGGGTAATGTTATGATTGAAAGCTTGTGGGCATTTCTCGATCCAATGGCTCACCAATTAAAAATTAATTTAACTATTTTAAGAAATTAATTCAGTGAAGTTAAGACCTTGGGTAACTATAAATAGTCAATTCGATGTATTTCCCAATTGTAAATTATTTTCCTAACTGCACAACCACTTTGTAAAACCTTGGTTGATTATATACTTGCTAGAATATTTATTTCCCTATTGTCCAATGCCCCCTTTTTATTATTATTTTATTTTATTTTTTAATTGCCAACCATTCTCAACCTACCATCTTCAAGAAATCCCAATATGGGTAGGCCTTCCACGCAACATGAATTAGCAACACACCTCATGGCTAAAATACCCTCCAACTTGACTGTGGGAATGTCCCTTCAATGTGGCTGGCCCCGGAAGGCCCTTGCGAGAAAGCTCTCTACAAGGTTGTAGGTTTGTCGCTTAAACAAAGGAGCAAATCCAAGGACTTCCACACAACGAATACATGCACTCAACAAGATCATTAGGGCTGACCTAGTGATTGGTGGCTAGAATCAACAGTACATCGAGACTCCCTCGACCAATGTAGACAGAGATCTCTGGGATAAATTCTTACCATATAGGACTGCACCAGTCAAAGGCTAAATTCCCGCAAGGCAGATATGAAGCCTTAACCCATGTTATAAGCTAATATAAATCTTCCTTCTTCTGGAGGGTTTGTCATTGGTCCCATCATCACTACTATCACTAAAAATACTCTCTATGATCTCTCTCTCTTGCTCCAAGCCGCCTTGATTCTCTATCCATCAACCTTCAGTGACTCTTTCATAGACGACTACTAACATTGTTCCCAGATGGTCAAATCCTCCCTTTTGATTCTAATCACCCACACCGTACAAATCCAGATTAGATTAGGTTACTTCTAAGACTCACCTCCTAGTAGAGATTGAGTTGAGCGTAGACCAAGACCCTTCCTACTAGTAGGGGGCATATGTTATCGATCTTTTTTTTTTTTTTCCCCAAAGCATCACATATTCATTTTTAATTAAGCAATTGTGAATTTTTGTTCTCTATTTATTCTTGTGCACTCTGATCAATTTGCGTTAGTGCACCTTATTTAATTTAGTTTGCTTGTCCATACTCTATATGCAAGTTGAGAAGAGAGAAGTGTTGAAATGGCTCGACATACATTGTTGGTCTAATTTCCTAATATCTTAAACTTTTGAGACAATTGGCAACTTAACAAATAGCAAATGATTGTACTTAAATTTCTCACTGAACATGATCACGAGTTTGAACCAATTAAGGCTCAAATACTAGGAGGCGCTTTCCTTCATTAAATTTCTCACTGAACTTGATCCCGAGTTTGAACTAATTAAGGCTCAAATACTACGAGGCGCTTTCCTTCCTTTAATTAGTGGAGCCATACTTGTGAGCATTAATGGTTGCTTCTCAGAATTCTCTTTCAATTTGAGTGTGAGTCTATTCATTCTGCACTCGCTAGTCATACTAGAATGCCTGGTAAGCCCAGTCCTCACGATAACCACGATGGAGACCGCAACAATAAAACAAAGATGCTCATCCCAAGTACACTTATTGTGGAAAGATTGGACATATCCATGAAAAATGTTGGAAATTGCATGGCAAGCCAGCTTACATGCCACGTGCAGCAATCTCTATATAGTTATCTCTACTGATAGGTCTATTTGGAGTGAGACTAGTTAGTCTATACCAATGACTATTTCCAACGAGGAGTATTCTAAGTTCCTACAATATAGGTATCACTTCCTACTGCTTCTCTTGCACATAGAAATAACCCTATTGCATGTCTATCTACATGCCCCTTGCACCAAGGATCATTAAATCTAGTGGCTTCAAATTATATGTCTAGAACACCTAAATTGTTCTCTAACCTTCAATACTTGTCTTCTATCCTATGTTGCCACAATTAATGGCTCCAATAATAGAGTTTGGGGAATTGATAGTCCATACTTTTTCTAATTTACCTTTATCTTCTGTCTTTTTTATAAATAAATGAATTTTAAAAATGATATATATACTCCATCTTGAGGGAAAGTGTTAGAATATTATAAATATAGATACAAAATTAGGTATTAGGTTTAGTTTATTCTCTTTCGTAATATAGAATATTAGATTAGATTATATTCTTCGATGTCCTAACTTCTACATGATATTATAAATATAAATATACATGCTGAGATCCAAAAGGAATCAAACAATTCCATTCAATCCTTTGTTTATTAACAGAGCTACAAGGACAAAAATATAGTATATGTGTGCTGTGTAAGGTTTTCCCAAGGTAAAATGTTGAAATTAGAGATTGTTTGTGAGGGACAGCGAGGGACCTGCCTGTGAGAGACTCTGCCTATAGGAGAGTGAAGCAGGAGGTGAAGCAAAGAAGCAAAACCTTCCATCCCATATCGCCTGAGTAGTGGAAAGAAGTGGCATATATGTAATATTCAATATCAATATAGTACAACGCGTTTTAAAGCTGTGAGAGCACTGGATTCAATAGGAACTCCAGGATTAAGCGTGCTCCAGTGGAGGCAGTACTAGGATGAGTGACCTCCTGGGAAGTAGCTTACCAAGCCCAAAAGCGGACAATATTGTAATATATGGATACGGGTCGTTACATTGTTTCAAACAAAATAGTCAATAACGGGGCCAAAATCAGCTTAGCAAAACTACGTGGTGTCTTCAGGCACATCAAGTGGCCCACAAGTTGTGGATAGAGTCGCAAAGCCACTAGCGCTTGCACTATAGTTGCAAGTCTCCACTGTGTTCACCCTTGACATGCACCAAGCAGTGAACATCGGGAAAGTAATATTGTTTCGCCATGTGACAAGGACGGTGGTAGCGAAGATGGTAGTGATCAAGAAAAATGTGTGAATACATAGGAAATGCAAGGATTGGAGAGGGGGCTAAGATTGGAGTGAAGTCAAAGGGTTGGTCAACATGATGTTGCATATGATGATGGCAGGTATCCTGGTCAAGTTGGGAGAGAGAAGGAATGGCCAACGAAAATGAGGTGCCTAAGAGTGTAATGGGAAATGGTTTTGCAATGGGTTTGAATCTTGATGAGTTACTTTAATTGGGCTACAATGCATTTCAAATCTTAAACTATTAAAGCCCATTTAAAATTAGATTTTTCTAAGAAGCCCATGACAGCTCAACCCAACCCATTTATTTAAGTTTGACAGTTTTTGCGAGTTGATGGTTTTGGGCTCATATTGTCAACCATAGTTCAAATACTAGTATGAAGAAGTGACTACGTTAAAAGGACAAGTTCGGAACCTAGTTCTTTTCCTCGCATCACTTTTTTTTCCCAAAGCATCTGTTGTACATTTGAGATCGACACATCGAGGATTTTGGGGTATCCTTGACAAAGTCGGTCCCAAGCCCGGACAAAAGAGGGTTGTGTGTTAGGTAGTCAACAACCAGCACAATATTCAGTCGGATTTTTTTTTTATAGATTTGACACCTAATGAGATTTCGTGGGGGCGTCTCCTACTTAGCGACACGCTGTATGATCCGAGTACAGTATTAAATAAGTAAGAACCGCTGTATCGGTGCCCGAGTGCAGTGTTAAATAGGCAAGGGTCCTCACACTTTCTTGGACGAGTGAGGGGGGTAAGGAAGCTAGTCCAAAATAGAAGGCTGAGATTAGGTATTTGGAACATTGGGAGCTTAACTGGGAAACTTATGGAAGTGGTAGATACAATGGCAATGAGACGAATCGCAACTGCTTGCTTGCAAGAGACAAGATGGGTGGGACAAAAAGCTAAAGAGATTGAGAGGACCGAGTATAAGTTATGGTATACGAGACTTAATAGATCGACGAATTGGGTCGGCATAATAGTAAGCAAGGACCCAAAGGAAGATATAGTTAATGTAAAACGCCATGGAGATAGGATTATTGCAATTAAGTTAGTGTTAGGAGAAAAGGTAGTAAACGTAATTAGTGCTTATGCCCTCCAGGCGGGCTTAGGAGATGAACATAAGGAGAAGTTTTGGGAAAACTTGAAAGGAATGCTATTAGAGATACTCCAAGGAGAGATGGTCTTCATAGGAGGAGATTTGAACGATCATGTAGGACGTGATATAGATGGATACATAGGAGTACATGGGGGATATAAATATGGTAATAGAAATGAAGCAAGGAATGATATTTTGGAGTTTGCAGTGGCTTATGATCTCATGGTGACGAACACCTTTTTTATGAAGAGAGAGGAACATTTGGTGACTTATAAGAGTGGCTCCTCAAGAACACAGATTGATTTCTTCTTAACTAGGAAAAGAGACCACGTAACTTGTAAAGATTACAAGGTTATACTGGGGGAAACCTTAACTTCCCAACATAGGTTGTTGGTCATAGATGTGCAGCTTCAAAGGTGGACTAGAAAAAAGAAGTGGTATAGATGCTCAAGAACTAAATGGTGGAACTTGAAAGGTGATAAGCAATTAGCATTCAGGGAAAGAGTACTAGAGGAAGACGTTTCGACGGTAAGTGAGAGTGCAAATAATATGTTGGATCAGGTAATAGAGTGTATTAGGAGGGTAGGGAAAAAAGTCTTAGGAGAATCCAAAGAGAGTGCTCCGACAAGAAAGAGGCATGGTGGTGGAGTGAGCCGTCTAAGACAAGATAAGAGTTAAAAGAGAGTGTTTTAAATCTTGGCAAAATGATCGGAATGTAGCGAACTTGGAGAGGTATAAAGAAGCAAAAAGAGAAACCAAAAAGGCAGTTAGTGAGGCTAAGGCAAAGGCATTTAAGGATTTATATAGGCGGCTTGACACTCAGGAGGGCGAAAGAGAAATATTCAAACTTGCTAAATCCAAAGATAGGCGAACCAAGAATTTAAATCAAGTTAAATGCATTAAGGATGAAGATGAAAAGGTAATAGTGACATACAATTGGGGCAATTTACCACCTTAGAGAAGAATTTAATCATATGTTCTATAAGAGAATTAGTAGGGAAGAAGTAAAAGAAATATTGAAAAAGATGAAGAATGGAAAAGCGGTTGGGCCAGATGGTATCCCTATTGAGATTTGGAGGTGCCTAGGGGAGTGTGGCATAAGTTGGTTGACAAAACTTTTTAATGTAGTGCTAAAGAGCAAGAAGATGCCTAATGTATGGAGGAAAAGTATTCTTATACCCATATCCAAGAACAAAGGAGATAATCAAAACTGTGCGAACTACCGCGGGATTAAATTGATGAGCCATACGATGAAATTATGGAAGAGAGTTATTGAGAGAAGACTAAGAAGGACAACAAACATTTCAGATAATCAATTTGGTTTCATACCTGGGAGATCAACCATGAAGGCTATCTTTCTCCTGAGTAGGTTAATAGAACGATATAGAGAAGGTCAAAAAGATTTACATTTGGTGTTCACTGATTTAAAGAAGGCCTATGACCGGGTTCCGATGGAGATTCTAAGGAGAGTAATGGAAAACAAAGGAGCGTGTGTCGCATATATTAAGGCAATAAAGGACATGTATGATAGAGCCATGACATCTATACGAACGACTGGCGGAGAAACTAAAGAGTTTCCTATCACGATTAGTCTACACCAAGGCTTAGCGTTAAGCCCATACTTGTTTGCTCTAGTTATGGATGAGATTACAAGACATATTCAGGATGAGGTGCTGTGGTGTATACTATTTGCAGATGATATTGTTTTAGTAGATGAGACAAGAGAATAAGTGAATGCTAAGCTAGAGTTGTGGTGGGAAACGTTAGAGACAAAAGAGTTTAGGCTAAGTCAATGCAAAATGGAATATATGGAATGCAAGTTTAGTCAAAGTAGAGTAACTAGTAGCATAGAAATAACTTTAGGCATACAAAATATTGTAGAGAAAGAAAACTTTAGGTACCTTGGATCTATGGTACAACAAGATGGAGAGATTGATACTGATATAAGTCACAGGACTCAGGCCGAGTGGACCAAATGAAGGAGTGCTTCGAGGGTCTTGTGCAATCGAAAAGTCCCCCTCAAGGTGAAAGGAAAGTATTATAAGGTGGCAATAAGACCAGCGTTGCTAAATAGGTCAGAGTGTTAGGCAGTAAAACATAATTATACTCAGAAGAGGGAAGTTGCAGAGATGAGAATGCTAAGATGGATGTGCGGGATTATAAGGAGAGATAGGATTAGGAACGAGGAGATTAGGGACAAAGTAGGAATATCACCGATTGAAAATAAAATGAGAGAAAATCGATTAAGATGGTACAGCCATGTTAGAAGGCGTCCAATGGAGGCACCTGTTAGAAGGTGTGAAAGCATGGAAATTGCTAGGAGTAGGAGAGAAAGAGGAAGACCCAAGAGAAGTTAGAAAGAAACTATTAAACATGACCTTACCTACCTATATCTAACGAACGATATGACCCTAAACAAATTTGATCGACGTCATCAAATCCACATAGTTGACCCCACCTAGTGGAAAAAGACTTGGTTTGGTTTGGTTTGGTTTGGTTTGGTTTATTAACACATCGAGGATTTTCCATATCCTACAATAACGTAATCTTGCACTGTATAAGAGGACAACAAACATGAGGAGGTAATATGAGAGAACTCTGATATAAATACCTCAACACAATGCCCCCGAAACCATTGTTGACACGCAACTCCTGCATGATATTGTTAAATTCATCATTCAGTAAAACTTATAATGTGCAGGAAAAAGTAAGAGGAAAAAAAATAGTGGAGTTGCAATAATCATCAAAATAATTGCAAAGAAAATAGATGGATGCTGCTACAACACTTCTAGTGCAAATGTAACTCAATTTCACTTTCATAACCAGGAAGAGCAATAAATAACTTCAGCTCTCATTGACAACCTGCCAATGAACTATTAGAAGAGATCCACCTAGGATTGACTGAAGGATAACCTCTCCAACCAGCACCAATGAGGTCAGAACACTACTACTCAGCCGACAATATCGCATCTAGCCTTACCCATGCAAAGTCCAAGCTCAAATAATAACAAGGCCTACAACAGGACAAAACACCAACGATTTTCAGGCCATCTAGCCTACATATTTATAAAATGAGCCCAATGTATCATAGCAAATACCATGGGATAAAGACTGGGATCCCATAGCACACCAAAGTTGAATGAAAGAAGACCTACATCAAATCTGGGTAATGCTGCATAAAAATCATGAGGCATAAAAATATATATTAGTCTATGAAGCACGGATACTTCAAATTAGGTGCCATACTCGTATCGAATACTCCGATGATACGGATACGGGTAGGATGCGGCTGGATACGTATCGGATACGCCACGTGGCGTATCCTAATTTTTTATTTTAAATTTTACATTAGATACGACTGGGATACAAGTAAGATACGAGAAGGATAGCTTTGGGATACAGTAGAGGTCCAAATATAATATTTTAAACCTTTTTTTGGGGGTAAAATTAATAAGATAAAAATTTTAGTAGGGATCAAACTGTAATTAACTAAAATATAACTTAATACTTATTCTTCTATTTTGTTATACCAAAGACGCACGAAAAAAAAAAAAAAAAAGCCCTAAACCTCAACAAACGTCGACGGTGCACATTTGCTCGACTCCAGCAGTTCCGGCAATTTTCAGCTGTCTTTCGCTGCTTTCGCTGCTACTTTCCTTTATTTGTGCACAGCTTTCTTTTCAGTTTTTTTTTTTTTATTCTAAATTTGTGTTGTATTGATATTAGAATAGTGATATAAATTGAAAATATATGAATTTTAAAATTTAGAAATTATGGTTTTAAAACACGGATTGAAAATAAATTGAAGATTAAATCTAGCTTTTTTATGGATTGAATGGTATTTTTCATGCTATATAATTGTATTTATATAGTGCCTAGTAGTATATAGATGCTATCTTCAAAAATATTTTAAATAAAATTATATTTTACTTTTTTGACCGTATTTTCGCCGTACTTGTATCCTCATTTTTTGAAAATTACCGTATCTCGTACCTGTACCCGCTCCCGTATCGGTATCTATGCTTCATAGATATCAGTACTAAGCTGATCTTGACCCATGAAGCTGCTACTTATCTCAGAAGCACAGTACAGCCTTACGCAGCCAAAAGTGGGACTTATGGGCTTATTTCATTTCTGGAATGAATTGTATTCCCAAATCTGAAGGTATTCTTATTAACCAGTTTTGAAGATGTTTCTAGCTAGTTGCCATCTTACTTAAACGATTATGCTGTTAAAAAATGGATCCAATATAATATATATTAAGATATTTCAACACTTCCTCTAACGTGCGACCCCACTTGCACATGGAACAAGCACAAACAACTTGAATCAAAGAACGTGCAACAATACAAATAAAGTGCACAATAATAAACGGAGGAATGTATAGAGTGCACAAGAATAGACAATGCCTAATATTGACAATGAGACTTCAACCAGGACCTCCTGTACCAGAATTTTTTTTTTTTTTTTAACATAAGTAAAATAATATTGAAAAAGCATCAACGGATGTTGCCCAACTACAAAAAAAATGTACATATGAAGTGCCTCTCAAGTCTTCATATTCTCAACAAAAAGTAAAAAGTTGTCTGGGGATGACTCCTTCCCCCCAGCTAACCAACTAAAAAAAAAAAGAAGTAAAAAAAGCGCTCTTCACTCAATACAAAGATGACTTGACATCCTGGAAACACCTCATGTTCCTCTCCCTCCAAGTTACCCACATAATTCAAACAGGCATGAGCCTTAATGTCTTCCTTCTAGCTTTGCTAATTCTAGCTTCCCACTGTGATTCAAAAGCTTCCCTCACTTTGTTAGGAAACCGGAACTTTGATAACATGTTAAGTAATCAATTGTCCTAAAAGCTTAAACTATTAGAAAAAATGAGCAATTTAACTATTTATATTATTATTTTATAATCTCAGCATGCCTCCGCACATGTGACCAGATTAAAATTATTTACAAAACCAAGCACATGCAACTTTGATTGTTTTTGGCAGTGTTAAACTTAGGATCTATGTCTTTCTTATGAAACTTGAGCTATTGAACCTAGGACCCTGAAACCAAAGTTCTTCTTATACAATGTTAGATCATCAATTCTTGAAAAAACTAAAATTATTAGCAAATGAGTCGAACAATGTATGTCAATCTATTTTAACGAAAATTCAAGCCCATCAATCTAGCCATTGAACTTACATTAGCTATAACCCCTTCAAAAGAAGCAAACAACAAGCAACTAAAACCATCCTAACCAAAAGATAACTAACTCTGTTTTACCAATTTGCTAAATCTGAAATTTTCCAGCAGCCAAAATTTTTTCAACTTGCGGCTGCGCAAGCCATGCAAGCATCCTTCAAGCCAACCAGTGGTTTTAAGCCTAAATTAAACTAGAAACGCAACCACCAAGCCATTGTTTTTTGGTTAACATTTTGAGCCTTAAATTAGTTAGAAGTTCCCTCTCTAACTCAAGAACCATGGAAAATAAGCCTAATCCTTGTTGGCATCACGAAAAAAATTTCTATGCCATACTTGCCCATTTGTAAAGTCCACACTGGCTCAGTTGTGTAGAATAGTAGAACTACGGAAAACATGAGCTAGTCCTCAATTTTAAAACCTCTCCTCTCCTAAATTCTCTTGCACACTCAAGAGTATTTCATGTGGATTTGAGCTTGCTTTCTTTTTCTTCAATAGTCAATTACAAACTCCAAAAAAATGAAGGTTCATAGGCACAAATGAATTATCCAATTCTCCAAGCCTACTCCTCAAGCCTGTGTAACCCCAAACAAAAGCCAAACAATTCCCGACCAAAATTAGGCTTAACATGCATCTAAATGTTTGGCTATTGAACATCCAATTTACCATTAAATATAATTCAACTTATGATATCATTTTTTTTTATAAATAAATAAAATTTTATAAAGAAAAAGGCATCACAGGATGCTCCCCAAGTACAAAAGGAAACCTCAAAACAACCCCCTTTACATGATGTGCTCTTGATCATTTCACTATTGCAATATGTTACTGACAAAACAATTGTTGTATTCCTGTTGAGTGCCATACTTGCCAGTCAAGACACAATTGATTTTTTTTTTTTTTTTTTTCATTTGCCTCTTTTTGACAAGTAAAACAATTCTAGCAGTAACATTGCATATAATCTTGAAAGCCCACTAATTTTATACATAAATAAACAAATTTATAATTTAAAAAAAAAAAAAAAGTTGAACATATACGTACTTTCAACAAACCAAATCTTGAAAGCTTGCGTCCTGTGCACCTTTTTGCATCGCATTGATCAAAATCCTGAATCAACAAGAATAGGCCAAATTAGATCCATAAGTACAAATTTAATTGAATTATTTATCACAGTTTATACAGACAAAGATCTCAGCTATGGCTCAAATGTTAGTGCTAAGTTAAATTCAAGTAAAAATAACCATCATATTTCTCCCAAAGAAAAACCACATACTTGCAGGGATGGACTTCTATGAATTTTCCAAGACCACAAAAGCCTTTCAAATTTGTCTGGAATTCACATCTTAGGCACAAAAATAAAAAGAGGAGGAAGAATGAGGGGAAACAACAGCAATGATCATTAAACAATTGACACAAAGCACCAACTATGGTGAGGACCTAAAACGCAAAAATTATACGGATCCTGGCTTTCCTCAAATATAACATTCTTGAAACATGCAATAAGTATAAAGATAAACTAGGAAAATTCAAAGGCTTGTAACGTTCAAAGCATGATGTTAAATTCTTGTGCCCATACCCAATTCAATAGAAAAATCATCCTTTTGCAACTGCAATAACTTGCAAACGTGCAGAGGGAAGACCGCAAATTTATTTAACCGAACACGAATGCTAAGTTACAAACACATACCCACATTGCGAGCTGAATTTTGGGAACCCTTTGCTCCTCTTCCTCTTCGTTAGCTGCAACAGTAACAAACTCGTTAAATGCCTCGGAGGAAAACTAGTTTCCACTGTGACAATGAAACAAACGCCTCGAACGCCATAAATGTATCTAATATATAATATGTGCACATATCTCATGTGGTGGGTATGTGCGAGATTGAACGATTAGTTCACCTGGGTCGACCGGAAGAGACTCTTCCTCGCCCCTGAAAGAGTATATAAGTGGTCAGTAAATACTGAAACACGAAGCTCTGTTCAAGAGACGACCCCACGGGTGGGGGTATAAACAGGGAGGAACAAATATTACTACCGCGGAAATTCACGGGTGCGACTGGATTGTCCTCGATGCGACTGATGGTTTTTGAATCGCCTCCGCTTGTTGTGACCCATCTCAGGAAAACGTTTCTGGAATTGGGAGAGATCTGTTCGCGTGTTCGCGTAAGGAAGCTATTTGTTCACTCTTTTTCGTCGATCTGCGCTTACCGGAGTTGATCCGGCTCTACGGCGGTGGGTTTTATATCTTGCCACGGGCGTGTCCTGTAACGACTACACAACGGCTGAAGTGTCCGTAGGGTCTCGTTGTTGGATTTGGGCTTCAAACAGGAATTTGACACACACGTGGTAACATTTGGGTTTTTTTTTTTTAAATAAAAATAGATGTTTAATATAATATAATTTTATTTACAGTAATTAAATTCTTTAAAATTTTAATTAATAAAATATATTTTAAAGTTAATATAATTAAACAGTGATTAATTTTTTAAATTTAATTTAATTTATAAAATATATTTAAAATTAATTTAATTAATTCATTTAATAAAATATATTTAAATTAATTAATTTAATGTTATAAATTATTTGTTTTTAATAATAATTAATTTTAATAAAGTATATTAGTAAATAACATTATTTTATTTATTAAAATTAATTTAATTTAACAAAATAATTTTAAGTGGTAGTTATTACTTATGGTAATAGAACAATAATTTTAGGCTCTTTGGTACGATTGTTGTTAAATTTTAAATTTAATTAAAATAATAAGAAAATTAGCAAAATAACTCAGAAAATAAAAATGAACAATTAAAAAAATTAAATAGATAATATCTAATTAATGGACATTTAAAAAATTAAAAAAAACTACAAAAGCATTGAGTAATTAAATGATATTTTAGGGATGGCAACGGGAAAAATCAGAGACGAATGTGATAATATCCGAATCCAAACTTTAAACCCTCCAATTCGCCCTGAATTCCAAATAAATATTTTTTTAGACATCCATTCTCGCTCCAAACAGAGAACGGATATTGTTAAATTATATTTTTTTAAATAAAAAATTATCCAAAATTTTGGTATGAATTTTCTTCATCCGTTAATAAAAGGATAATCAAATATATATAATCTCTTACAAATATATGAATGTGTCGATTTTCTTTTTTTCTTAAAAAAACAAAATAAAAGGGTCGCCAACTGCCCATGTCTGTCAACTGTTCACGTCTATAAGCTGCATGATGCATGTAAATCTTCTATACACAATGACAGTGAATAGAGAAAAAAAAAATAAAGGAGAAAAGAGGGTAGAGAGGGAAAAAAGGGGAAAAAAAAAAAGGAAGCAAATAGAGGAAACAAATGAAGGGAAAAAGAAGAAGGCACGATACAGAATCTTACTCTGAAAAAATGAGGTACTTTCTACTCCAAATCTTCATCTTTCCTCTGTTGTGTCTTATATCTGATAATGATCGATTACAGATTCCTTTAAGGACTCTAAACCTAATCTTTATCTGATAACAAACTCTTTTACTCGATCTTTGTTGTATCAGGACTGGATTCCAGACTTGTATTTCGTGACTTTTTTAAAAGACTCCTAATCAAAATATGCTTAGACTTTTTTAAAAGACTCTGATCAAAATATCCTTGTTGTATATCAGAACTCTTTTTAAAACTTGTAATTGAAATCTACCTAAATTAAGGTTACGTTAGCCTTTCAATCTTATATCTTTATGAATAAAAATATATATGTGATTTCTTGCCAGTAAAGGCACACAAAAAAAAAAAAAAAATATTCTAGTGAAATCTAAAAGTAAAAAAAGGGGGTTCGATAATAATAATCTTTATCATAAAAAAAATTCAAATAATGCAAGCATAATCTCTAGCATTTCAAATCCCAGAGTGATAAAAAAAAAATCTTTGTCTTCACATTACCGATAGAGAGAAAAGATCCCTATGCACTCTATGCATATTTATTTCAAATTTCAGTAGAGAGAGAAAAATCTCTACGCATCTTTAAATTTCAAATTCTAGTAAAGATTAGATAGATCTCTATGTATCTTTCAAATTCCAGTAGAGATTAGACAGAGAAAAATCTCTACACAAAAGTAGAGAGAGAATAATCCTATGTATATCTCAAATTTCTGTAGAAAGAGAATAATCTCTATGCATATCTCAAATCCCATAAAGAGAATTTCTAAAAAAGAAAAAAAAATCTCTCTGCAAGTTTTTACAGAGAAAATCTCAATTAATTTCTTTTCTCTATTGAAATTCTTGCTCTATAAAATTTTTATCTTTGAATTTCTAAGAATCGTTGGGTCAAAACCAAAGATTCCTTTTCTCAATGTAATCACTACATAAAATTGGATTTTCATAAAATCAGATTTTTATCTGATTGTGAAGAGCTTTTGGATTTGTTCCAAATAATTTTTTTTTAGGACTCCCAACTTAGTTTGTCTTTTAAAACTAGTAAAAATAAAAATTAATTGGCCTATACTCTTAACTCCTTGCACAAATTAGTCCACTAAAGTGGCTTAATTTCAAGTGTTTGGAAAATATTAAAATAAAATTAGATTATGCAAATGAAATTGAAACGTAATCTTAAAATTTTATCTCTAAGCTTTGATGCCTTTAAGGCCTCAAATTATGGCTTACTAATAAAACTAAATTCCAAAAATTAGTTAAATAATAAACTTTAGAACTACAATTCACTTGATTCTAGTCCGAATTTATTCCCGACTTAGACACATAGGCGACCCATCTAAAGGGGTACAGTGGCAAAGTTTAGTGGACTCAAAGTTCATTCAAAAATCAATTTTCTTTAATTAAAAATCAAATTCTAAAAGAAAAACAATAATTAGAACTACGTCTAATCCAGATTATTTCCTGACTTAGGCACGTAGGCAACCCATTCAAATGGGTATAGCCACAATCCTTATGAACCCAAAAATTCACCCAAAAAATAAATAAATAAAATAAATAATTGTTATTAGAGGGAAAATTAACCAACTTCCCCTTTTTAAAAATACACCAATGAATTTTTTTTTTCATTGCAAATTACGTTATGGCTTGATCCCATCAACCATGGGTACGTATGCAACCAAAATTATTTATCTTGGTTCAACCACTAAAATAAAATAAATGTCCATTCTTGATACTTGAATTGGACTTGTGATAAATAAATAATTTGAGTTAAAGGGTATTCCCTTGAGTTAAGGGATATAATTAAAGGATACCTTTATATCCTAAATGGGTCCGATCCACATAATAAAAGCTTCTATAATATTCTATAATAAGAGTGAAATTGTGCTTTGCAATTAATATTTTTCTTTTAATATTTTTGCTTAACATGATTTTTGGCACGCCAAGTGGGACCCATTCTCCCTTTCATCTCTAATTTCCAAATTAATTCTTAGGTATCACTTTTGCACGTTTTCTACATGGCACTAAGAGTTATTGCCTATTATCATCCAATTCAAGCTTCGACATACAAAACTTCCAAAAGGAGATGGTATCGTGCTACCTTCACGCTTAACCGTGCACCTATAGCCATTGGTCAAGCTACCTCCAAATACACTTTGCTATTGGACGCCTTAAAAGCCTACAATAAAGAGTGCACCAAGGCGACTTCGGTCCCAAAGACTAAGGTCACTTTGAACAAGCACAAAATCGCTCACAAGAAAAATAAGAAATCCCTTTGTAACAAAATACCTAAGGGTAAAATGTTTGTTAAGGTAGCAGTTGAAAATCAACTGTATACCCATCGAATTCTAATTGGGTCCATCCCAACTGAATTGCCATCGACAGCTTCTGTCTTGATGACATTTGTCCAAGAAGAAGAGAGGATTCCTCTATCCTCTTCAAGGATAAAAGTGGTGAAAACCCTGAAAATGGCAGAAATTGCCACAAGCTCTAAGGCCAAAAGGGTTGAAATTCCTTCAACTTCAACTAAAAAAAAAAAGAAAAAAGAAAAAGAAGACTCTCAAGTCAATGAACAATAGGGGACTGAAAGAAAAATTGAAATGTCTTAAATCCTTGACACTCCTGAAGCGGCTATATATCCACTTGTTACTTTTAGCACCGAGAAATCAAAAGTTGCTAAATCGGAGAATGAAAAGGAAAAGTGGCCATTTTTTTCAGGTTTTTTATTGGCAAAAGAAATGCATCACGGATATTAGGTGTTCCATACATCCACAAGTGATGTGAAGCCTTATGTCAGTCCTGTTACTCGGTCTTGGGCAAAAATGATTGCAAAATCTCTGTCAGAGCAGTCAATTGCTTCAAATAAATCATATGATCAAGGTTACCTAATTATGATGTCTCAAAATCACTTTCTTCAAACAATCAAAATCAATCAACTGTGATATTGCAAAAATCATTGACATCAAGGGGATCGGAAAGTCCACAAAAGCCAGCCAGTTCTATGCCAAGTTGTGATAATCCTCTCTATGGAGAACCAGACGCTCTATTTCGAGAAGATGATTTTCCTACTAACTTAACAATAAAGTTTCAAAAGGGATTGACAATTGATGAAAAATCCCAATGCAATGACATGCCTGTGCTTATGACTGTTACAACTAGTCTCGACGAGCAACTACAAGAAATGTAGTGAAGATTAATAAAAAAAATGATGCTGAAATCACTGCTTTGGCTGCTCAAGTGGCCAATCAAGCAAGCATATCCACGCATGAACATGCGCATCAGCATGAAGAGGTTCAAACATCAACCACACTAACATTGCAGGTTGATATCAAAGCATTGATAGCTGAAGGGATCAGAGAGTTCCAAGCATCTTTGACTTCCCCAACGCTTGGATACCGAAAGTCGTATCTTGCTCATTATGATACCATTCCATTTCCAACTGGTTATCAAAACCAAAATTTGAAAAGTTTGACAGAATTAATGGGTCACTAGAGGAGCAAACTAGCTCATTTTTATTCTGCATATGGTGAGTTAGCTCAATTTGATGCCCTATTAATTAGTTAATTTGTGCAGTCCCTCAAAGGATCGATATTCACTTAGTATACAAAGCTTCAACTAGGTTCTATCCTTACTTAGGGATGATATGCAAAGGGCATTTTTGGCTCAATTTGTAAGTTCAAAGAAAAAGATATCCATCATAGATCTAGTAGGTGCTAGACAAAAGCCAAATGAAAATATGAATGATTTCGTCACACGATGGAGAAGTTTGAACCTAGAATGCTCAAAGAAATCGACAGCAATTAGCCATTCAAATGTGCTCCAATAACTGGCTATCAAAAATAGTAACCTTTGTCGGCATTGCAGAACCCCAAACATTTGATGCACTTGTTTTAAAAGCCAGTAATGTTGAAAGACAAATTACTTCATAAAAAAGTGTAGTTCAAAGGTCAAAGTCTTCAGATGACAAAAAGACTGAAAATAGGAAGCCAATGAAGAAAAAAGAGTCAATTGCTACTTTTATTAAAAAGAAGGATAATGAAACTAGTAAAGGCAAAAAATAGACCAGAATACCTACTTTGAAAGAAAGGAAGGAAGTGAAATATGGTTTCCATGATCATGATGTGGAAGCTATTTTCAGCCAATTGATGAAAGAAAAAGCTATATAATTACCTGAACCAAAAAGACATTCGGAGGTTAATAGAACTGGTGATCCAAAGTATTGCTCATATCACAGGATTGTTAGCCATCCACTTAAAGAATGCTATGTTCTGAAAAATATCATTCAAGCAACGATTAAAAATGGAGAAGCAATTGAAGAATCATCTCATTCTAAGGAGTCAATTCAACTTCAAATAATGTGTCCTTAGTTAACGACAGAAATGATGATTTGATTCCCACTATTTCCCTCCCTAAGAGGGCAATCAAAGTGGTATTCGAAGTTAATGGTGAAGTATCTTATGTCTACGCTTATCTAGACATGCCTTATGCAGGCAATCCAAGCATACTGACAATTTATGAGATCATGACATATTCTAATTTAGATGTTTGGGGAATCAGAAGCTTAAAGTGTTGATGAAGTCATGACAGAATTCGGTTTATGTAATACCCTAGACTTTTGTGTTAATGTAAATAGATGGTTATCTATACATTTTGAGGTAATAGTATGTTGATTAAGTAGTATTCATCATTAGTAGTACTTTAGAGTTGAGAACTTTGACTGAGGTAAGCCAAACATTCAAGAGTTGGCATTTTGACACAAGTGTAAGAAGGGAGTACCTTGGGCACACAAGGTACCAATCCTTGGGCGCCCATGGCTTGGGCGTATGGCATCGAACTCAGTTGGGTGCCCGAGCATGTTGCAAACATGATAGGTATGGGTGTTGAAGACCTGGAAAACACTATGGAGAGATTAAAACATTATCAAATTTTTATATATACACGTAAAGATGGAGAAGAGAGGAAGAGTTTTGATGTTGGAGAGAGAGGAACCCGGGAGAGGAAGAAGAAACAAGGAGAACCGAGTGGAGCTTTTGGATGGTAAGTTCTTCTAGCCTTGAGTAAAATCAAATTAACTTTGCAAAGATGCAATTGAACACTCAAGGAATCCATCCATGTAATTTATTTGTCATTTACATCAAAGAGTGGAGAGATTGAATCCATCAAGGTTTGGAGCTTGAAACCGTGAAGAAACCACCCTCTTGTTCTTCATCTTTATTCAACTTGAGGTAGGGATTCTATGCAACATTTTTATATATATGAAGTGTAACACGTATTAGAACAACATTGGAGTAACCATTGCAAGTTTTGATTACATTTATGGAAGAAAATGGGAGTTATATACACATATATATGTATGTATAGGTTGATAGAGAGAAAATGACGTTCGATCCATAACTTGGCCCATAGTTGATGAGAACTCAAATTGTTGGTTTCTTTTGATGCTTATAAGTCTTGTGATAATGTTAGAAACAAGAAACTTTAAGTATTTTGTCCTAAACTTAGTTAATTTGAGATTTCAAGTGTGGAGATTGAAGGACCCGAAAAACAGAGTATAAATCTGTAACATGAACCAGGTTATAGGCGCATAAGGTAGAAGACAGTTGGGCACCCGCCTCTTAGGCGCACGAGACATGGGCGCCACACCTTGGGCACACAACCTGTTGTCAGTTAGGCGCCCACCGAGACTAGTTTAGTTTCCAAACTTAGTTTATTTTGGACATTCAATCCTAGGTTCATAAAGACTTTAGTACCATGTTTTTGCATGATTTTTATTTGTCTAAATATATGAATTGAAGAAGTGTTTCATGCTCCAAAATGTTAATAAGTATTGTTTATTTTGTGATATAAGAATACATGAATTGCAATGTGAACTTTTGTTGATAAATGAAGGTAAATGAATAAGTAAATTGGAAGAGATGAAATGTGATGAATTTTATGATAAATTGAAATGTGGTTATGCATTGTTGGAAAGCATATGACGATGAATGTGAACTAATGGTTAAAGAAAATTGAATGTGCTGAAAAGATTGATTGTGTGCCGGGGGTCATGGTGAGGTACGGAAATAAGAAGGGTTTTGAGATTACCCTTGAGTTGAAAGTCCTGGAACCTGCGCAGGGTTAGGTGTTCATGCCAGTGGGTTAGTAGCTCACAACATGACGTGTGTATTGGCTCATCGTGGCCCTGGACTACGATCCTAAATGACGACGTTTGGTTTATCGTTTCCATTGGGTCTAGACCCATAAAAGATGATGTTGTGTGTGTACCCACCCCCGATGATTTGTGTGGAATGATTGTGTGGTTAATGATGAATAAGTGATAATGTGAATATGAGAAGTGTTTGGATTAAATGTTGGGAAATCTCATAACGTGAAATAATTGGAATTGAATGTTATATTACGATGATGTTGACAATTTATTATAGCTTATATGACATGTCGACGAACGTATATATATATATATATATAAGTGAATAAAGGCATGCATGTTTTGGTTTACAAGCCATATATGTTTGTATGTAGCATCGTGGGCACAAGTGGATCCGTGCTTACATCCCTACAAATTTTGTTATAGAAACAGACCATAATAACTAGGTGGGCTAATAGGGCCGGATTAGAAGTGCATTTACATGAGCCATCCAAACTTAGTAGAAATTTTAATTACTTAAGTTGAATTTTATTTGAGGTTGTATTATTATTAAATTGAGAAACTTATTCGATTTGGTTGTAAAGGTCCTAAGGCCTATGTAATGCATTAATGGGAATGACATGTTGGAGTATGTGGCCTGGCATTAGCCGAGGCTAATTTTATGTTATCTTAATACATGCCATGGCCCACTCAGGAGTTATTGTATTGCTCTGATCATGGGATGGTAATGTTAGTGCATGTTATGTGTTATATCACTCACCCCTCGGGTCGCGAGACTCGAGGTGAGATAGTATTTCACCTCTCTAATTGAAATTATGAGATTATTTGATCAAAGCTATGCCATAAATTAAATAGGCTACATTAAAATTTAACACATCAAACACATAGTTATCGCTAAAGATCAAAAATCACAATAAGAGCATACTAATCATATAAAGATACAACACCAAATGTATCATATTCAAGTTTAAACATAACTACTAACCAAATTAAATCACAAATCCTTTATCAACTCTAACTTTGTAACTTTCCTTTTTTTTTTAATTCCTACACCTCTGAATCTCGAGTACTTTCATTTTTTTTCTTTCCATCTCATATTTGCATACTCACATGAAATTCAATTAGGTTATTAACCTTCTAATTCAACTTGACTCATTAGATACTGATTAAAATTCACAAATCCCAACCCGTAATTTACCATATTATCCACAACAAAATTAATAACTTGAAAAATAGGGAGACTAACAAATAAATATGGTAAGCTATTTATTCCATTTTAAAACCCTTCTTCTTCTATATATTCATCTTATTTCCTACTCGTAACTATAACTAGACTCCCTCATTAGCTTCTGACTTTTACCAAATTAAACCCAAATAAATATTTTGACTAGCAATCATCTCCTTCACATAGCTTGATATTCCCGTATATACACTTTCGCACCATAAATCCATTGGGTGAACTAATATTTTAGCTTACCAAAACAGGCATCATTACGAATACAAGTTCCAGTATAAACTATAAACTATCAAACACATGAAACTCACCGACCTCTGCAATACCATCTTTTTCATTTCAACTCTATTTACATACCACATCAACTTCATCCTTAATTTCAGCAAATAATCCTTTATTTATCAAAATTTAGCATATATATAACATACAAGTAACTTAAGAACATGCACACTTCTACAACTTATTTAGATAATCATTAAACACCATGCTCATCTTTACAATACTCTTACATCTTACCCTCAATTTGGTGGTACCCAGACCTTAAACTAGTCTTTGAAAATATCAATGATCCTTTTAACTTGTCAAACAATTTATCAATTCATGGTAAAGGATATCTAATACACATCCTCAATATCCCATGGCTAGAATCCCATTATACCTTATCCATATTATTAATATCATTCCCGGATATTTACATTTTTAGAAATTTATTTCTCTATTACCATAATTCTCGTTCCAAGAGTCTCAGAATCCTAAACATTCCCTCAAAGACTTCATTGAAAGCAACCCTAGCAATAATCAAACTTCTCGATTTCTTATTTAAAGCATTAGTCATTAAATTGGCCTCATTTGAATAAGATTAGAGATTTTAAAACCAAAACCTTCCTAGTACTCGATTCAATTACATTGATTCATAGTCAAATCATGTTACATAAATAATAACTTTAAAATCCTAGTGTTTTGAGTACATTCTCAACTCTTTTGCCATTCCACTAACTTTATCAAGACTTCAATACAAAACCAGTTTAGTTACTCCTTCTGATATGATTTCAAATACCATAATTTACGCCGTTATTAGCACACAACCTAAATTTTCTCTACTCCATTACAATATCCAAAGTAATCCCTTCTACGAGTAAAAATAACCAATATAAAGTTTCCTATAAATTGTTCTTATTAACTTTATCTCGTTAATTTTCAACTCTTTCCCATATCAGTCAAATCAATAAGTCTGTTAGCTGAGAGATATCTTAAATAGGGTAATGGTAATAACTTATCAGACTTTAAATGCTTGGATATCAAACATAACATCAATCGTACTTAGCTAATAGAACTAAAACCTTTAGAGGATCCATTGCAACTACTACTAGACCAAATATCACTTGATTCCAAACTTTATCTCGGACAAACATAACTCGTGCATAACCATTCAGTCATTTGCTAAGACTAGGTAACCAATATGTCTCCTCAATTACTCCTAAGTTTAACAATCTCTAATTTACTTAAAACTACCATTCTTTCTTAATATTTTCCCTTAAGAATATGCAAAAATTATTTTCATGGTCATTTTCTATCAAAAAAACATTACAAAAACTATAAATAATACATTAATTCCCTACCTCAAATTCGAAGAAAAGATGAAGAAACACCAAGTTTAGAAGTTCGCTCTTTCGTATCTCCATTCTTGGGTCGAATTACTACGATCTGACATTGCCACGATGATCACAACGTCGAAAATACCAAAGCCTCGCTATTCCTAAACTTAAGTCCTCACTTTCTCCCTTCTTTTTCTCTCTCTTCCTTCTCTTTTTTCTCTTTCTCTTTCTCAGTTTTTCCTCCCCCCCAAAACATATAGCGTGCACACACACACATATATATGTGTCATACTTGGTGGCCAAGTAAAACCAAAGCTAATGAAAATTCCAGGAGGCTTCGACCCTTTTTTTTTTTCTTCTTGCCACGTGCAAGCACTAAGCCTAGCCACGTGTCTAGGCTAAATTGGTTACTCACCCAAGCTAGTATAGCTAGGGTGAATTTGCTGGCCTTTGCAAGTAAAGAAAATGTGATCCTGGTTGGCCGCGTGTCCAACTAAAGATATATATATATATATATATATAACTTATTTTATTATATATACATTAAAAGTTTGTAAGTTAAAACTTAAGAATTAGAAATTAAAAAAATATAAATTAAAAATAAGGGTTATTACATTCTCCATTCCTTATAAAAATTTCGTTCTCGAAATTTGAGGTAATTAGCACAAACATAACTTTAGGAAAACAATTGCAGATATATTTCTCAAATCTTAAACTTACACTCTCAAGTAGACTCTTTAATATCATGATACTTCTAATGTGAACAGGATTATTAAAAACTTAATTAAATATTACTCAAATCATTCCACAAATTAGCAAAGGCTATTGGTATATGAATAATTTTAGATACAATGATATTGTAATTGTGCTTTTCAAATAATACAGTTGTTTTTAAAGTTTTGAGGACAAAACTTCTATAATGAGGGAAGAATGCAATGGTCTAAAGTTTTAAACTTTGATTTTTGTCCCCAAATTCTTAACCTTTAATTTGGAAGCATCTAATATACACACATGTTTATCTATACTAGACACGTGGCAAAAGGGAGCATAGCTTCCCGTTGGTTTGATGTCACCAAACCCTCCCCTATTAAGCATATAATGATGGGGTTATCCTAGCTTTAGACAAGTGGACCCCTTGGAGTCTTCCACATGTAATAAGGCATGTATATATATCTAAGGGGGCATGGTGCCATGGGGCAAACCAGAGAATTGAGGAAAAAAAAAAAGAGAGAAAGGGAAAAAAAATAGAAAAAAGAGAGAAAGATTAGTACCCAAACCCAAATTAATTTTCAAGTCTTCTAATTAAACTCGCTCCTCGCGCGCTTGTGCTGTCTGATTGCGAAAAGTAGATCTGATTACGCATATGACGAATTTTCAGTTTCCAATGAAGAACGAGATAGGGAAATTAATGAATTATTTATACTTTTGTGATGTTTATTTTAATAGGGATATAATTGTGAGTTTAAATTTATATTATTATTAAATTAATATTAAGTTCGATAGCTAGATTTTCAGTGACATTGAAATTGTGATTAGACTTACAAAATGTTTCTATTCAGTGCTGAGATATGCTATGGGTTGTTAAAATAAGGTGAATATGTATTCATTGTGAAACAGATGATAAAATGGAGACATGAAATTGTGAAAGCTGACACGCACTCACAGACATTATTTCTAAACTTTAACAACGTAAACAGAATATCTAGGAAAATGTTGATTTTGGGAAAAATGATAATACTACACAAAATAGGGAGGGTCATGAGATACTCTTGGGTGGAAAGACCCTAAACTTGTGCAAGGTCGGGTAATCGTGCCCCTGGACTAGTAATCCACAATGACAACGACAATGGTCAGTCTCATCATGGCCTTTAGACTCGAATCTATCAACGACGACATATGGGTGTTTCACGACCCGTATACTTATACGAACTGGCAATGTATTAGATTACGATTTTACTTATGAAATAGTCTTGCAGAGTATCCTTCCCCACCTTAGGAAAAGAAAATAATAAATAAAGATAAGTTAACAAGAGAAATAAAAATTATGGTCTAATCCAATCCTATTCAGCTGTGTGTTGATGTATTCAATGTTTCTTGCTATATTTATTATTTTATATGATTTCTAAAATGCATTAACAAAAGTATATTTCTACACATCGTGAGCACATGTGGCTTAGTACTCACGTCCCTATAGATTGTATTGCAGGTGCGGAGTGCAAGACCTAGAAGGGCTGACACAATCATCTTATTGAGTAGCTTTCTATGGGTAGTAATCTCAAAAGTTTTATGTATATAGAAATACCACTTTACGAATAAGTATAGTTTATGTTATTTAGTTTAAATTAAGACTAAATATGTACCTTATTAATAAAATAGTTGTTTCTGCTGTTTATACTAATGAACAGAATGGTCAGTGGCTTTAAGAAAATAAATGGTGAGACTATAATGGGCTAGATATGTTAAATTTTACATTCTAAACTCACTCATCGAGATCTTAAAATTTTCAGGGGCATGACAGGGTAGTATCAGAGTTAGGTATCGATCCTAGGACCTATAGGTTATGGGCCCACCACGCTTTTGCTGCGCCCCAAAATGATCTGAGTAATTAGGAATGTTGCTAATTTGATATTGTAACCTTGGCTCTAATATTGTAACTTTAAAAACAGCCATCATATTTGGTATTTTTGACGTTGTGATCGTCATGACGATATTAGATCGTGGTAATTCAACCTAAGGATGGAGATGCGAAAGAGCGAAGTTCTAAACTTAGGGGTTTTTTCATATTTTCTTCGAATTTGAGGTAAGGAATTGATGTATTATTTATACTTTTTGTAATATTTTCTTTGATAGAAAATGACCATGAGAATAATTTTTGGCATATTCTTAAGGAAAAATATTAAGCTTTATAACTGAATTTTTGGTGGCACTAAAATTGTGATTAGACTTTTTCTTAAATTGTTATTCGGTGCTAAGTTATGCTATGTTATGTTATGTGTTTATGGCGAAACAGATAATAGTTAAAAATAAACAGATTGTAATGGTAATGGAAACATAGAATTGTAAAAACTCACAAATATTATTCCTAAACTTTAACAATAGAAAAGTGAAACCTAAGAAGATGTTGATTTTGGGGAAAGTGAGGATACTATTCAAAATAGGGAGGGTCATAAGATACCCTTAGGTTGAAGGACCTTAAACCTACGTAGGGTCAGATAATTGTGCCCATGGACTAGTAATCCACAACAATGACGAAAATGGTAAAGGCTCATCGTGGCCCTTAGACTCGGATCTATAAACGACGACGCAAGGGTGCTTCGTGACCAATGTGTTTATACGAACTAGTGATGTTTTAGATTGCCACTTTGCTTGTGAGACAGCCTTACAGAGTATCTTTTCCTATCTTGAGAAAAGAAAATAATAAATAAAGAAAGGTTAATAAGAGAAATAAAAATTACAAATTAATGTTGTCCTATCCTACTATGTGTTGATGTATTCGATGATTCTTTGCTCTATTCATTGTTTTATATGACTTATAAATTGCATTACAAAAAGTTATATTTCTATATCGTGAGCACAAGTGGTTTGGTGCTCACATCTCTATAAATTGTGTTGTAGTGCAGAATCTGAAATCCAGGAGGGCTAGTATAACTGTTTGAACCCCATAGTTCTATTGAGTAGTTTTATATTATGTCTTAAATGTGATAATCTCAAAAGTTTATGTATATAGAGGAATCACTTTACAAATAAATAAAACGTAAGTTATTTGATTTTAATTTAAATGTAGGTATGTATTTTATTAAGTAATTAATCATTCTATTAATGAATGGTCAGTGGCTCTGAAAAATAAATAGTGTGACTGTAATGGATTAGGTGCATTACATTTTTAATTTTAAACTCACTCCCCGGGTTCTTAGGATTTCGAGGCATGACAAGGTGGTATCAAAGCTACCACCAAAACATCTTTCACATCTTATGCCTAAGCCCAACAAACCATTGCCGATTATACCACTGCTCACATACTAGCTTTATTTACCATTAACTAAGAATATTTCATAAGTTTTCATGTCCCTTACCAATAGGGTCACATTTACAATATCAGAGCTAAAGCTAGAATTCCTAAGGGATTGTGGGAGTTTAGCATTATATGTTGTATGCTTGTGTATTAAAACTGACATTTAGTTATTTTTGTAAATGGACTCATTGGTATTTTATGGTATAGTTGGTGGTGTAAGCAGATGTAATTGGGAATGTTGCAATGAAATTATATATTTTATCATGCCTTTACACAAAATACTAAATTTTAATTATATGAATAAATCCCCTACCTCAAATTATTTGAAAAGAATGAGAAATTGTGAAATAATAAGGTTATGGTTATTATTATAATGATTTCATGCACTTTCATGAAAAATATGTTGAGGTGTCATAAGGGTAGCAAAGTGTCATAAGGGTGGAAAGGGAACAGCCTTGCGTGACATGTTGAGGTGGCAAAGTGTCATAAGGGTGGAAAGGAACAGCCTTGCGTGACATGTTGAGATGTTATAAGGGTGGCAATGTATCATAAAGTGGAAAGGGAACAACCTTGCGTGGCATGTTGAGGTGTTATAAGGGTGGTAAGGTGTTATAAAGGTGGGAAGGGGAGAGGCTTTGCATGTTCATTTTTACTACTTATTATATGTTGAGATGTTATAAGAGTGACAAGGTGTTACAAGGGTGGCAAGGGGAGAGGCTTTGCATGCTCATTTTTACTGCTTATTATATGTTAAGATATTATAAGGGTGGTAAGGGGAGAGGCGTTGCATGCTTATTTTCACTGCTTATTTATTTAATTTGTAATATTGTCATTTGATTTATGTGATAATGACTGTTACTTTGAGCACTTAGTTTTTGTTTTTACATGAAAATACTTGTTGAAATTATTTAAAAATTTTTCGATCGGGCTTAACAGTTCACCCAGTTTCATAGGTTTTTATACAGAGGAACCGTCTGATAGCAAATATTGAGACTGACAGCTATTAGCGACCGACCAAAAGCAACGATTAAATGCTGGTATAAAGTTTGACATATATGTTATATTTTTTTTAGACAGCTAAGGTAGGAAAGAACTTATGCAATAAGTTTGTATAATAAGTTATCACACTTCGATTTTTCTGTTAAAATTTGGGATTTTACGATTTTACAATATATCAATAGTTATTTTATTTGACAGCATACGCTTTTAAAGTAATGAATAATTTTAGGATTCTTATTTTTTATTTTAATAATAATTAAATTTTATTTCACTGTATAAAATTTAGAATTATAGTTCAATTCAAATAATATTATTATTTTATTTCATTACACTTTGATAATTGAGATCAAATAAAAAAATAATAATAATATTTATAAATAAAATTAATAATATTTATAAATAAAAAAGGAAAATAAAAAATAATATAATAAATTTGTTTTTTAATTTTATTATTTTACATACCTAATTATTTTTTAACATATCATTTCAAGTCATTCTTGAAATTTTACCCATATTTGATTCTTGATGAATATAATTAAATGATAATGTAATTTATATATTATGTGATATTGTAATTAGTAAAAATAAATTAATTATACATGTTATTTGTTAATAAATTAAAATCTCGATTTAAAAAGTTAATTAATTTTTTACATAGTTTAATAAAATTTATTTTTATTAAATAATTATTAATATAATTTTTTATTAAAAATTAAAATAAATATATAATATGACAAATCCGCGTATCGCACGGATTTTATCACTAGTAGGAATAAGTTTTTTAATTATGGAAGTTATACAATAGTACCTAATCAACTTTAAATTAAATAAAACTTTTTATCATTTTCACATTAATATCACAATGTTCATAATCAACATATTATTCAACATATTTTATCATTAACCATGATCCTGCAGTCTCATACTAAAAACCACATTCACTGTCTCAATCACATCACGATATATATAAATGTATATCATAAAATCATATTATGGGTTAGATACTCTGCAAGTTTAGTCCATGGTCGCAGAACTAAACCCAAATAATCCCTAGGTCTAAGCCATGGAGTACAACTAGTCCCACAGTCCTAGATGTACTCATCTAATCCCTAGACTGAAAGTCATAAGATACAATTGGTCCCACAGTCCCAGATGTATTCACCAAGTCCCAAACCTAAGTTGTGGGGTACAATTGGTCCCGATTTCCAAGTGTACTCATCAAATCCCCAAATCGAAGTTATGAGGTATAACTAGTCTTGCAATCATTCCAGATGTTTTCATCAAATCCCCATACCTAAGTTATAGGGTACAATTGGTCTCGCAGTCCCAAATGTACTCATGGCCCTGGTCTCATAGTCCTAGTCCATCTCATTTTGCCCTAATGGGCAAACTGGTCCCGCAATCCTAGTACTAATATACACTACTGTAAGTCGTATATACACTTTGTAGGTTTCTATCTTACTGGTTATGCTATACCATCCTATACAAGTTTTTAAGCTTTTGACCATTGGGCTCCAGAACCCACTTTTTTAGTACCCTTAATGACCGTAATACCAAAAATCAATATCAACTCATATTCCTTTAAAAACAACACTTCATACATAAGATTCTCCCTAAATCTGATTTTTTATGTTCAACCTTTATTTTATAAGTCTTATGAAATAAAATGTTTCCTCGGGCCTAAGTTTCATATTGCCTATACATGCTTGTGTTTAAAACAAGTAAATAATTCACATACAAACTCTTGGTACATATATTTAAAAAAGAAAAGAATTAATCAAATTTGAGAACTCAAATAACCTTAATAAGTCATAATATTAGTTTAGAATAATTCATACCATTTTCAAACAAAAGTTTTTCAAAAATCTATAGTTTTTAAGAAAAACAGTGGGCCTCGCAGCCTGAGTGCAGGTAGCCCGAGGCTTTGAGCCCTTTCACAGAATAGCTCGTAGCTTGGGCGTAAACAACTTGAAGCTTCGAGCCACTCAAATTTAAGTACTTAGAAAAATTCCAGAATGCCTCACAGCTTGCCTACATGTAGCGCGAGGCTTCGAGCCTTTATTTTTCATAAATTTTATAAAGTTTAAAATGTAAATGAAATTTCTTTAAACACCAAACTTATGAATCTTCGGCATCAAAACATGTATAGAAATCCTTTTTAACCGAAAACAGAACATGGATATTTGATTTACTCATTTATTTAATTATGAAATTAAACATATAGCAAATCAAAGCATGCATCACATATACATCCTCAAACATGTCCAAAGGATAGGTTTTAAACATACTTACTCTTTCTTTACAACACCTTAGATTTAAATCTTAGAATTTCATATAGCATATTCAAGAAAAAAAAGTTGCTCATATTTCCCACTCATATACATATTCAAAACAAACAAAATTTTGCAACAAATTACGAAAAATAAACCTATATGCTACCCTAACTACCTCACTACACACGTAGACGATTAGTGTGTAAAAGCATTACTACCAACTCAAGTTGGTTCTTCCTATAAACCCTTTGGTGAACCCCCTTCGAGCCACACACGGATTTGACACGAACACGCTCCGTAAAAGGTTGCAGGAGATTCTCCTCTTCTTCCTCCTTACATGATCTTGCAAGAATTTCACGAAGGCTCTCTCTCTCTTTCTCTAAGTCAGATTGTTGGGAAAAATCATGAGACTTAATGGGGAGTGTTTTAAATATACAATAACTATTCATACTCACTCGTAAAGATACATGCACCCTTCATAATTTTCCCCCTTAAAGTCTACCCCACGCTTCTTAAGGAAGCCAGTTTCAAATTCTAGTCTGCCAACCTTTGGCCTCCCCCAAACTTCATTAGCTCTTGCCACAATTAGCCAATAAGATCATACCTCTCTACTAACCAACCAAAACACATGCACCTCCCTTTTCACCCAATAGGAAAAACACACAGCCTTACACACACACACACACACATATTTATACATATCACAACATATAAATACAACCCACCACATACTTATATAAATTCTAGCATTAAATATATATACATGCTTGAAATTTAAAAAGCATGTCACACTAAAATACATTAAATAAAAATATAAAATTAAGTTAAATAAAAATCTGAATAAATAAATAAATAATAAAATAATATAATTTTATTTATCAAAATTTCAAGGTCTCTACAACGATTATGTTAACGTCCATAGATGGTTGATATGGATGATCTAATTATGTCATTAACTTTATTATGTTGTTGATTTTGAGACATTATTATAACGTTGTTATATTTTGTTTTATGCATTGCAATACGTATGGTCACGATTAGTGGCATGATAAGGTATGCTTGTATGTTATGTATTACATAGTAAGCAAGTGTGCTTACAGTGCCCACTTTTTTACATTTGTGGTTGCAAGTTCTGAAGTGTGGCTACTTGTAACATCTACTGGCTGCGTGTAATAATCCTAACTTTTAATTTTTAATTTCTAATTTATAAATTTTTAATATATATAATTCGAAAAAAATAATTTTTCTTTTTTTGATAGGACAGGCGGCCAACCAAGGCCATGCCTCATCACTGCCTTATTTGCTAGCAAATGGTCCTAGCTAACACTAGCTTAGTTGAGTGGCCATACTAGCCACAACAAATGGCTTCCCTAGAACCCTCCACATGGTAGGATGCGTGCATATATATATATATATATATATATATGGGTATGTAGCACATCGATAAGCCAGGGCCTAAAAAAAAATAGGCGAAGCCTCCTGGAACCTTCCTTTGCCTACTAAGTTGGCTGTTATATATATATATATATATATATAATAGTGATAAGTTTGAAGTGGCCTTGCAAGTTGGCTTGCCCACCAATATATGATGTATATATATATAGGTGTGGTTTGGCTGAGAAATCCGAGAAAGAGAAAGAAAAATGAGAAAAAAAAAAAAGAAAAAAAGAGAGAAAGAAAGAGAAGAAAGAAAGTGAGGGTTTAAGTTTAGGGGTAGTGAGACTTTGGTATTTTTGACGTAGTGATCGTCATGGCGATATCGGATCGTGGTGATTTGGTCCAAAATGGGAAACACGAAAGAGGGAAGCTTTAACTTTGGAGTTTTTTCATCTTTTCTTTGGATTTGAGGTAGGTAAATGGTGTATTATTTATACATTTTGTAATGTCTTCTTTAATAGAAAATGACCATGAGAATAATGTTCGCGTGTTTAAAAGCAAAATTTTAAGTTTTTAAATCAAACCAAATTTTTCTTTAAGGAAGGAAATAAATAATAAAGAAATTTTAGACCGGCACCGTTTTATTCCCCGATGCCCGCAACTTCCCGATTTGGCCAATTTTACGCTCTTTTTATAGAGGTATAAATGTGGATTAGGATTTACATACTATTAAATTAATATTAAGCTTTATAACTGAATTTTCGGTGGCACTAAAATTGTGATTAAACTTTTTTTTTTAAATTGCTATTCAGTATTGAGATATGCTATGATATGTTAAAAAAGAGATGAATATGTGTTCATTACAAATAACAATTAAAAATAAAGGGACATAACGGCAATGGAAAACATAAAATTGTAAAAGCTCACAGACATTATTCCTAAATTTTAACGATAGAAAGGTGAAATCTAACAAAAATATTGATTTTGGAGAAAGTGAGGATGCCATACAAAAATAGGGAATGTCATAAGATATCCTTAGGTTGAAAGACCTTAAACTTGCGTAAAGTCAGGTAATCGTGCTCATAGACTAGTAATCCTCAACGATGACGAAAATGGTAAGGTTCATCGTGACCTTTAGACTCGGATCTATAAACGATGACGTAAGGGTACTTCGTAACCTATATATATACATACGAACCGGCAACGATTTGGACTACTACTTTGCTTGTAGGATAGTCTTGCAGAGTATCTTTTTCCTCCTTGGGAAAAGAAAATAATGAAAAAATGAGTTAACAAGAATAAAAGTTGTGAATTAATATTGTCCTATTCTGCTATGTGCCTATGTATTCGATGATTTCTTGTTATATTCATTGTTTTTATGTGATTCCTAAAATGCATTATAAAACGCATATTTCTATACATCATGAGTACAAGTGGTTTGGTACTAACATTTCTACAGATTGTATTGCAGGTGCAGAGCCCGAGACCCAGGAGGGTTGGCATAACTGTTTAGAACCCTACAGTTCTATTGAGCAACTTTTACAAACTTGGATATGATAACTTTAAAAACTTATGTATTTACAAATATCACTTTTCAAGTAAATGAAACTTATGTTATCTAGTTTTAGTTTAATCCAAGGTGTGTATTTTATTAATAAAATAATCATTACTATTATTATATCAATAGATAGGATGATTAATGGCTCTATAAAGTAAATAGTGAGACTGTATTAGACTAGGTGCATTAAATTTTTAATTTCAACTCACTTTTCGAGATCTCGGGATTTTAGGGCATGACATTGAGAAACCTACTTCTCTTAGTTCTTTTTATCTTTACTTTGTTTACTTCTATATTCTTTTGGTACTCGAATATGAGGTTGTATTGTATATTGTTTTTATGGTCTCTTGAAGAGACATATTGTATTTATGTACCATTATTTGCTGGGGTTGTATCATATTGAGTTGAGCCCAGTATGGTTCCTTTTAGAGCATTATGTCCAATTGAGGCTAGGACTTTATTTATTATATTCTGGTCTTTCTTTATTTTGTCTTTATTTTGCTTAAGTTGTGGTTTTGGCTTTGATTAGGACATAATTTGTGATTTGAACGTACGAGTGCATGAGTTTTAGCTTGCGTCCTCAGTTCACGAAACTTAGGATGTGATAAGTTTCATGGATAAAGATTATCGTAATTATATATATATATATATATATATATATATATAAAGAAAAAGACAAGAATGGAGAATGAGATACAGGAGCTATGTTACAATATTTTCAAAAAATACATCTAGAAAATACTTCTTATTTTTACTTAGTACAACTTGATTAGGATGATATGATTACATTCATACTCAAAATTAGCATGTCCAATCCACTGATTCCTCTTTTGTTTGAACGAAATATGAAATTGCGGAAATTAAATTTGGTTCTTCCCAAGTCATTCATATTAGTTGCCCAATTTTCCCAACAGAAATCCAAACCATTAAACAATTACCTCTTGAAGTTTTTTTAGTAGAAGGTATTGAGGTATATGCTCAGAGAGACTTTAATGGGCATAAATAGTTTGATGTTGATTTTGACTCTCAGCAATGTCTGGATGATCTTTATAGTGATTATAAAAGATTTGAAAGAAGTTATTAATTTTGTTTGAAAAAATGTTTGAAAGAAAAACTTGGCAATGCATGTGAAAGAAAAGATTTACAGATTAAATGTCCAAAGTAGGGAACTTGTGATTGTATTTTTTATTCAAGAAAAAAAAATCATAAGAGGTCATCTAAAGAATTTCCCAAATTAAAGTTTCCTTGAAAAAACCATTTTAGGAAGAAGAAATGGAAATGTTTGAGGGAAAAACAATTCAAATGGAAGATTTTTGATTGATGCTTCTTATGCAAACAGAAAGGTCATTTTGCCAAAAACTGTCCCTGAAACAAAAAGAGAAAAGAAAACTTGGTTGCCCAAATTTCTCAATTCATCAATCTAGGCGACTTTGGTATTGAATCAATGTTATCTCTTGATGGCGAACCATCACAAGAAGCAGTATTGGCTTTATGGGTCTTTAATCTTAAAGATTCCAGCCAAAATCACTTATCTTCTAAAGTTTTTACACTTTATCCTTGCCTTGTGGATTCCCCATTGATGATAGCCCAACCTACACCAATATTTAAGATCCATATCTTCCTCAACTCACATGATAAACCTATGTTAGTAATTGCTTTCTTTGACAATAGATCTTCTTCAACCATTATTAACCTTGACCTTTGCCATCAACCCATTAGAAACTACATTACCTACACTTTAGAGCTATTAATTGTGAAAGATCTATTATTACTTGTAAACATAAGCCTATTGATGTTCATCTCCTTCCAACCTTAATTCTAAAGCATTCTTTTCTTGGATCTTATCTTCTTGGAAAAGATCTTTTAATTAGTTTTGACCTTCTTTGTCAATTTTCAAAATTAAGATGGAACCTAAAAGAACTTTATTACATGCAATTTGGTTTACCCTAGACTACCATACCAAATCTTTAGCGCACATAAACTTTTAATACCATAACCTCCCAAATCATTGCTATATTTTGTGCCCATTCCCATACCGAATTTCTCAACCGATGTTCCAAACCATTGTGGGCAAACCTATAATTTTTCAACACCCTTCCTTTCAAGAAAAATTAAGATACCAATCCAACCAAAGCCAACCACAGTGGCATGACTCTAGAATACCATGCTCTTGCAGTTTAATAATTGAACCAATTTCAATAGGAAGGACTAGTCCAACCAACTTCTTCTTTGTGGCCTTGTGAATCATTTTATGTTAATAAACATTTAGAGCAAGTTTGTGAAAAAAATGAGATTATTGATTAATTATCAGCCTTTAAATCATTTTCAAGTCGATGATAAGTTTTCATTCACATAAAAACATTCTTTGATCCAAAATCTTTCATCATCACTGAAAAGTATTATCAAGGTATTGTTGACAATCATAATCTCTCAAACCATTTATGCCTATTAAAGTCTTTTTAAGCGTATATCCTTGTGTATTCTGCTAAAAAAACTTCAATAGGTAAAGGTTTAATGGTTTGGATTTTTATGAGGATAACTGGACAAGTAGTATGAATAACTTGGGAATAACTAAATTTATTTTCCACATCAGTTAATCTATTTTGGCTCATGAGATACAAATTCAAATAGATTTAACATATTCAGTTAATCTTTTTTTTTGTTAAAATTAATCGAGAAAAAAATTCACAAAAATAAATACATAAAAATACATTTTTATTCATTTGTATGTTAAAACTAAACATTATTTTATTTTGTAAAAGACTTAATTTGCCTTTTATGTTTTAAAACAATGTTTTCTTAACGACTGCATATGAGTTTATATAGCATGTGTGACATAAATTTAATTAAATTTAATATTTTTATTAATTTTACACTTTAGTCTACTGATTGACTCCAAAAAATAATTTTCTATAATATTTTTTATTTTATTTTATCGTTTTAATTTTTTGTAGCATTTTTTAGTTTTTTTTACTAATTTTTGATTTTATTTTTAAAAATTGTAACTTTTAACTTTATTAATGTTATTTGTAAAAAAAAAAATGAAAAATTCATCACTGTTTGAATAAAAGTTTTTGGAAATTATTTTTTTATTTTTCTATCTTGTACTTAAACGGAAGTTAATTTTAATTTTTTTTAAGAGTGTAATTAATATATTTAAAAGTTATAATTTTTTTAAAAAAATTAAATTTTAATAAAAAATTATATAAGAAAAAAAAATTAAAAAAACATAAAGTAACTTCTCCGCAATCAAGCCTAAATAAAGAAATCATACGTTGATTTTAAGTTAGAGGAGCAATATGTTTTTGGCAGACGGGTAAATGTGTAAAGTGAAATTAATCCCCCCAAACAACACGAAAAATAATAATAATAATAGAACAGAAGACTGTTCAACCTCTCCCTGATTTCGCCTCGCCGTTGCTTCGGGCAATACGAAATCGGCGAAGCTTTCCGCACTTGTACTCTTCACTCAATCATTTCGCGAATCTTCACGCCGAAAGGGTTAAATCCTTCGTACTCGCACTTAATCTTCACTGGACTTCAATATTTGCAGGGACAGAATACCATGTTCAGGAGGTAAACACGCATATGTATAGCTTCTAAATCATACCACATATATATGTATATATATATATATATTTAATTGGGGGAGGTTGTTCTATGATTCGAGTCATTAGGGCTTAGCATTCTCAATTGGAACCGCCAAGTTGTTTGTGTTTGATTTTTGGATTCTTGTTTCGGTATAATTTTGGTTGCAGTGATATACTCTTGTTTTTGCAGGTCTATTTTGGAGATTTCGTCCCGTCAATATGTTAGAAGAAACCCAAATCGGATTACAACTCAGGTATGTTGAATTTCTTGCCAGAAAAGCTGTATCACATTTTTTCAAGCAACAAAAATGATTCAATGGTCTGTTATCGAACAACGTAGATTTTTATTATAGGAAAAGGGAAAAAAAAAGGTGTTTATTTATACTTTAGACTATGCTAGTGTGCAAAATTTGCGTAACATTGTTCTTTAGCTTAATTATGATGAGTCTGATGATAAACATGCAAAGTTTTATTGGGTTGATTTGTTTCTGGAGATTTGGTTTTCAGTGCCCACAAGGGATGCTTTGCTCACTAAATTTCTGGTACCAGTTTATGTATCTTTGTGGCTTTGTCTAACCATTCTTCATTCTAAGGGATATTTCGTTTAATTGAGCCTCTTGTATGAGTGGGCAAAGCACAATTGGGAATTTTTATGGAAACAATTTGGAATTGATGCTTTTTTTTTGGGTTGAAGAGAGGGGGGCTCCAGGGTGTTGAAGCTTGTTAGGCCTTACAAAGTAGTAAAAATTAATTTTGGTCCGTAAGTCCACATACATGTATGCTGAAATGCCTCTACAAAGTTGATGGCACCTACATTATTCCTTATAGATGGAGCTTGTGGGTACCAAGGATTTGGTTGCTCCAAGTCTTTTGTGCAACTACTGGAATGCTTCATTCCTGTGGTCTGCTTCAGCATTTGATTAAAAATATTGATCTAAAGAGCCCTCCACGGTGCCATGGACCAAGTTTCATCGATATTTATCTTTAATCTTGAATGTTGGTTAATAGACGGAGTTAATTTCTTAGGTCCCTATCCCAACAAGCTTCTCATGTACTAAAATCGTATTGAGCTTTAACCGTTCAAAAATTATATGACTCGTTTCCATTTTTATGAACCATGAATGCTACAGACTTCAAACTTGCCATGAGTGTTGCTATGTTGTTTACCCGAACCATCAGAACCTAGAATGATTGATTTGAAGTAAGTTTAGTGTTGATGACACTAGAAATATTAGAAAAATGCTTTGTAGAAATACAAGGGTTGGCAGTAGGCTAAGGTTTTGCAAATCTGATGGGTTCAGTGTTTATGTTGGTGGCAAAGGGGACGAGCATTATTTTTGAAGGTCATAAATACCTGGGATTGTAGAGAATGAGGTGCTAAAGTTCTGGATACGAACTCATTTTATGCTTTGAAGTATTAAAAGTTTAGAGAGGAGAAGAAGCACATGTTTTTCCAACGACGCTGCCTCCCTGATCCTAGCCTAGGAATGCTCTCGGTGCATGATAGGGGTTCCTTGCTATCGTGCACCTGGATAGGAAAACAAGAGTGATGGAGAGAACGAGATTAGACGGTAAACACACTCTCAATAGGAAACTAAGACGATCTTTTCATACGGAAGAAGTTACGATTGATGTAGAAGATGATATTAAAGGAAATGGAGGAATAAGGTTGATTGAAAGAGGAAGGGGTTACGTTAAGGTTCTAGTACTTTATGAGGAAAAACTTCAATGGCTGCAAAAGATGTGTTGGAAAGAGAGAAGGACGTCGGGTGGTTTTCAGCAATTGGGATGCCTTCGGGGTGGTCTCAAAACTTTGATTTGTTCCAGAATCAAGATCGGTGCTGTTAGAAAGATGGAACTTCGTCTGTTTGCCCCATATGGTAGAAGACAGATGTGTATTCCTGAGATTGCTGCTGGGCAAGGATGGTTCTTCTTCGCAGACTTATTGTCTAATTTTGTTCTGAGGGAGAAAGTAGGTCAGCCCATAATGCATCCTACATATAAGTGAAATTTCCCTCTGAAGATGGAGGAAGATTTTCCACTGAGAGATTGGAGTAGGAGAAAAACAGCAATTGTACAACTATAAAAAACCTATCTGCAAGCAGCAAGCCTTCTAAAATGGAAATTTTCTGATTTAAGAAGTTCATACATTGATGGCAAGGAGAAATATGTGTTAGTCAATTTTGAGGATGCTGTGGAGAGAAGTTTCCAAATGTCCTGATGTTTAGTTGGCAGCATAGGTGGCTCAAAGCAAGGAAATGAAGATCCTGCAGTAGTAAAAAGATGGGTTGACAGACGTTGGAAAATCCCTGGAGGGGTAGAAATTAAAGAAATCGATCTAGACGCATTCCTGTTTATCTTTTCATCCAGAGAGTTAGCCGGGGAGAAGATTGGTAAACATCTATTAAATGGAAAGCCATTATTTTTGTATAGATGGCATAGTTGAAGCTGCTGCAACAGAAGAGGTTGGAGTCAAAAATCCACTTGGATCCGAGTGATAGGCTTGCCCGTGTTCCTATGGGACAAAGGAATTTTTGAAAGTATAGGAGACTATTGTGGAGGTTACGTAGAAACTGCTGAATAAACTATAATGCAGTCTCATATGAAGTGGGTTAAATTGAGAATTAAGGGGCATGGAAGGAATGTTCCAGCTTCGGTTATGATTAAAGTTGGAAGCACTTTGTATGATTGTCCTATTTGGGTTGATTGCAGTCCATGGGTAGACTGGATTTCTAATCAAGGGACTTTGCTTGGTGGTCGCCGCTCATTGGAAATGAGGAAGGGGGTGGCGCGTGAAGCTACCACATCCTTTGTGAATGTTCCTGCATTTGGAAGCCAAAGAGTCAGAAAAATTAATAGGTATGAGAATCAGAAGAGAAGTAGTAATTACAACTGGAAAAATGGGAAGGTTCGATGGATTAAGGTGGGTGATAAAAATGCAGCTTATATTAAAGGTCAAAATTCAAATTTTGTTAATGAGAGACAGCCTTCATTTAATAGATTTGAAGTACTTAACTCTTTGAATGGTTCATCGGATGTGGAGATTAAGACGGATCAGGTTATTATTGTTTCAGTTGACAAAGAAACAACAAATTTAATGCTGGATGAAGATCAAGAAATTAAGGATTTTTCTGCTTCTAGAGGGGGAGAAATTAATAAGAGATATTCAGTCAATTTCCTTAGCAACCTTTCGGCTACTGATGTTTCTTTCAGGGAAGATCAGATATTGGGAGATATCATGAGTGGAGATAAGAAGAATTATGAGTCTGACGATGGATTTGGCTTTGACTCTCAATCTGAAGTAGTCTTGGTACTCAAATTGATTCTATGTTTCAGAATTTCCCTGCTCTCATGGATGTTCATGACAGTGAGACAAATGAGGTCATCGATTGTTTACCCCTGGCCTCTTATGGACCTGATGACTGGAATTTGACTTGTGAAACAATGTTGCTTGGTGACTGTGGATCTGATCAGAAAAAAATTTCTAAATGGGTAATTAATCGTATGAAATCTTTTAAGAAGATTTTGGGGATTTCAAGTGAGGGGTTTGAAGATAAGATTTTGGATCTTCTTAAGTCCATAGAAGAGAAGAGAAGAGAGGCATTCATTTGTGTAAGGAAGGAAGGAAACTAGCAGGGTTTTCTAAAAGAGGTTCAAGGGAGCTAAAGAACCTACAGTGTCCAATTTCATATGATAAAAAAGGGCAGAATCAGATTTATGGAGGTAGAAAATTTGGTGAAACACTATCCATTTGTTTTAAATGAAGCCTAAAATTCTAAGTTGGAATGTTAGAGGTTGCTGTGGTTTGCCGAAAAGAATGTTAATCAAGAATTCCCTCAGAAAATGGAACCCAGATATTGTCTGTTTGCAGGAAACCAAGCTAGGTGAGATTGATGAGAATGTTATTAGATCATTATGGGTAGGAGTTTGGTATAAATGGATAGCTCTAAATGCTATAGAGGGCCTCCGGTGGAATTTTGTTGATGTGGGATAGCAGGAAACTAAATATGGTAGAGTTTGAAGTTGAGATTTTCTCAGTATCCTGTCTGTTTAATTATGCTGATGAGAATATCACTTGGTCCTTCGCTGGAGTTTATGGTCCAGTGGATAGTAATATGAAGACTGACTTTCTGGAGGAAATTGGAGTAGCTGTCTTTCGATGGCAGTCTCCCTGGTGTTTGGGTGGTGATTTTAATATGGTTAAGTGCATTGAAGGTAAATGGAACTGCAATAGAAGATCTAAATAGATGCAAATCTTCACAGATTTCATAAATGATTTAGAATACATTGACCTGCCCTTGAATGGATGCAAATTCACTTGGAGTAATAGCATAAGTCTAGAATTGATAGATTTTTAGTGTCTAAGGATTAGGAGGACCAATTTCCTGAGGTAATTCAAAAATCTATGCCTCGGTTGATATTCGATTACTTTCCACTGTTGTTGGATGGGGGAGGATTAAGAAGTGGGCCTAAACTTTTTAGATTTGAGAATATGTGGCTGCAAGTAGAAGGCTTCACAGATATGATTGCTAATTGGTGGCAGGGATACTACTTTAATGGAAGTGCTAGTTATGTATTGTCACAGAAACTAAAATGCCTTAAAAATGAATTGAAAAGGTGGAACTTGGAGGTATTTGGGAGAATAGAGAATCAAAAGCTGCAGCTTGAGAAGGATATTCAGAATTTAGACTTGATCGATGATTCTAGAAAGCTCACAGATCGGGAGAAGTTTTGCAGAGAAGCCAAGATTAAAGAGCTGAATAAGTTGATTAAAGTGGAAGAAACCAGCTGGAGGCAAAAATTAAGAGTTAAATGGCTGAAAGAAAGTGATAGAAATATAAAGTTTTTTCACAAAATGGCTTCAGCAAACAAGAGGAAAAATTGGATTGACAAACTAAGAGTTAATTACTCTATCACAGACGACCAAGAGCTTATTAAGCAAGGTATTATGAATTTCTACAAGCAGCTGTTCTTGGAACAGGCTGAATGGAGACCAAAAGTAGATGGGTTGAACTTTTCTCAGATCAGTTTAATGGAAGCTGAGAGTCTAGAACAACCTTTCTCTGAATTTGAGATTTTTAAGGCCCTTAAGGATCTTAATGGAGATAAAGCTCCTGGTCCAGATGGCTTGACCGTAGCTCTCTTTCTATTAATGTAGCATTAATGTAGCATTACTACTTAGAGTTAGTATAGCATTAATGGTTAGTGTATTTGGACACTTGGTCACCGAATGGTCACCAAGGTAAGTTGTATAGTCTCTTCTTTTTGTGTATATAAATCAGTACACACACTGATTTAGGTGTGTAGAAAATGTTCATCGCAATTTTATCATGGTATCAGAGCAAGATTGGTGAGTGTGATTGAGTAAAATAGTTGTGTAAAACAGTGAGTCAGTGAGTCACTCACTGTTTATCAACGTTCACTGTCAAAAACCAAGGTCCCTTGTCATTTTCAAAGCAAAGGTCATCAAACCTTTGCTTGCCCAGTTGGTCATAGCACCAAGATTGATCGCCGGAAGTAGACGACCACCGTTGGAGGAGCGTCGCCGTCGGAGAAAGTTCCACGCGCCTCTACTGTCACTGCGCGTGGGCTTCATGCGTCGACGCCAAAGCCGCCCGTGAGGCCGCGTCTCGATGTCTGGGTTCCGACCTTCTTTGCCGACTGTTCTAATCCCTGTGACAAGTCTACCAGTGTAATCAGATTGGTAATTAGCCAACCTTTGTTTGATTCCTCTCCTTTGTCGTCACTGTTCATCTGCCGTGTGTCCCTGTTACTGTTCAAAGTTGCATTTTTTGATCTTAAATGGCTGCTGGAACCCCAATTGATTAGAAGATAATGAGTGATTCTGTTTCAATTCCACAACAACTGACAACTCGAAAGTTGAATGGAACGAACTACATCCAGTGGTCCAAGGCAATTAAGATTGCTTTAACTGGATATGGTAAGAAGAAGCATTTAACTGAGCCAGCACCTCCTGAAGATGATCCTAAGTTTGATATTTGGGTCCAAGAAGATGCCCATCTTGTTAGTTTGCTGTGGAATTCCATGGAGCCCAATATCGCTGACATGTGTACTCACTTAGACACATGTAAGGATATATAGGAATATATTCGTCTGTTGTTCTCCAGTGATCTCACTCGGATGTACGACCTATTACTGGAATTCTTTCAGTTCAAGCAGTTCGGCAAGCCTGTTACTGAGTACTTTGCTTCTCTCAAGCGTGTTCATGAGGATTTGAACTCTCTGCAACCATTATCCACAAATATTAATGTTATGCAGAAACAGAGAGAACAAATGGTGGTGCTTCGTTTTCTTGCTGGGCTAGATCCTGAGTTTGAGTTTGTCAAAGCCCAGATACTCAATGGGGCCACTCTTCCCTCATTCGCAGAGACATGTTCCAGGGTTATGAGAGCTGTATCTAAGGAATCATCAACTAATTCTGAGCCTGCACGTTCTGCCTTAATTAGTCAGACTCCCTTAGATAATAAAGCCTTGTTCATCTGTCTTCATCTCAGTATAATGAACGTGGACGTGGAAGTCGTGGCCGTGGTCGTGGAGGTCGTGGTACTAGACTAAGATGTATTAATTGTGGCCGTCCTGGACATATTAGGGAGAATTGTTGGGATCTTCATGGGAAGCCAGCTCACATGGTTCATGCTGCTGCATCTGATGCTCCTACTTCCTCTGATAAGCTTAGTGCAGGAGAACCATCCACTGTGACTCTCTCAAGAGAGGAATACGCCAAGTTCTTCCAGTATCAGAATGCTCATCAGGCATCTCTTCTAACAGTCTCTTTAGTCCATCGAGGTAATCCCACTACATGTGTATCTACCTCTTTAAATACATCTTGGGTCATTGACTTTGGTGCTTCAGACCATATGTCTGGTACATCTTCACTGTTCTCCAATCTTCAGTGTTCATCCATCTCCAATGTCACCATAGCTAATGGTTCTTCCAATTCGGTAAAAGGAGTTGGTAACATTTGTCCATCTTCTCATTTGTCATTATCTTCAGTGTTATATGTGCCATCCTTATCTTTCAACCTTATATTTGTTAGTAAGCTTACTAGGCAGTTGAATTGTTCAATGACTTTCTTTCCTGATTCTGTGATTATTCAGGATTTGGAGACAAAGAAGAAGTTTGGAGAAGGGCATGAAGCTCAGGGACTCTACTACCTGTCTGGTCCATCTACTTCTTCACCTATGTCATGTTCTGCAGTAGCTTCTCCACTGGAAATTCATTGCTGTCTGGGGCATCCTTCTTTTGATCTGTTGAAATCCATGGCACCAAGTTTGAGTCAATTACAGTCTTTAGAGTGTGAGTCTTGTCAGTTAGGAAAGCATCACCGTGCTTCCTTTAATCCTCGAGTCAATAACAGGTCCTCGAGTCCTTTTCATTTAGTACATTCTGATGTATAGGGACCTAGTCGTGTTATGTCCAAGTTGGGTTTTAATTACTTTGTTACCTTTATTGATGATTTTTCAAGACTTACTTGGGTTTATCTAATAAAAGATCGTTCCGAGTTATTGTCTATCTTTCAATCTTTTTGTCTTGAAATAAAAACTCAATTTGATGTATCAATTAAGATTCTTTGTAGTGATAATGCGAAAGAATATTTTTCTAAATCCTTCACTGATTTTATGACATCTCTTGGCATGATTCATTAGTCATCATGTCCTCGTACTCCACAACAGAATGGAGTTGCCGAGAGGAAAAATTTACATTTGGTTGAAACAGCTTGTTGCTTAATGTTCCATATGAAGGTTCCAAAGCCTTTTTGGGGGGATGCTATTCTCACAGCTTGTTACTTGATCAATCGAATGCCGTCTTCTGTTCTGCAAGGTTGTTCCCCTTACTCTGTGTTGTTCCTCCAAACATCGTTGTTTCTTCTTCCTCCACACATATTTGGATGTGTTGCATTTGTTCATCAGCTTGAAGATGGGTTGGATAAACTTGACCCTCGTGCCATTAAATGTGTCTTTTTGGGATATTCTTGGGTCCAAAAGGGGCATAGATGTTACAGTCCTTCACTCAATCGATATTTCATATGTGCTGATGTGTCATTCTTTGAAAATACCCCATTCTTTTCCAATGATTCTTCTGTGTCTGATTTAAATGAAAGTCTCCCTTTGCCTTTGGTTTCTTCTTTTCGTCTTTCTCGTCTTGATCTGCAGGTTTATACCAGACGGAGGGTGCTTCCTGATCCAGAGTCTATCCTTGATGCTTCAAGCACTTCACCTTCTTCTATCTTGTCTTCAGATCCTGCTCCCGAGCTAGATTTCTGACCTTGATCTTCCAGTTGCTTTGCGGAACGGTAAACGAGCTTGTACTTCCCATCCTGTATCTAACTTTGTTTCCTACACAGCTTTGTCTTCTTCATATGATGCCTTTGTTTCATCATCGTCTACTGTCTCTGTTCCTAACTCTGTGTTTGAAGCACTATCCCATTCCGGGTGGCGTAAAGCCATAGAAGAAGAAATGTCAGTTCTTCAAGCCAATGACACATGGGACTTGGTCACTCTTCCTCCTGGGAAATCCACAGTTGGTTGTCTTTGGGTGTACAATATCAAAGTTCATCCTGATGGTGCAGTGGATCGGTTGAAAGCAAGGCTTGTTGCCAAAGGATACACTCAAATCTATGGTCTTGATTTTTCCGAGACTCTCTCTCCTATGGCTAAGATTACATCAGTACGTCTTCTCATATCTCTTGCAGCCACCTTTCACTGGTCCCTTTATTAGCTTGATATCAAGAATGCTTTTCTCCATGGTGATCTTGCCGAAGAGGTGACAGAGTTTGGATTGATACGTTGTGGTGTTGATCATTCTGTTTTCTATCGTTATTCTCCTCAAGTAAAAATATGGTTGCTGATCTATGTGGATGACATTGTAATCACCGGTGATGACACACAAGGAATTCATGATTTGAAGATATTCCTTCAAACCAAATTCAACACCAAAGATATGGGTTCCCTGAAGTACTTCTTGGGCATTGAGATTGCTTGATCATGCATGGGTATTGTCCATTCTTAGCGGAAGTATGTTCTTGATCTGCTCTCTGAAACTGGTATGTTAGGAGCTAAACCAGTGGATACTCCAATGGATCCTAATACAAAACTTCTAGCAGATAAAGGAAACCTATTGGAAGATCCTAGCAGGTATTGGAGATTGGTTGGGAAGCTTAATTATTTGACAGTCACACGGCCGGATATCTCATTTGCTACAAGTGTAGTAAGTCAAATTCTTGATGCACCACGGACCAGTCATTGGGAGGCGATTATTCGTATTCTAAGATATCTAAAAGGTGCACCAGGATGTGGTTTATTGTATAGAGATAACGGCCATACACTTGTCCAAGGTTATACAGACGCAGATTGGGCTGGTTCACCAACAGATAGACGGTCTACTATTGGGTACTGTATTTTTGTGGGTGGAAACCTAGTGTCATGGAAAAGTAAAAAGCAAATAGTGATGGCAAGATCAAGTGCAGAATCTGAGTACAGGGCTATGGAACACACTTCTTGTGAATTAGTTTGGATACATCATATGTTAACAGAATTCGGAGGTCTTGGATCCCAGCCCATGGACTTATTTTGTGATAATCAAGCAGCTGTCCATATTGCAACTAATCCAGTGTTTCATGAGAGAACTAAACATATTGAAGTTGATTGTCACTTTGTGAGAGAAAAGATTCTACAAAATGTCATCAAAACAAGTCATGTGAAGTCTGAAGATCAGGTAGCTGATTTGTTCACTAAAGCTTTAGGAGGAGCAAGAGTGAAATATATTTATAACAAGCTTGGAACATATGATATATATGCTCCAGCTTGAGGGGGAGTGTTAACGTAGCATTAATGTAGCATTACTACTTAGAGTTAGTATAGCATTAATGGTTAGTGTATCTGGACAGGTCACCAAGGTAAGTTGTATAATCTCTTCTTTTTGTGTATATAAATCAGTACACACTGATTTAGGTGTGTGGAAAATGTTCATCACAATTTTATCACTTTCAAAAATGTTGGAGTGTTTTCAAGAAGGATTTAATGCTGGTATTTGCAGAATTTCACAGCAACTGTAGATTTGTTAGAAGCTTGAACTTCACTTTCATAGCTTTTATTCCAAAGAAGACTGGGGCAGTTGATGTTAAAGATTTCAGGCTTGGTTAGAGCTGTTTACAAGCTGATAGCTAAAGTTCTTGCTGCCAGGTTGAGGAAAGTTTTGGACCCTATTATCTCTGTTTCTCAAAATGCTTTTGTGGGTGGTAGACAAATTTTGGATGCTGTCCTGGTTGCCAATGAAGTTATTGACTCAAAGGTTAAAAGAAAGGAAGCTAGTATACTTTGCAAATTAGATATTGAGAAAACCTTTGATCATGTTAATTGGAATTGCTTTATTTATTTGATGAGAAGAATGGGCTTTGGAAATAGGTGGTGTCAGTGAATTCATTGGTGTATCTCCATTGTTCGATTTTCAGTTTTGATTAATGGCTCTCCAGAGGGTTTATTTGCATCATCAAGAGGATTAAGGCAAGGTGATCCTCTCGCCCCTTTTCTATTTATAATTATCATGGAAGTACTTAGTAGAATGCTGTAGAAAGTGGAAGAAGCTGGACTGATTGAAGGCTTCTCTGTTAGAAATAGAGTAAGAGATTCGATTATCATTTCACACCTCCCTTTCGCTGATGATTCTATAGTATTTTGTGGAGCTGAAATGTTGTAATTAGGACATTTGCGTTGTACTCTTTTGGGATTTGAGGTTGTCACAGGTTTGAAGATAGATTTGAGTAAGTCAGAGGTAATATCTGTTGGAGATACTAATTCTCTAAGTGAATTGACAAAAATCTTGGGATGCAGAACAGGTTCCTTTCCAACTACCTATTTAGATTTGCCTTTGGGAGCTCAATTTAAATCCAAAAAGGTTCGAGAACTTGTCCTGAAAAGATGCAGAAATAGGCTAGCAGTATGGAAGATGAGATATCTCTCTACGGGGGCTAGAGTCACACCGATTAAAAGTGTGTTTTCTAGTCTTCCTACATATTTTCTCTCCCTTTTTACTGCCCTTGTTTCAGTCATTAAAGAACTAGAGAAAATGCAAAGGAACTTTTTTTGGGGCAAATGTGATGGGGCTTTCAAACATAGCTTGGTAAACTGGAAGTCAGTTTGCTCTCTAATAGTTTTTGGAGGTCTCGGTATCAGGCAGTTGCAGTTGCATAATGAAGCTCTACTAGGTAAATGGTTTGGAGATTTTCTCAAGATAATACTAGACTTTGGAAGAAAGTAGTTGTGATTAAATATAGGGAAGAATTGGGTGGCTGGTGTTTTGCCCATGGTTCTAATTCTTTTGGTACAAGTTTATGGAGAGGAATAAGGAAAAATTGGATGAATTTTGCTAGCTGTATTTCCTGGAAGTTGGGCAGAGGTGATAGGATCTTATTTTGGAAACATGATTGGTTGAATGTTGGCTGTTTATCTGTTCTCTTTCTTGGAATTTTTGCTCTTGCAGTAAACAAGGATGCCTTTGTCAAGGACTATTGCATTAGAATGGGTAGACATCGCACCTGGTATGTGTTACTTCGCAGGAACTTGAATGATTGGGAATTGGATGACTATTTGTCACTCATGGAGCTGCTAAATAATGTTTATCTGGAAGACTCTGGAGATTCCATGGTTTGGAGAGTGTCTAAAGAGAAAACCTTCACAGTCAAGTCCTTTTATCTGTCCCTTCAAGGAGTTGCAAATGACATTTTTCCTTGGCCAAAACTTTGGAAAATGCTGTTCTTACTAGAGTACTTTTTTTCTCTTTGTGCGCTTTTAGGGGGAAAATTCTAACTATGGATAATCTTAAGTTTCGAGATTATTCCATAGTTAACTGTTGCACCTTATGTTTTAGTCAGGAGGAATCTATTGCTTATCTTTTCTTACATTGTCAATGAGCAGCTGAGTTTTGGGGTTTGATTCTTTCATGTTTCGGAGTTCATTTGTGCTTCCCAAAAGATTTCTGTGATTTTCTTTTGGCTTGGTGGGGTCAGCCTTTTGGAAAGTATAAAAAGTCCATATGGAATTTGGTTCCATTCTGTGTGTTTTGGCTGATATGGAAGGAGAGGAATATTTGAAGATGACAGTAGGCCTATCTTGAGAAGTAAGAGTTATTTTCTTACTTGCCTTTATAGTCGGGCAAGGGATGGACCGGAGATTGATTTATCTTCTTTCTTGAACTTTCTCGATCATATAAGCTAATCTCAGTTTGTTTGGGTCTGATTGTATTTGTTTCTCCTTGATTGGTTGTTTTGTATTTGCATCTCATCGATGCTTAGATAGATTTCTATTCTTTTGAATAAAATTACTTATCTTTTTCAAAAAAAAGTTTAGAGAGGAGAAATTCTTGTGTTTAGACACTTCAACAGCCATATAGTTAAAATAGAGGCAGAAGAGAAAGAAGTCTTCTAGGAATCTCACTTAGAATATCTTAGTATTCAGCTCTCTAGTTTAGGTGATGTCACATCTATTGGATAGTTAAGCAAGCATAATAGGTTTTGGCTCTCTGTCAATTTTATCTCAAAGAAAGCCTATGGTAGTGCCTAGGGCCTTCAATTACATTAATTTGTTGATAGGATGCTGTTGGATTAATGAAATGCTTTGAGAATTTGAAAATAAGGGTAGATCCAGGATTCCTAAATAGGTCAACTTGTTATAGTTTAGTAGCAATATTGATGCCTGACATTTTATTTTCTAGAAAGACTGTTGAAAGGATCAAAATGTGAATCAAGTAAAGTTTTCAGGTTTTCTTATATGATTTTTATTAGGTATAGCTTTAGGCTACTCAAATTGATCAAAGTTACTTGATTTTATAATCTGGGGTCATAGTTCTAGATTCTTGTAGAATTGTGAATTATTCCATCCTACAACACATGCATTCAGTGAGCTTGAGTTTTTGATGTGGACTTGTGAGAATTATTGCGTCCTACAACACATATGCACTCAATGAGCTTGAGTTTTTGATTTGGAGGATGGAAAAAAGAGAAGTGCTAGTTTGGAATTTCACGTGGAACTAACTTTGGATTTTTGTTAGTTTGGTTAGAGTAAATTGAAGTCTCATTTTATGTATTTTATAGGCTACAAAGTTGCTGGAGAGATTTAGTGGCCTTAAATTAGGTTTGGTAGTTAGGGCCATTGTGGAAATTTTGCAAGTTGTTGAACATGGGCTGTAGGAGTCGCGTGGGTCATGTTATTGAATTGTGAGAGTTAATGGCTATCCGCATTTATACGTAGAGAGACAACTTAAAAAAAAAAAAAGTAATTGGAAGAAGAAACAAGTAAAATAAAACATAATTATCGTAACTTATAGTGTAATCTAAATAAATAGTCCAAATTCTAAAATTCCAAATGTCAAACACCTAGATAAAACAAAAAATAAAATCATAAAACCAATTAAATATTCTAATTAGCATATAAACTTTTTTAAGCATAGAAACTACTATTCCATTCACTCTTTTCCTTTTGTTTCTTTGTATTATGAAATTACCTTCTCTGTTAAGATTGCCAATGAACTGCAATTAGGGTTGCACCATCATAATTGTGATTCCGTTTTTGGGGGTGGGGGTGGGGGTGGGGGTGGGTGAGGGAGTGATCCTGGTAATTATGGGGTAATAATTGTGTATGCACTCTATTCCAGTGAAAATGCTCTCGGTGCATTTTAAGGGATCTAGTTGCTAAAATGCACCATTTTAGCAATTCTTGGAACACGAAGCCCTCCAAACCAACCAGATCATTCAGGAAAACTTTTCAATCTCAAGATGTAACCATCGAGATTGAAGAAGATTCCAAGCTCAAAGGGGGGATATAGAATAGTTGAAAGGGGTAGAGGCTATGTTAGACTCTTAGTTATCTATGAGGAAGAACTTAGATGGCTACAACAGAAGTGTTTGAAGCACCACAGGAACACAAAAGGTCATCATCAAATTGGCAGCCTTGGAGGAGGAGCTAGCACCCTTGTCTGTACCATCATCTCTGATGGTATTAGCAGACAGTTGAAGCTGCGGTTGTTTGCCCCTTATGGAAGAAGACAAGTTAGACTCCCAGAACTTTCATTCGGTTCTGGTTGGAGGTTTCTAACTGACATCTTTAGTGACTTATTGCCTGGTGATAGTTTTCCCTCAACCAACAAGAATAAGCCTCATGCAAATCTTAATGTTCCTTCTCATGAAGAAACATTCAGAACTCCAAATGTCTCTAAGTCGTTTATTCAGGCAGCTGCCCTTCCAAATGGCAAGTCTCCAACATGCGAAGCTCTTACAATGATCAATATGTCATTGTAAACTACGCGGATGCTGTGGAGAACAGTATGAAAATGAAAAGGTGTTTAGTTGGCAGACTAGATGGCCCGAGAGTTGCCAAGATGGATGCTGAAAAAATTTCAGCTTGGGTTAACAGAAAATGGAACATCCTGGAGGGGTAGGTGTCAAGGATATTGATGGAGAAAGGTTGTTATTTCCTTTCCCTCCCAGCAGGTAGCAGACAAGATTAGGCGGAAGAAAACTGTTATCAATGGGGACCCTCTATGGTTAGACTCTTGGCATAGCTGGAGCTGCTGTTCTAGAAGAGGCTGGAATATTAATTCTGTTTGGGTAAGAGTGCTAGAACTGCCTATATTCCTCTGGAGTGCCAATGTTTTTCAGAGCATTGGCAACTACTGTGGAGGATTTATGGATTTTGAACTGGATCCCTGTCACACTACCAGCTTTCGATGGGCTAGAATCAGAGTTAGAGGCGATGGAAGAAACATTCCTGCATCAGTCAAGATTTTAGTGGGCCAAGCTCTGTATGACTGTCCTATTTGGGTTGAACGAAGGCCTTGGGTAGATTGGGTGGATGATTCCTGGAATTCAGGAGTTTTCCGGCAACCGGAAGGAAAGAAGAAGGTGGCACGTGGCCCATCTGTTGGTTCAATGAATCTTCCCTCTCTTGGAATTCGAAAAGGTAAGGAGTTATTACACCAAGGGGCCGCAAAACATGGAAGACATTCAAAGGATGCTAGGAAGGTTCAATGGACCAGAGTTGGTGAAATAAACAACTCATTAATGAGGAACAAAACCACAAATGCCTCTTTAATGGGCCAGCCAGCAGCCAATAGGTTTGAAACTCTAAAAGACCTTGACAGTGAGGATCACTTAAATGTTGATACCAGAGTGGCACCACATTTACATGACACATACAAAGGAGAAGAGGAAGAGTCCAAGGAGGTTCTGCTAGCTCAGATGATAGTTGGAAGTTTTATGGATTCAAGTGCAAATCAAGGAAGAAAACAGCTCAGACATCCTCTAACCCTCTAAAGACATTCCCACAGGCAGACCCTTCTTACGAGAAGATCTCAGCAGTCAATCCCTTACTGGAAGATAATAACATCTCCTTTTCTGAGAATCTGCTCGTACCCTTTAGAATGCATGAAGCTGAACAGGAGGAAGCTCTTGATTACCAACCTTTGGCTGCAGTTGGGCCTGATGATGAGTGGCTTGCTGATTGCAACCATTTGCTGCTAGAACACTGTGGGCAGGATCAAAACAAGATTTCAGCCTGGGTGATCAATCGTATGAAGTCATTTAGGAAGATTTTGGGCATCTCAAGTGAAGGCTTTGAAGAACAGATTATGGCTTTATTACAATCTATTGAGGAAAAAAGGAGGAAGAGCAATAATGGACAGTAGAAATTGCAAAAGAGTCGCAGAAGAAGAGGTACAAGGGAGTTGAGAAATTTACAATGTTCAATTACCTATGACAAAGAAGAAAGGGATCTTCTAACTGAGATGGGAAGAGGGGGAGAGTCCTTGTCTATATGTTTATGATGAAACCTAAAATTTTAAGTTGGAATGTTAGGGGCTGTGGTAGAAAGGAGAAGAGATTGTTGATCAAATCTGTAATTGCTAAACAGCATCCAGATGTTATTTGTTTGCAGGAAACCAAACGTAGTAGGATTGATGATCTAACTATTAGAACTCCCTGGGGTGGTGGCTGGTGTAAATGGAAAGCTTTGGAGTCTACTGGGGCCTTGGGTGGAATTATAATCATGTGGGACAGCAAGAAATTGCAAGCTTTGGATTTTGAAATTGGATCCTTCTCCATTTCTTGCAGATTCCAGCATCTGGATGAGGATTTATCCTGGTCATTTACGGGTGTTTATGGACCAGTTGATAAACATTGGAAATCAGAATTTTTAGATGAAGTTCAGGTGGAACCTGCCATGGTGCTTGGGGGGAGACTTTAATATGACAAGAAGCATTGAAGATAAGGGGGGCTGCAAAAGAAGAACAAGGCAGATGGATTTGTTTTCAGACTTCATTGAAGGTTTACAGTGCATTGATTTGCCTTTGAATGGTAGCAGGTACACATGGAGCAATAGAGTTTGTAAGTCCAGGATTGATAGATTTTTGGTCTCTTCTTATTGGGAGGACTTATTTCCTGTAGTTCTACAGAAATCCCTCCCTAGGATTGCTTCAAATCATTACCCTCTCTTGCTGGATGGAGGAGGACTTAAAGAAGGACCTAAGCCTTTCAGTTTTGAAAACATGTGGCTGCAGGTTGAAGGTTTCAAAGATATGGTTGCTCAATGGTGGCAAAACTACAGCTTCGATGGATCTGCTAGCTACAGATTGGCTCAGAAGCTGCAAGCTCTAAAATCTGACCTGAAACAGTGGAATTGTGAGGTTCTTGGAAGGCTTGAACAGCAGAAAGCCCAGCTGGAGAAAGACATCCAAGGCCTAGATAAGTTGGATGAGGATGGATATCTAACTGTTCAAGGGAGAGTGTTGAGGCAGAATAAGATCTTGAGTTTAACCAATTTACTCAAAATGGAAGAAATAAGCTGGAGACAAAAATCTAGAATCCGATGGCTCAAGGAAGGCGACCGAAACACAAAATTCTTCCACAAAATAGCATCTGCAAACAAAAGGAGGAACTGGATTGACAAACTAAAAGTTATGGGGGAACTTACAGATGACCAAGGGTTGATTAAGAAAGCATAGTGGAGTTTTACAAGAAGCTGTTTGCGGAAGAAGAAAATTGGAGGCCTCTTGTGAATGACTTGGAATTCTCTTAGCTTAGCTCTTCAACTGCTGCCAGCCTTGAGCTCCCTTTCACTGAACCTGAGATCTACCAAGCACTCATGGACCTAAATGGTGATAAAGCCCTTGGTCCAGATGGATGGACCATCGCCTTCTTTCAGAATTGCTGGCACATTCTTAAGGAAGATTTGTTGGCAGTGTTTGGGGAATTTTACAGCAGGTGTAGATTTGTTAGAAGTATGAACTCAACCTTCATAGCACTAATCCCCAAGAAGAATGTAGCTGTGGAACTAAAAGACTTCAGACATATCAGCCTAGTGGGAGCTGTTTACAAGTTGCTATCAAAGGTTCTAGCTAACAGGTTGAAACAGGTAATTGACAGACTTATATTTGATTCTCAGCATACCTTTGTCAGGGGCAGACAGATTTTGGATGCCATCCTCATAGCTAATGAGGTTCTACACTCAAGAATTAAAAGCAAAGGTGTAGGTTTAATTTGCAAACTGGACATAGAAAAAGCTTTCGATCATGTCAACTGGAGTTTCTTGCTTTATCTGTTACAAAGAATGGGGTTTGGAGATAAATGATGTCAATGGATTAATTGGTGCATCTCAACTGCCAGCTTTTCAGTTTTAATAAATGGCTCACCTGAAGGCTTCTTTCCTTCCTCTCGGGGTTTAAGACAAGGTGATCTCTTATCACCCTTTCTCTTCATTTTAATCATGGAAGTCCTCAGCAGGATGCTGAATAGGGCTGAGCAGGCTAGTTACATTGAGGGGTTTCCTGTGACAGTCAGCAATAACAGCAATAGGAGCTTCAATGTCTCACATCTTCTGTTAGCAAACGACTCCATCATCTTCTGTGGGGCTGATTTGTTACAACTAGGACATCTACGTTGCATCCTATTGGGTTTCGAAGCAGTTACAGGCCTCAAGATCAACCTTAGCAAATCTGAGGTCCTACCAGTTGGAACTAATGCTGTTATGGAGGACTTTGCAGTAGTCCTGGGCTGTAAAATAAGCTACCTACCTACTGTCTACTTGGGTATGATTCTTGGAACCAATTTCAGGTCAAAACAAATCTGGGAACCAGTGATAGAGAGGTGCAGATCCAGATTGGCTGAATAAAAAATTAATTATTTATCAATGGGAGCGAGGATCACACTAATCAAGAGTGTTCTTGATGAGGACATCATCTAGATTTTTATTTCTTTTATTATTATTATTATTATTATTATTATTTTATTTATTATTTGGGCCTATTTGTTTTGGGCTTTATTAATAATGAGTTTATATTATTAGAGGTTATTTGGATCTATTTGTTTTTGGGCTATTTTAGTATCGTTTTATTTTATTTTAGGCCTTTTGTGTTAGGCCCATGATGTTTTCTATTTAAACCCTACTTAGGGTTAACAGAAGAGGATTGATGATTGATTGATTGAATAATATTGGTGGCTGGTTTTTCTTTCCCCTCTTTTCTTCTAATTCTTCTTCTCTTCTTCTCTACTTTCTTCTTTCTCTTGCTTTCTCTCTATTCTTCCTTTACTTTCAATTGTTGTTCCGCATCAGTTCTCTCCAGCTTTCCCACCTATTTTTTGTCCTTTTTCCCTGCTCCCACGAGTGTTCTCAAGGAAATGGAGAGGTTGCAAAGAAACTTTCTTTGGGGCAGGAGCGAAAGTGTCTTCAAGCACAACTTAATGGACTAGAAAGTAGTGTGCAATCCCATACAAATGGGGGGTGCTGGGATTAGGCAGTTGAAATTACACAATCAAGCACTCATAGGGAAGTGGCTTTGGAGATTTGCTCATGAAAACTATTGTCTATGGAAGAGATTGATTGAGACCAAATATGGGACTGAAATTGGTGGTTGGATTTCTGCTGCAGGTTCCACCTCATTTGGTGCTAGTTTATGAAGAAGTATAAGGAAGAATTGGCCCAGTTTTGCTAATTGTTTATCCTGGAAGGTGGGAAGGGGGGATAGGACTTTGTTTTGAAAACACAACTGGATGGCAGGGAGCTGTCTTTCTGAAGTTTTCCCTGAAATTTATGCAATTGCAATAAACAAGCATGCTTTGGTCTCAATTATAATTTTGGATCTGGCACAAATAGAGTTTGGAGTGTTCAGCTGTGAAGGAGTCTAAATGATTGGGAGTTGGAAAGCTTCATGACAATGATGGAATTACTCTATTCCTTTCCAATGAAAGACATGGCTAATGTATTGAGTTGGAAGCACTCCACGCAGGGAGAATTTACAGTTAAATCCTTTTATTTATTCTTACAGAATGGAGAGAAGGATATCTTCTCTTGGATGATTTTATGGAAGGCCCTTGTTCCTACAAGAGTCATTTTTTTTCTCTTGGTGTGCCTTGAGGGGAAGGATTTTGACTATGGATTATAGAGAAGGGGTTACTACATTGTTAATAGATGCACATTATGCCTCAGACAGGAGGAATCTATTAACCATCTATTCATTCACTGCGGCTGGGTCACTGAAATATGGAGTTTAGTTCATTCATGCTTTGGCGTGCACATGTGCTTTCCAGCTAACTTGAAAAGCTTTCTTTTAGCTTGGTGGGGACAACCTATGAGCAAGAGGAAGAGGAAGACTTGGAATACGATCCCTTATTGTTTCTTTTGGGTGATTTGGAAGGAACACAATAGGAGAATTTTTGACAACACAGAACGGATTGTTTTACATTTCAAAAGTGTATTCCTTTCTTGTTTGTTTAGTTGGGTTGAAGAAGGAAAAGAGTTAGATCTCAACTCTTTTCTACTCTTTATAGCAAGCATGAAATAGTAGGGGGTAGTTGTAATTTACTTTTTACCTTGGCATTCCTTAAAATGCCATTAATAATACTTACTTATCTTTTCAAAAAAAAAAAAAAAAATTGTGTATGCACTCCACAAATCTTCTCTCCTTGTGGTTTAGTAGAGAGAGGTTTTGCAACGCCACTTTGCGTTGCAACTAATAGTTGCTTTTAGGCAAAATTTACTCGGAGAGAACTCATATGTTCTCTTATATAGAGATTAGCTTCTTGAAAAACCGAGTGGTCTTTGGTAGCTTATCCTTTGGTGGATAGAGTACTCCATTCCTGTTCAATACCCACCTTATTTGGATAGATTGGGTGAACGACTATAAATTGGAGAACCTTCTCCAAGTCGGAACCACCTAATCACACATTGCACTCTCTCTCTCTCTCTATGACTCAGTTGAATTGGTTTGTTCCTCACCTCAATATTTCTAGTGCTTTAATGCGTTCATCAGCTTCTCAGTGACCCATCACACCTCTATAATCCTGCTGCGTTGGCCATGTTCAGAAAACAGCAATTATGTAATGCTCTTACAATTAAAATTCAGTAAATATAAAAAAGGTGTGCCAATACCATCAACTTATGTTTTTTTACATAATTTGTTTTCTTTGATTCCTTCTTTTCGACACATGAAGGTACATCTAAAATTTTGACTCTACATAACATGGGAACAATGCTATCATTCCTGTCTGTTCGTTGTGTCATATATCTATGGAAACAACTCATCAGATATTGTCATTTTTGTCACTTGTGGGGCAGATACCCTTGTATCTTTCTTCTAGGAGGCAATATTCAGTTGCATCTGAGCAAAATGAACCCCAAGGGTCTGGTACAGGCAAGCCACCTGAGTCAGGGAGTTCTTTGCCAAAAGTTATAGTTGGAAGTCTTGCATTTGGTGCTGCTTTCATGGCGGCTTATCATTTAAATCAACGATTTGTTGTAGAGCGACAAGGTGCTCTTGACTCGGCTAAACTTGGTACTAAAGGTCCAGCGGACTTGTCAAAAAGTGTGAACAATTTGCAGGAAGATAAACATTCAGGAGAGCAAAATGTGATGTCCAGCATACAAGAGTCAAATCTATCTATTCCTAGTACAGAGCCTGCTGAGAAAAACGATAAAACTCACTCAGATCTCCCTCAGCTTGATGATTTGAGTAGAAATGAAGGAGAAAGCCAATTTCAGGTAAAAGATAGAACTCAGTTGGCACCTGAAGAAGATATAACACCCGTCCAAGAGAAAGGGTTGCCCAAATCTCCTGAAAGCAGCGTGACATCTGATGTTGAAAGTGAAGCTTCTGGAGCATCACTTGAAGAGAGGCTTGATGTGAAAAGCTCAGAGAAGGGACCTAGTATAGAGCATCAAGAAGCTGTTGAAAGCAAACCAATCCCTACACAGGCTAATGCAAGTCTTGAAGAAAATGAGATGAAATCAATGTCATCACCCCAGCAACCAACTGATAAAGACATGCTAGAGGTACAAGTTATGATTCTTATAAAAGGTTAAATCGCACAATATTTCATTTACAGCTATTCTAGTTTGTTCATGTTTTTGGTAGGATGCACTGGGTAATGGTGTGGAACAACCAAGATCCCTCCTTGATGAATATTACCTAAGAGATGAAGCTTTATCGAACAAACATAAGGTCAGTTATTTCAGAATTTTTTGGAAGATAAATAGGTATATCCATTTTAGAACTTGCACCATAGAATGTGCAAGCACTACTTTCTAATTTGTGCTTATTCTCTTGGGGTGGACAAATATTTTCTGTATATTTGACCCTTGGTATTCTGAAACTGAAGGATTTGGTTGGTGCAATTGAAGATTCCAATGATGCTTACATATCGAAGGATGGAAAATTGGTCCTTGATTTCTTGCAAGCCATTCATGCAGCTGAGAAAAGGCAGGCAGAGTTGGACGCCATTATTTTCACTGAAGAAAAGAGAAAGATGAAGGTTTGATCTTTGGTTACCTTTAGAAATGAACAGTCAAATTTCTTATGACTGTAATATGTACTTACGGTTCAAGTTCTTACAATGATATCATGTTACCTTGCATATTTGGCAAGGAATAAATTATTTAATGGTAGAATATGCTCTAGATTGGACAATATGGATGGGTTGATTGCACTTCATATGTATATTAAAGTTTTTTAAAAGAAAATACCAATATTTGAAGCTATTAATTGGACTTTGCATGAATTTCTACTGAGTGCTAATTAAGACTCGCATAATGCATAGTTTTCTTTTTTTGGTGTAAGGGAAGTTTTGTGATTGCTTTTTCTCATAGATTTATAATTTATGGATGAGCTAAATCTTTGAGTTGAGTTTTCTTGGTGTTGTATTCCTTTTTGTTCATAAGTTGCATCCTTTAGTTTTGGCAGTTTCAATGAATATACTCATTCACCTATCCAAGAATGAAGATAAATTATAGCAAGTAAATACAAAGTTGCTAATGAGTAATAATGCATGACACAATATTAAATGTAAAGTTGATACCTGTGGTGCATAAGGTACAAAAAGTGTACCGACAAGAGTATAAAAAGAACAGCAATCAATATTACGGAATAACATTTATGCTTATTAAGGTCAATAAGGTTCAAGTATGAGTATACAACTCAAGATTATACCGCAGGAACAGTATGGTACCTTGTAGTTAGTAGTACGAGATACATTGGGTGAAATTATGAAAGATCATTCCTCTCCCAATTAGAGGAGCTTAAAGCCTCCAAAAAATGTATGCATACAGTTTCTTATGGTGCTTATTCTTCCCCTCCCTTTTCATATACAAAAAATTAAATAAAAAATGAAAGAGTAATTAATATGTAAATTTGTGGAATGCTTATATGCATTAATAGAGGGGTTAATGCATAATACAAAGTAAAGACTGTAAATTGGATTATATGGGGTATTTGGGGTACCAGGAGTCTAGGGACAGATTATATAACAATTACTGTCACACGTCAAATTTTATGCTTGTTGAGGAGAGGGGTGCGTTGGTAGCAAGGACTCCCCACCTAGGCGCTAAGTCCTCACCCCTCCCCAGGCTATGGGACTCCCATATTCTAGGAAAAAATTTTTTGTTTGCTAATTTTAGATGATAAGCTCCAATTATGAATGTACGATCTTACTTGTCAAAGAAAAAGGTACAATCTAGAATAGGCTAAATGGATATAGCCAACTTTGTAGTTAGTACCACATGGAGTACACATCATGTTTTAAATTACTACAGGGACATTCCTTTCTCCATGTAGAGGAGCTAAAATTGTCTGCCCAAAAATTATTTGTGTACAACACCTTGTGCAACATCTTTAGCCCCAGTTGCTGATATATTTTTTATTTTACATAAGACAAAAGGTCTTCTGAATTGAAGTTTAAGTTCTCAAACAATTTACCATAGAACGCATTATTTTCGTGGTTACTAGAAGCAAAATTGCATTTCAACTTCAATTTTAGCCTTTTTTTCCCCTGTAAGTTGACAGAAATGACACCTTTGGAGAAGAATTATTGACAAGGGCAAGGAGAAGGATTCTTCAACTCGCACACAAGCCCTTTGATATCGACATCGTTATGAGGGTAATGAGAGGTTCTTGATAGTCTAATGGTCGAGAGACTAATAGAGGATTTACCATAATTATTTACCATGATACTTGCAAAATATCAAATGTTTAAGATATTCTTAACAACCTCATAGTTGTTTCTTGACAGGATCATGTGTCTTGGACTTTGGTTGAGCTTTTTGTGCCAGAAAGCATCCCTTTATGTTATTTTATTGCAAAGATTTCTTACTTATTCATCAAAAAATGTAGCCAATATGTTGATTGGTAATGTTGCAAGATTGATGTATTTGTATTTGCAATATTTTTTTGACTCTATATTCATGCTTGGCATTAATTTATTTTCTTTTTTGCTAATGTGTTTTTCATAATATTATTTAAATAATTTAGGAGAAGTTTGAAAAGGAACTGAAGGATACCAGGGCCAGGGAACTTATGTATGCCGAAGAGGCAGCCATTCTAGATAAGGTTACCATGTTACATTTCTCTTCTTCTCTTATATTATTATTTTGATGACCATGTTTTGCTTTTGTATTTAGTGAGTCCAAGTTTACTAGGCAACTGTTTGTTGTATTTCCTCTTTTAAGCAAGTTCCATGTCTTGTTCTAGAATGCAAATTCAATTATGGTTGAGTTACAAATAAGGTTTGTAGGTATCTGGGCTGCGGCCATTTGGCCCAGGGCTACTTCATCACTTCCGCGGTATTTCGTGCCACTTCTGGTCAAACATGAAAGCTCGTCTGACACTCCATCCGCAGTAGTAGCCCTCCTGCGGGGACATATGTTTCTCTCGGATTCAAAATAAGATCCGGGGATCTCTCTAACAAACTAATAACTTGCAGGATCATTGGGGATTCAGTGGATTGAAGGTTGGAATCAGGGGACCGTTAGGGATTTACCCAACCAATCTAGAGAGAGAATCAAGCAAGAATCCTTATCCTATAATGGCACGCCGAGTCAAGGCTGAACATCCTCTTAACGAATTCAAGGCCTTGATTCTCGCCTAAAAGGGTTTCCTTCTCATCTATATAACCTTTCTTCTCTGAAGGGTTTGGCATCAAGCATTCGCCATTCTATCACCTTCGCATATATCACTCTTTCTCTTGTTCCAGATTGTCTTGGTTCTTATCTCTTTGCCGTTCTCTGGTGACTTTACCATATTCGGTAGTGAACATTATTCTTGGTTAGGCCCCTCCAAGTCTATCTCACTTCCCCCACAAGGTTATTTTGCCAATGTGTGTTATTTTTTGTATTTTTTTTTAATATGACAAGGAACCTCCCTAAAGGCAAGGCCACACCACCCTTAGAGGGTAACCCTTAGAGGTTATAGCTAATATAATGTTAGAATATCTATATCTTAGTTAGCTATCATATATATTAGCTATATATTTTTGATAGGATCTTTAACTTTAGGAAACATAACTAGGTCGCTTTAGGAAACATACCTAAGTGTATTCTCTACAACCCTATAAATAGGGTTCTCTTCCATTGTAAATATACAATAATACAACACATCAATATACATCCTTCCCTTTTCTCTCTCATTGCTATTCTTGTCTAACATGGTATCAGAGCCTTTTGTGCCTAGATGGATTAGGCCTCATTAAATTCTGGCAAGCGCGCTTCCTTCCCTTGCTGCTAGCTACTGCGCCTGCCTCTGCAGTTCTTTTATCTGCTGCCATCACTATTCTTTTATGGTTTGGCAACCTACACAACTGATGTCGCATGTTCTAGTTCGGGTTTCTTCTCATCTCCTTTGCCCAACCTCCACCAGTGTTGCCACTGTACCACCCAATCCTGCCGCTAAGCCCCACCTAGCCTTGCACGCCACTCTTCCCTTCGCTAGTCATAAAAAATGCTTAAGGAATATGAAAAACTAAACAAATAATTGAAAAATGTTAAAAAGTTTGATAATTAGTCACAAAATAGAATATTTTGATGTTATAGTAAATAAATGCTTCAAAATAGTGAAAATCATAAAAAAAAATTTTTTTTTCATCAAACTAAATAATATTTTGGTGTTGTAAAGTTAAAAAATGCTTAAGGAATATAAAAAACTAAAAAAATAATTGAAAAAATTATGAAAAATATTAAAAAATCAGGTAATTAACCACAAAATAGAATATTTTGATTTTATAGTAACCAAATGCTTCAAAATAAAGAAAATCATTAAAAAAAAAATACAATAAAAATTTTGATTTTCTAGTAAACAAGTGCACATATTCTTGGCATATCTTTAAAACCTTATTCTTCTCCAGAGTTGTACCTTCCACAAACCAAATTCCCACACTGATTTAATCTGCAAACACTCTAAACCCAAAAAAAAAAAAAAAAAAAAAAAAAAAAAAATCCGAACCCTACTTTGCAAACACACTCTCTCTCTCGGTTTTTTTTTTTTTTTTTTTTTTTTTTTTTTTTTTTTTTTTCCGCACTCTTTCTATTGAGAATGCATTTGGGTTCTTTTCTCTTACATTTCCGAGTTTGAGAAGGAGGATTTCTGCACGTATTGGCATATACTGATTTGGGTTTTGTTCTATGGAGGGAATCTCCTATAGGGTATTTTGCGTATTTTGCTCTATTTCTGTCGAAGGTGCACAGACTGCTGTTCTAGTGTTTCCCCTTCTGAATCTCAAATTACCAAACTACCTCAAATTCTCAAATTACTAGACTATCCTTTCCTAAATCTCCAAATTACTAAATTATCCTTTCCCTAATTCCTAACAACCTATCCTTCTACCTTTCAATCCATCTAATAGCCAAACTCTCAAATTTCCAAATCATCCTCTCTCCAAATTACCAAACTACCCTTAATATTGTGTTAGTTTCTTATTTCCTTGATTACTTAATTTCCTTAATTTTTTATTTCCTTATCTCTTATTTAATTCCCTGCATCCCTTACCCCTATTTCTTTAATTCCAACACTTCTTTTTTCCAAAATTTTCAGCCCACTTTTTTTTTTTTTTGGGGGGGGGCGGGGGGAATCTCAGTCTCTCTACTAGAGACCCCATTGCGCTTCAATATCTCTGTTGGAGACCCCATTGATGCTTCAGTTTCTCTGTTGGAGGCTCTTGCCGCTTCAGTCTCTTTATTGGAGACCCCTCTCTTTCTGTTGGAGGCTCCATTGTGCTCGATTAGCACTCTGGACCTTCAACACGCTTTTTTGTGCCTTCGGCCTTTTAATGCATTTTTTCGTGCCTTTGGTCATTCAACGCATTTTTTTGCACCCTTTAACGCGCTTTATCGTGCCTTCAGCCTTTCAACGTGTTTTTTCGCACCCTTCAATGCGCTTCATTGTGCCTTTGGCCATTTAACACACTTCCTCACATCTCTAGCCATTTGCGCCTTTGGCGCTTCTGCGCTCCTCCCACAGTTCAACGCCCTTTCACATGCCACCACGACTCGCGATTCCATGGTTCAATGCGCTTTAACGCGCCATTGCAACTTGCACTCAGTGTCCGTGCCATTGCTCCTCATCAGACTTTACTTTTAGCCGGTTTACTCCAGTTCTTAGTCTTCTTAGTCTTCAAACTCAAGTTGGTATCTGTTATACCACCTTGAGTTTGAGGCAATATGTTAAAATATATTATTCCATTACCATACGATATTAGAATATCTATATCTTAGTTAGCTATCGTATATATTAGCTACATATATTTTACGGGATCTTTAACTTTAGGAAACACACCTAAGTTGTATTCTTTGCAACTCTATAACTAGGGTTCTCTTCCATTATAAATATCAACAATACAATAATAGAACACATCAACATACATCCTTGTTTTTTCTCTCCCATTACTATTCTTTTCTGACACTAACCTTTGGGCTTTTTCCCCCCTTTCCCTTTGTATTTGTTCTTATGTATTGTTGTCTCAAAGAAATAGAAACCAGTAATTCAAACACAAAAATGAAGTGAATTTTCTAATCTGATTGAAATTCTAACTCTCTAATGATATGTTTGGAACTTGGATTTGTGGAGGGAAAAGAAAAATGAAAGGAAAATAAAATTTATGACTTGTGCAATTTTTTTACACTTAACCAAGTAAAAACTAAACTTTATTGATAAATATCTATTTATTTTAGTCTCATTTTTCTAACTCAATAATGAAAAAAAAAAAAAAATTTAACCTTTTCACTTCATTTTACATTCCCACATTTTCCTTCACCTTTTCTTCTCCTCCACAAATCCATGCTCCAAACATAACCTTAAAGTATTAGTTTTTCTATCACCGTTGAAGGAGATTAACCTCAAAATTTTGTAGAGCAACTGTAAAAAATTCTTGGTGTAATTATTAAAGGGTGTTTATCTAGGATTTGGGCAATCTATCTACCATTATAGGATTAACTAATTTTCTTCCTGATGGAATTGAATACGTGTTGATACCTCCACCAAAATCTCTGCAACTTCTAATGTATAGAGGTTTCTCTGTTCTTTTGCACCTTTATCTATTAAAAAATAAATAAATAAAAAAAAAAGAAAGACAGAAAAGAAAAAGCAAGATCCTCATAAATACAGTAAGCAGTTTTATGATTGTTCCAGACTAGCTCTGGTTTTTTCGGTTTTGCTATTTCTATTAAAATTAAATTTTCTTAATTGACTTTTAGGAATTAAACAGAGAGAGACTGAAAGCTGCTGCTGCTCTCAAGTCGCTTCAAGAAGAATTAGAAGAGAAACTTAAGCGGGAGCTTGAGCAGAAGGTGCAAGTTTATTCCATTTTCTAAGTAGAACTACTGGAGACTTGTAATTCAACTAGTACTTGATTTTGCAGGAAGCTGAGGCAGAATTTAATTTGAAGAAAATACAGGAGCTAGCTAAAGCAGAATTGGCTGCAGCAATTGCAAGTGAGAAGGCTTCCCAAATAGAAAAGATGGCGGAAGCAAATCTTCATGTATGATGTCTGTTGAAGTTACATTAGCACATGTAGATTTGCCTACGCTAACTTGGGCCTTGTCTCTAGACACAAACCTCTCTAGACACAAACCCCTACTCAATTAATTATGAATTCAAATTTTGTTTTTGAGGTGAAATTTTGAATAATTGAGAAAATTTTCAGTATAATTTCTTGAAATGTTCCCCGATGAAGGTTTGCGCTCAAAACTAAATGTAGCAGAAAATACTCTAGGAAACAATGTTTAGTCATAAAAACTATTTGCATTGGAGTGGTTCCAAAAGCATATCAATTGGCAAGTTAAATTTCCCAATTCCATTCAGTTGTCGTACGTATGCAAAAAGAAATTGTTTCTCATATCTTATTTCAAGCTTCTGTTTTATTCTTTTTTTGTGGGGGGGGGGGGGGAGGGGGTTGTTGAGAAGAATACAAGCCAGAAAGTTATTGGCATCAACAGATATAACATGTATATATATTATAATATATTTTACTCTATTTTTTAGATTGGATGCATCTCATAAATATGTGAAAAACAAATTGTATATTGAACTTAAAGACACCATAAGTTATTTCGTGGTAGAGGTTTCACATTGGTTTAAATAGTATTTATGGGCTAAATTGACAATCAAAGAATCAACTGCAGGGAAGGTTGGTTCCACAAGGAGAGAGCCATATCTGTGACATGATACGTAAAGGCAAAAGTGGCATGGTTACCTCATTTGATGTTTTTTGAAATATTAGAATTTGATGAACTTCATTAATTCAATGAATGCTTTTGCAACATTGAATAATTCCCGAGTGTGAAATTTTCTACTTGATGCGAGTCCTCAGTTTAATGTTTTTTAGTATAATGCACCATAAGCACGTTGTTTAAAAATATTCCTTATTTATTTCCTGCATCAGTATATTTACATAGATTACTGCAGAATTTGATGTTGTTAAGGTAATTGTTTTGTAGATAAATGCCTTATGCATGGCATTCTACGCCCGATCTGAGGAGGCTCGCCAGAGTCATTCTGTTCACAAGCTTGCTTTGGTAAGTTTTTGGCTCTCTATATGCTTTTATTATTGTTTATTTTAGAAATAGGAGAGACCATGGTGCAAATTTGGCAGATAATAACTGTCCCCCTGTAGTGATAATCTCTAATAATCACAAAAATTATTTAGAGGCCAACATGTTGCAATCGGAATTTGCAAAGGTGTCAACCCCAAAGGGTTACTTTTATGAAATAATGGAACTATGCAAGAGCTAAGAATTGTTAAAAAGGCCAATGTTGTCATGGCATTTTTTTTGATGAATAAATAAATTTTATTAAATAAAGCATTGAGGCAATGCCATTCGGCAGAGATACAACCCCAGCCTGAACTACACTATCATACTCTCAGCAAAGGTAAAACAAGAACCCATATCTGCCTTTATACCTTGCACCCTCCAATTGTACAAACTAGACAAGAATAAACCCTTGAACTTGCACAAAGGCATCTCAACTTCTTAAAAAATTCTTCTGTTCCTTTCTTTCAAATTAACCAAGGAAGACAAAAATGGGGTTAGGCTACAAGTCGTCTTTTTCACATGGCTCAGCTTGTATATCCACCATGAACTCAATAGAGTATGTAAATCTCTCGGAAACATCCACCTACACCAATGGAACCTAAAATCAAATCCCACACTCTTAGTCCAAATTCAATGAATGAATGTGTGATCTATATATTCCCCCTGCTCTAGACACAAACTACATCTCTTTGTTAACACCTGCCCTCTCTGTTGCAAGTTATTAGTAGTCACAATTCTCGCCTGAGCTACACACCAAATGAAAAGATGCCTTGGGTGTCACTCACGTCTTCCATAGTTTTCTCCAAGGGAAATTCACCTTTCCTTTGCTCCAATGCTTATAGCAAAATTTCACTTCATAATCCCGACGTAGAGAAGTCCAGAATAACCATAACCTTTTAACCCCTGAATTTAAAAATGAGACATATCTCTCCACTTCCCAAGCTTAAAGATTCCTGCGGAGAGTGCCTTTCCATGCCAGCTTTTGCCTATTACTTTCCAGATATTCTGCTACTGAAGTTCCCTTATCGGTTGGCCACTCAAAGATCTCAGGATAAAGATTCATAATCCTACCTTCCCAGGCCTATTGGAAACTCCAATATTTAACTTCATCTCGGCACACCTGCCTAAGCAGTTTATCGCTAAGGGCTCGTTTGGAGCTCCAAAAAAGGCCAAAAAATTCTAAAAATCTCTATAATTCTCTACAAAACTTTTTTCACCTTGAACTACGTGAATCTCTATAAATTTATATATCTCTACAATTCCCAACAAATCTCTACAAATTTCAATAAAATTTCTACAAATTGCAATATTTCTACAATTTTCAAAAAGTTTTGATAGAAAAGTAAAATAGTATCTGCCCAAATACATTCGAATCAACGAAAATCCGTTCGAACGAAACTATTCATTTCTATTTTTTGTGGTTTGTGGTTTACACTCCAAACGCAAAAAAGTAACCAAAACCACATTTTATTTCAGCTTTTGTGACTCCAAACCCTAAATTCCTGCAAAACTGTCTCATTTTTTTCCATAAATTCCATCCTCCCCAATCGAGGCTATATTTGGCAAAATTTTGGCATTCCACCACAATCTCTTCCTCTCGTGAGAGAATCTCCATAACCACTTTCCTAGCAATGCCATATTAAACTTGTTCATGTTATTGATACCTAAACCACCTCTGTTCACCGAATGGCAGATTGTCGTCCAATCCACGAAAGGGTATTTAAAGCCTTATCTAATCCCTCCCCATAAAAGTTCCTCTCCACCCCTTCTAGAATCTCAACTCCAGGGTTGGCACTGAAAACAAAAAACATGAAATAGGTTGCAAGGCCCAATAAAGTGCTTTTAATTAGATTTACCCTAGCCCTTTTGGATATGTACTTATGTTTTCACCTAGCTAATTTCTTCTGAAACCTTTATAACACCCCATTCAACCCCTGCTTAGCCTTATAAGCTGCCTCCCAAATAAGAGTTTGGAAGCAAACTCACTTTACATCCCTACACCACAGCTAGTTCCTCCATCCTCTCTATCTTTCCAACTGGAATGATTTTAGATTTTGCCAATTTGATATTTTAATCTTGACACCACCTCAAAGCAAAGCAACACAGATCTTACATAAATGAGTTCTAAAACATTAGCCCCACAAGGAAACTATTGTATCATTTGCGTACAATAAATGAGACACCTCCATGCTGCCTTGCGTCCTGCTTTCAACGGTAAAACTAAATGAATCCAAGCTCGTCTGATTTCCTTAGCACTCTACTTATCAAAATGAACAAATAAGGCAATAATGGATCAAACTCTTAGATGACGTTTCCCTTATGATGATCCATCCTTATTTGCTATAGAGATGCACTAGTATATCCACCTCCTCTGTTTACCCTAAAAACTTATCCTCTCTAGCTAATAAATGAGAAAATACCAATTGACATAGTCATAGGCCTTTCCTGTATCCAACTTACAAATAATTCTCGGATCCTTACTTTTAATCTGGTGTTCACTACCTCATTAGCCTCCAACCTGGTATCCTGAATTCACCTTCCTTCAACAAGGCATTTTGAGTCTTTGATATTAGCAAGGATAAGACTTTGTTTATCCAATTTGCCATCACTTTCGCAGTAATCTTGTTAGGACTTATTACCAAGCTTATTGGTTAAAAATCCTTCAAATTGTCTACCCTGCTTTTCTTTGGTATTAACGCTATAAGGATTGTATTTATACTTTTCACAAACTACTTCTGATGGAAAAGAAATTCTTCAAAAACATCGACTAAATCTTTCTTGATAATTTCTCAATAGTGCTGAAAAAATAAAGTTGTCCGCCCATTTGGCTCTGGAGCCTTCTCCCCATTCAGGGACCTCAAAGCCACCCACACCTACTCCTCTGAGACTCTGCATTCAATCTCCTCCCTAACCTGCGCGTCAATAGTTAAAAACTCCATATTATCCTACCTCAGCCTCCGCTCTTACTTTGTGCATAGCTCTTCATAAAAATATGTTATGCAACTTCTAATCTATTCCTCCTCAATTAATTTGGCCTTCACAGCCAATTTCAATATTTGATTATTTCTTAGAAGTGTTGCCATTTTGTAAAAGATTTTTGTATTTCTATCCCAGGGAAATTTTCCTTAGTGTACCAAGGTGAGACATAATTTGGTAGCCTATGTAGGAACTATGTAGTACAAGTGGGGCCATGTGCAATATTTTTATTACCCGTGCATGTGTAAGAACTTGTGCGCGCACAGAGGTTTTGAGGTCTTGTGTTAAAGTTTATCCATCAAGTTAGAGACACATAGCATAAACAGTGGAGGAATTGTTTAGTAAAGGACAATTTACCCCCAAAAAAAAATAATAATAAATAAAAATAAAAAAACGTGGGGAGATATTCAAAGTTGTAATAATTTTAGGAGCATTAAACTAATGAGCCATGCTGTGGAACAATGGGAGCGAGTAATAAGACACGGATTAAGAATGAAACATCCAGAATAATCAGTTTTAATTTATGTTAGGGAGGTTGGCTAGGGAAGAAATCTACCTATTAAGACAACAAATGATGAGATATAGAGAGGGGGGGGAGGGAAGAAAGAAATCCTTATGATTTTTATAAATTTAGAGAAAACTTATGATAGGGTACTTAGGCCCCATTTGGTAATATTTTTGTTTATTGTTTTTCTATTTATGTTTACAGATTTTTTAAAACAAGTAACAAAAACGTGTTTCTTAAACCTATTTTCATTTTTTTATAACATTTTCTCAATTTTAACACTATCTATTTTTGTTGCATTACATTAAAATGAATTATTTTGTTTAAATATTTTATTAAGATAAAATTATTTTTAATAAATTATATAATTTAATAAAAATAATTTAATTTAATTAATTTTAAAAATAAATAATATAATTGAATTATTTAAATTAAATTAAATATTTAAATTAATATGAAATATTTCATTAAATTATTTTTAATAAATAATATAATTAAAATAATTTAAAATATTTTCTTTAATTTAATTAATTATTAAATTAATATGAAATATATTTTATTAAATTTAATTAATTTTTAAAAATTAATACATGTAAACAAAATTGCATTTCCAAATGATGTTTCAGTTTTTGCTTCAGGGAAAAAAAGGGGGGAAAAAGAAGACAATAGAAAACAAAAACTAGAAAACATAAGCACAAAACAGCAAGGTTACCAAACAGGCCCTTATGGCGGACATGGAGAAACAAAGGGTATCACATATAGGTGAATTAAGGTGATACAAGACATGTACAATGAAGCAATGACATAGTAAGGTCAGTTGTTGGGGGCACTAGTACATTTCCTATAACTCTTGGTCTTCACCAAGGTTTTTCAATTTTTTTCTTTCTTTCTGTCTTCCTTCTTTATATATATATATATATATATAAATTCCATATGTTTTTCTTTTCTTTAGTTATGGATGAGTTGACTAAACATTTATAAGAACTACCATGATTTATGTTGTTAACTGATGATAATAGTTTTAGTAGACAAAGCAAAAGATGGAGTAAATGCTAAGTTAGAATTCTAGAGAGAAGCATTAGAATCATGAAAAAAAAAAAAATTAAGATAGGGTAGTATTAAAACTGAATATATAAATTTAGTACTGACCAAGATATAAATGAACCAAATTATAAATGAAGGAATGGTTAGAATTGATGCGAAAGAAATACTCAAAAGTGGACAATTTCGATAATTATGGTTTATTATTCGAGCAGAGGGAGGGATTGGTAGGGATGTTGCACTAGAATTAAGGTGAGGTGGATTGAGCGGAGTAAATGCATTTGGTGTTTTATTTGATTGCTGTATACTTTAGTTTAAAAGAAAAGTTTTGTAGGACAACAATTAGGCTTGCTATGTTACATGGTTCATAATATTGACAACTAAAAACTTTTTAACAAAATGAATGAAGACGAGATGAGAATGTTCAGGTGAATGTATCATAAAACAAGAAAATATAGGATTATGGATGATCATGATTGTGAGATGATAGAGCTAGCACCAATTGAAGATAAATTGAGCGAAAATCGGTTAAGGTTGTTTGGTTACATAAAACAGCGATAGGTAGATACACCAACTAGGGGGAGTGATAAAATTCAAATCGTGGTTAATGTGAAGCGGGTAAGGTAGAGCAAAACTAACATGGCTAAAAATAATAAGGAAAGACATGGCTCGCTGTGGTTTAGAGAAAGAAATGTCCCTTAATTGAGTGGAATAGAAAAAATGATCCTTATAGTCCCATTTAGTTGGCAAAAGGCTAAATTGAGTTGAGCTATATAGAATTTGAAGGATTTTATGCTATTCTTCTGCTCTTGTCCAAAGTCGTTTAGAGAAGGCGCTTTTTGGGCATGCATAGTTCTGTGTGTAGAGTGAAGAGTGCTTTTTTGTCATTATTGAACAGTTGGGTAATTAAGGGAAAAGAGCCAGATCTAGACAACTTTTTATTTTTTATTTTATTTTGTTTTTTGTGTGGAGAGGATGGAGTTTTAAGAGTTTTTGGTTGTGTAGCAATTACAACTGGGTAGCATCCCCTTGATGCTCTTCTTTACTATACTTCTATTTATCAAAGAAAAAAATGCATTAATAACATATTAATGAATTGACTATCTAGATTTTTTTCAATATAAACAATCTTTTATCTTTTGCATAAGTTATAAGATATACAAGAACATTACTTTTATAAGAAAGAAAAGTCAACAAAATTTTCAAAGTGTCTCTCAAATTAAAGTTTTAGCATAAGAAACTTAATGGGGAAAGCTAGTCAAAAATCTGTGTTGAGTTCAATGGAAGGGGGGGGGGAGAGAAGGCTCTAGAAAAGGGGGATATGGGAACTCTCTCGGCGCATGCTAGTGGACTTTGCTAACATGCACCACTCTAGGATGAACAGCTCTTCTCAGTTTGTTAGGAGAGGCAGGAAATCTATTCATATTAATGGTATTTCCATTGATATTGAATTAGATTTCAAGATTAAGGATGGAATAAGGATTGTGGAGAGGGGGAGAGGCTATGTGAGAGTTTTAGTCTTGTTTGAAGAAGAATTAAAATGAATCCAGAAGATGTGTGCAAAAGAGCTCAAAATCAAGGATGGCTTCCAGCAGCTGGGTCATCTTAGAGGTGGTTACAGGACACTGGTTTGCACTAGAATCAAAGGAAGTAAAGCAAGGAAACTAGAGCTTAGGCTCTTTGCTCCTTCTGGTAGATATCAGAATAGGATTCCAAAGATTTGTGAAGGGCAGGGTTGGTGGTTCTTTGCCACTTTACTCTCTGATTTCATATGTGAAGGAAGGGTTAATTCCAGACTCTCTATGAGCTACCAGTATCCTCTATTGGAGCAGCCTAGTTCTCCTGAATCTGCTGCTGAAAATAGGACTAGCCATCATTTTTATCTCCAAGCTGCTGGTCTACCAAAATGGTTTTCTCCTAATATTCGCAGCTTTAATAAGGGTCAACATATTGCAGTGAATTTTGAAGATGCTGTGTGCAGCAGTCATAACATGAGCCGTTGTTTAGTAGGTAGATTTGGAGGACCAAGTTCTCAGAAGGTTGACACTGGATCCCTTTCCACCTGGATGAGCAGAAAATGGCAAATCCCTGGAGGGGTTGATATCAAAGCATTGGATGGGGAAAGATTCCTGCTTGCTTTTCCTTCTAAGGCTCTTGCTGACAAGTTTTTAGAGGAAAGGATTTCTTTCCAGGGCCATCCACTGTTATTAGATAAATAGCATAGTTGGGGATGTTGCTCCAGGAGAGGTAGGAGTCAGTCGGTAGTCTAAGTCAAGGTGGTGGGCCTGCCGATCTTTCTTTGGAGTCCAGGAGTATTTAGAAGTATTGGTGAATATTGTGGAGGTCTCTTGGAGATTGATGAGAAGGCTTTGAACTCAAAGCACCTTGAGTGGGTTCGTCTTAGAGTCAAAGGTGATGGAAGGAAAATTCCAGCATCGGTTAAATTGGTGGTGGGTCATTTCATGTATGACTGCCCTCTGTGGGTTGAAAGAGAAGCTTGGGTGGATTGGACTGTCGATGCCAAGCCCAATGGTACATTTCGACCATCGGAAGCAAGGAAGAAGGTGGTGCCTGATTCTGCCGGTGCTGCATTAATTGACTCTGACATTGGAAGTCGAAAAGTGAAGCATTCAAGGATACAGAAGGTCCTGAACTTCAAAAGACATCCTAAGTCTATTGGTATTTCTAAATGGGTCCCAGCTCTTATAAATAAACAGGGAGATTCAATTAATGAAGGAGAGTTGCTGAATAACCCATTTAATGTCCTTAGAAGTTTAGGAGATGAAGCAGGCATATCCAGTGAACCCAGTTTGTCGGCTCAGCCGGATGTAATTAATTACAAGGATGAGGTGGCTACTGCCAACCAAAGATCAATGGTCCATAATTTAGTCAGATTGAAAGATTTTTTTGGTGATTCATGTCAGGGTAGATTAGAAATTGATGTTTCATTCCCTCACGAGATGAACCAGCTCGCATTAAGCTTGTGTAGTCCAATCCAGGCAAAGCAGTCAATCTAGTCTGAAGATAGTGAGGAGATTCTGGATTGCTCTCCCTTGGCGACTGCAGAACATGAATTGGATTGGTATGTACCTGCTGATCCTTTGTTGCTTGAAAATTGTGGACAAGATCAACCAAAAATTTTAGCTTGGGTTCTCAATAGGATGAAAACATTTAGGAAAATTCTGGGCATCTCTAGTGAAGGACTTGAGGAAAAATTGATGGAGCTGCTCTGTGCAATTGAAGAAAAGAGAGGCAATTTCAGAAGAGATGTTGGGAAGAAATTGAACAAAAGTGCCAGGAAAGGTGTTAGGGAATTAAAGAACCTGCAGTGTTCCATTTCTTATGACAAAGGGGGGCTGGTGGAGGAAGCAGCGGTAGTGGGGGGAGGAGAATAGATGCATCAAAGTTTTAAAATGAAGCCAATAATTTTGAGCTGGAATGTTAGAGGGAGTAGGGGGCCTAGGAAAAGGACTCTAATTAAATCTTGTATCAAAAAGTGAAAACCTGATGTGGTGTGTTTGTAAGAAACTAAGCTTAGCCAAGTTGATGATTTAATAGTTCATTCTTTGTGGGGAGGTGGCAGATGCAAATGGGTATCATTAGACTCTGTTGGAGCTGCGGGAGGTATCATCATCATGTGGGATTCCAGAAAATTAAATCTGTTAGATAGTGAAGTGGGAACCTTCTCTATTTCATGTCTGTTCAAACATATGGAGGACGAAACAACTTGGGCTTTTGTTGGAGTTTATGGGCCTGTGGACAATAATTCAAAGGCTGACTTTCTTGCTGAGATAGGTGCAGCTGTTTTTAGATGGTCTGTTCCATGGTGCATGGGGGGAGACTTCAATTTGGTTAAGAACATTGAGGATAAATGGGGCTACACAAAGAGAACTAAGCAAATGAAAGAATTCACAGACTTTATAAATGATTTAAGATGTATTGACCTTCCCTTGGCTAGTAAGAGATTCACCTGGAGCAATAGCATTAGCAAATCAAGAATTGACAGGTTCTTGATTTCTGCTGACTGGGATGATCTATTTTCCAATGTTCTTCGAAGAACTTTGCCTCGACTAGCCTCAGACCATTTTCCTTTACTGATTGATGGGGGAGTAATCAAGGGAGGACCTAAGCCATTTAGGTTTGAGAACATGTGGCTTCAAGTGGAAGGCTTCAAAGATTTGATTGCAAATTGGTGGTCTGGATATGAATACACTGTAAGAGCAAGCTTCAGGATAGTGCAGAAGTTGAAATGCTTGAAAGCTAACCCGAAGAAGTGGAATATTGAGACTTTCGGGAGACTTGAACAGAGGAAGAACAACCTGGAGCAGGAGATTCAAAAACTCGACAGCCTTGTAGATGAAACCATGCTAACTGAGCAAGAAAGAAGTCACAAATTGGGTCTGCTGCTGGAGTTAAATAAAGTAATTCAAATGGAGGAGACGCATTGGAGGCAAAAATCTAGAGTAAAATGGCTTAAGGAGAGAGATAGAAACACAAAATATTTCCACAAGATTGCATCTGCCAATAGAAGAGTTAATTGGATAAGCAAGCTGCAGGTTAATGGAAACATTACTGAGGATCCCAAGTTAATTAAGGACAACATTCTGAAATTCTACCAGCAGCTGTTTAAGGAAGAATTTGTGTGGAGACCTAAGGTGGATTTTCTGGATCTTTCTCGGCTGGATTCTGCAGAGAAGGAAGGGTTGGAACTACCTTTCAAAGAAGAAGTTCTTCAATCGCTGAATGAGCTAAATGGTGACAAAGCCCCAAGCCCTGATGGATGGACAATAGCATTTTTTCAGCACTGCTGGGACATCTTTAAAGAAGACATTATGCAGGTTTTCTATGATTTCTACCATACCAGCTGTTTTGTCCGCTGCATGAATTGTACATTCTTAGCTTTGATTCCCAAGAAGACTAGTGCTGTGAAAATTAAGGATTTCAAACCTATAAATCTAGTGGGTGCTTTATATAAGCTTCTGGCCAAGGTACTTGCTAACAGACTTCGGCGGGTAATGAACTCTTTGATCTTTGAATCTCAGAATGCCTTTGTGAGTGGAAGATAAATTCTTGATGCAGTTCTTGTGGCCAACGAGGCGATTGACTCCACTATGAAATAGAAAGGTTCTGGATTAATCTGTAAGCTGGATATTGAGAAAGCGTATGATCATGTCAATTGGAAATTCTTATTTTACCTATTGAGCAAGATGGGTTTTGGAGAACGTTGGTGTAGTTGGATTCAGGGGTGTATCACGACGGCAAGTTTCTCTATTCTTATTAATGGCACACCTGAAGGTTTTTTCTCGTCCTCTAGAGGCTTGAGGCAAGGTGATCATCTTTCCCCATTTCTCTTTATTCTTGTGATGGAAGTACTTAGCAAAATGATCAAAAAAGTGGAACAAGTTGGGCTCATAAAGGGACTCTCGGTTGGGGACTCAGGGCAGATTCCGATAAGCATCTCCCATTTGTTGTTTGCGGATGACACCATTGTTTTTTGTGGGGCAGACAGGTTGCAATTAGGTCATCCAAGATGCACTATTTTAGGATTTGAAGCAGTATCTGGTTTAAAGGTGAATCTTAGCAAGACTGAAATCATCCCTATTGGCATACAAGATGATCATTGTGACCTGGCAGCAATTCTTAACTGCAAAACTGGAACTCTTACTTTTACTTATTTGGGAATGCCATTGGGTGCGAAGTACAAGAGTAAAGAGGTCTGAGAGTCAGTAATTGAAAGATATAGGAAGACTCTTAGATTGGAAATTGAATTATCTGTCAACTGGGGCCAGAGTAACTCTTATTAAGAGCGTTCTCTCGAGTCTGCCATCTTACTATCTCTCTTTTTTTACTGCCCCTTCATCGGTTTTGGAAGAGATGGAAAAATTATAAAGAGATTTTCTTTGGGGGAGGCAAGCTGAGGAAGCAAAACACAATTTGGTTACTTGGAAGTCAGTTTGCACTTCAATCAAATCAAGTGGGGTGGGAATTAAGAAGCTCAAAGTGCTTACTGAATCACAAGAATGGTAAGATTCTTTATGAATTAGATAGATTTGTCTCGATTCACCATAATTTAGATTAAGAGGTAAGATTCAAATTGACTACATGATGTATCGACTCGAATCCTAAGATTTGAATCATGAATTGTATGATTTTAATAACTATGCTTGGGTTGACTTTTCAAATTTCATTTCATATGAAGTGAGCAATGGTGATTGCGTTGATTTTTTGAAGGATCCTTGGGTTGAAGATAGAAGCCTTTGGGAGGCATATTCGGATGTTTTTGATTTATCAGTGAGAAGGGTTAGCTTGGTAACAAAATTTTTCCAAAACGACACTATCGTATGGAATATAAGGCTCTGGAGATAAGCCTAGGATTGGGAGGTGAATAGCCTAGCTACAACTTTTGGTTGTCTCTACTCCTTGAGGGTCAGAGATAAGAGAGGATTTGATGCTCTGAAGATCATCAAATCTGGCCTTTTTGAGGTTAAATCTTATTTCATGGCTAGGTGGGGCCAGGGAGAGAGGGATTATCTATAGAAAAATATTTGGGGTCGTGAGACTCCTAAAGTTGCTTTTTATTTTTATTTTTTTGGTGCGTGTTTCATGGTAGTACCCTAGCAGTTGATAACCCTTTTAAAAGAAGAGTTATAGCGTTGAACGGGTGTAGTCTTCGCAATTGCGAAGGGGAATCAACAGTTTATTTACTTATTTTATTATTATTATTATTATTATTATTATTATTTTTGTGCATTGCCATTGGGTGAGGGAGTTCTGGGGTTTGGTTTTGGGTTGTTTTGGAGTGTTTTTATGGGGAGGTTAACGAGTGTTTCAAGAATGGTGGGTGCTAGAATTAATTAGATCAAGAGAAAGGCACTAATTCCTTTTTGCTTGACTCGGCCTATGTGGGGGCATGGAATAGAAGTACTCACAAGACTCACAGAGACTCCTTTAGCTAGTTTTCTACACTTCACAGAGAATATGGTAGTCCTTTGATTTGTTGATACCACTATCGTGCAGATAGTGGAGTTTTTGTGCTTGGGCGGCATCCCCTTGAATTTCTACCATATAGATTGAAAGGCCTTGTTTGTGGACTCTGTGTAGCTGGTCATCTGGTGGAAAAACTTGGATAAACATAGATTTATGCATTTTGTCAAGTGTTTGGAGGATTAGTTGTGCTTGTTCAGGAGCAGATTCCTGTTGCAAATGGGAGGTACACACTTGATGCCTTTTAATAATATTTTCAAAAACAAAAAGAACCTTACAGGGATGACGAAATGAAAATGTATCATTGTTATTGGTGAGAAGTGATTGTTTTAAAGGGTTTTGTTCGAATTTGACAAACTCTAACTATTATGAATCTGTTCAAAATATTAATACCTTACACTTTCCCATATTTAGTTGAAGATTGTTCATTGTTGTCCATAATCCTTTAAAGGAGTCATGATGTTTGGCATACTTGTGCTTGATTTGATAGTTTGATTGAATAATTTTTGGCTGCAAAGTATATTCTGCATTGTAGAATTCAGGGACTATTGCTTTTAGATGGGCTATTTTGATTTGTAGGTCCTTTAATGATTATTTTATGGACTTTTTATTTATTTTTGGCTGTAAAATAAATTCTGTATTGTATAATTCAGGGACTTTTTATTCAAAAAGGGGAGGGTTTGAAAAATATTTAGTAACCCAAAAATTTAATATTTGTTGGTTTTTATTTATTTTTACTTAACATTATTAAAACACAAATATTCATGTAATATGTGAGAGGAAAGTCAAGCATAGGAATTGTCATTCTAGATTCCCCTTATATCACTTGTCTTCTCCTGCTTCTCTTAACTGTTTTTGTTACATAGCCTGGTTAATCTGTTGAGAAATGAAAAAGTCTGTGTGTGTGTGTGAGAGAGAGAGAGAGAGATAGAAAGAGGGAGAGAGAGAATGAGAGAGCTTGTGGTGGGTTCAGGGGCTAGCCAGTGGTGGGATATGACAAAAATTATATAAATTTTATTATTGATATATTAATATAGCATCTATAAGAACTTTAAAATTCAGACCTGGTGAATTGTTACTGTTGTTTATCCATGTTTTTGTTGTTTTCAGAACAACTGAATACACAAATTTTAGTTCACCTTTTTGAAAATTGTTTTAAACTTAGTAAAATCAAAAGCAGTTAAAAGTAGTTACAAATTCTGTAAGGGAATGTGAGGGACCTGTCCGTGAGGGATTCTGCCTGCGGGAGAGTGAAGCTGAAGGTGAAGCAGAGAAGCAATACCTTCCATCCCACATCGCCTGGGTAGTGAAAGGAAGTAGCATATATGTAATATTCGATATCTATATAAGAACAACGCATTTTAAAGCCGTGAGAGCACTGAATTCGGTAGGAACTTCAGGGTTAAGCGTGCTCCAATAGGGGCAGTGCTGGGATGGGTGACCTCCTAGGAAGCGGCTTACTAGGCCCAAGTGGACAATATTGTATTATGTGGATGCAAATCGTTACAAATGGTATTAGAGCCAATGCACAACCGGAAGTGTGGGATCACGTGAGTGGGGGCTCCGCGTGTGGGGGATCTGCTTGTGAGGAACTCTGCCTACGGGAGAGTAAAGCAGGAGGCCATGTAGGGACGCATGCCCTGTAAGGGGAGAGGATTGTGAGGAACTGTGAGGGACCTGCTCGTGAGGGACTCTGCCTGCGGGAGAGTGAAGTCGGAGGTGAAGCAGAGAAGCAATGCCTTCCATCCCACATTGCCTGAGTAGTGAAAAGAAGTTGCATATATGCAATATTCGATATCCATATAAGAACAACGCGTTTTAAAGCCATGAGGGCACTGGATTCAGTGGGAACTCCAGGATCAAGCGTATTCCAGTGGGGGTAGTACTGGGATGGGTGACCTTCTGGGAAGCGGCTTATCAAGCTCAAAGCGGACAATATTGTACTATGTGGAAATAAATTATCCAATTTTAATTTAAATATTCTTTTTTTCTGGGCCAGGTTTGGCCCAAAATCGATGTTTGGTTGGACAACTGGGTTGGACCCAGCTTTATTTCTTTTGGTTTTCTTGGCTGGGTGGCTTTTTTTTTTTTTGTGTTTTTGTTTTTGGCCGTGGGTTCCAAAGTGCACGGGGAGAGAGAGAGGAGAGAGAGAGGAGAGAGAAGGGAAAGAGAGAGAGAGAGATCTGGGAAGGAGGGTAGATCTAGATAGATTTCGACGCCGTGAATGCCGTGGTAGAATCCGCTTTGCGTGATTTTGCTCGTGGTGGGAGAAATCGACGCCGAAAGCTTTGAGACCAAAACGGAAAATTTTCCTTTTCCTTTTCCATTTCTTCTTTCTTCTTCATAACTAAGGTAAGTAGGACCTATATTTGTGCTCTATACGTTGTAAGAACATTTTGGTATATTTATATGTTTGATTCGGTGAAGTTTTATGAGATGTGTATATATATATGCATGTGGGTGTTGAATTTTTCAGACTTTTGAGCCATGAAAATTGTATAAATGATATATACAAATTTTAGGATAAATTTCTATATGTTCATTTTGTGTGAAAGTGATTAAATTTAGACTGACAGCATGAATTCTGTCCGAAATAGGAATGCTGGCAACGGGGGTTGTTTACTGGAAGCAACCAGAAAGAGAAAAAAGAAAAAAAAAGGGAAAAGAATAAAGAAAATAATTAGAAATATTACCATTTGGGCCCAAAGCTTTTAGATAATCACAAATTGACACCCAAAATTTTAGATAATTATAAAATGGCCCCCAAAAGTTTTAGATAATTACAAAGTGGCTCCTAAGAGTTTAAATAATTACAAAATAAACCCCAAAGGTTTAAATAATTACAAAATGGACCCCTAAAGTTTAGAAAAATTACGACTTTACCCCTAAAGAATTGGGGAGAATAATAATGTTGCCACTAGAATTATGGGAAATTATAGTTAATGTCACGACATTCGAAAGATGTTAGAAATAAAAGTGTAAATTTTGGGATTTTAAGACAGGATTGAGCACATCATGTGCACTGAGGTTGAGGTGGTATTATCTGGTCTATGGTGAGGATATTGATTTGCCGTGAGTGCCATACTTATATTGTGACGTGCCGAGGCACGAGTTATCTATATATGGACAGTATTCACGATTTAAGAAAAATGAGAAAATGAAATTTTAAAAATATCAGATGATCTCCAGGCAATATATATATATATAGTTAAAGGTTAGTCATTGGAGGTTGGACGTTAATATCAATGTAAGATATTATGATATTTTTTGGACTATAGTCAAATCTTGCTTGAGATAAGCGGATGCTTGCCAAGGAGTGTAACCCGAATCCTTAGTAGAAAGATCAGGGGGTATAACACGGTTCCCCTGGGTCTTATATACTTATATTGAGATAGTAGGATTGTAACATATATTGAAGAGAGGTATGGGTTATTTTATTGATCATGAGTTTGGTTATGAAATAAGAGGTATGAATTAGGAACTACGGTGACCTAATTCCCGAGGTGGGATACGTAGGCAGCTCAGGGTAGAATAGTCTGAGTCCGGTCTTAATCTTGAATGATTATGAATGGAGAGAATTTCGTCGTATTGCATCCACATAGTACAATATTGTCCGCTTTGGGCTTGGTAAGCTGCTTCCCAGGGGGTCACCCATCCTGGTACTGCCCCCACTGGTGCACGCTTAACCTTAGAGTTCTCACTGAATTCAGTGCTCTCACGGTTTTAAAACGCGTTGTACTATATTGATATCGAATATTACATATATGCCACTTCCTTTCATGACCCAGGCGATGTGGGATGGAAGGTATTGCTTCTCTGCTTCACCTCTAGCTTTACTCTCCCGCAGGCAGAGTCCCTCATGGGCAGGTCTCTTATAGTCCCTTATAATCCTCTCCCCTTACAGGGCACGTGTCCCCGTGTGGCCCCCTGCTTTACTCTCTCGCAGGCAGAGTCCCTCGCAGGCAGGCCCCCCACACGCAGGGCCCCCACACGTGTGATCCCACACTTTCTGGTTGGTCATTAGCTCTGATACCATTTGTAACGACCCGCATCCACATAGTACAATATTGTCTGCTCTGGACTTGGTAAGCTGCTTCCCAGGAGGTCACCCATCCTAGTACTGCCCCCACTAATGCACGCTTGACCCTTGAGTTCTCACTGAATTCAGTTCCCTCACAGCTTTAAAACGCGTTATACTATATTGATATCGAATATTACATATATGCCACTTCCTTCCACGACCCAAGCGATATGGGATGGAAGGCATTGCTTCTTTGCTTCACCTCCGGCTTCATTCTCCTACAGGCAGAGTTCCTCACGGGCAAGTCCCTCATAGTTGCTCACAATATGCTGCTCATGGCGATGTACTAGATCGAATAAAACCTCGAGCATCCAAATCATTCAACTGAACTTTTAATTCTTTTAACTTCGCCGGCGGCATACGGTACGGTATCACAGAAATAAGAGAAGTGCCTGGCATAAGATCTATACAAAATTCAATCTCCCTTTGAGGTGGTAACTCACATAATTCCTCAGGGAATACATCTTCATACTCACAAACAACCTTTGGGAGAAAGTATTTGGAGTCCTTCTTATTTAGTCTCAAACTGGCCAACAAACTAGAAAGCTTCCCCACACACCTCGTGTCAAGCAACAGAGAGGGCAAAATTGCTCTTGCCTCGCCCCGAATCTTAGCTATAGTACCATTAGGTAGGATAGCCGTCACTAATTTGCCATAACAATCTATTATCACACGATAAGTGGACAGCCAATCCATCCCCAATATCACATCAAATTCTTTCATTTTCAAAACCCTTAAGTCAATCCATAATTGAACGTCACCCAGCTATAAAACACAATTTCTACAGATCCAATTCACTGAAGAACTACTGTCTGTAGGAGAATCCACAAACATAGGCTCTTCCAGCCTCTCGGGTGTCAAACCCAAAGTCTTTACACAAGCATGTGAAATGAATGAATGTGAGGCATTGGTATCAAATAAAGCATGTACCCAAGTGCTAAACAACAGAAATATATTGCGTATCACAGAAGTATCTGGAATCTCATCCCGTTGTGCAAGTGTATAGGCACGTCCCTGAGTCCTCTGACTCTCTGAGCTGCCACCACCTCTACTTTTCCCACGCTCGTTACTGCCACCACCACGCGGTCGCTAAAGTTGTTGAATCTGTTGCATAGGTAGTGCTGGCCTTACTGGATATTGTTGTGTTTAATGATACTCAATCTGTGGAACACCTGGTTCAATACTCCCCTGTGACATCTTTCCTAATGGACAATTAACTGCCACGTGTCCCGGTTGATTACACCTGTAACACAACTTTTGTCGAAATTGATTATAGAACCGTCCCCGCTGAGGGGACTGAAACTGTTGTCGTCATTGACTGCCTGACGAACCTGAACCTGACCCCAAACTAGAACTACTCGTCCTTCGATAAGAGAGTTGCTGATATTGCTGAGATCTTCTCCTAGAACTACTGACATTTTCCTTACCTTTCCTTCGCCTAGAACCAGAGCCATAATCTTGCGTCACCATCTGTCTCTGAGTCTATCCCTGGCCTCCACGAATCCTGGACCTGAAGTCTATGGCATCCCTTTCTAACGCGAGAGCTACTGCTGCCACCCCAGAATAGGTCTGATGTCTTAATCCGATAATCTGTCTCCTGATGTAATTACTTAATCCCTATTCAAATTTCCTAGCTCTTGCCATCTCATCTTGCACATATTGTGGGGCATAACCATCTGTCTCTGAGTCTATCCCTGCCCTTCACGAATCCTGGACCTGAAGTCTATGGCATCCCTTTCTACCGCGAGAGCTTAGGTCTAATGTCTTAATCTGATAATCTGTCTCTTGATATTATCACTTAATCCCATTCAAATTTCCTAACTCTTGTATTCGATAATCTGTCTCTTGAGATAATCACTTAATCCCCATTCAAATTTAGGTGGCAATCCCCATTCAAATTTCCTGGCTCTTGCCATCTCATCTTGCACATACTGTGGGGCATAACCATCTGTCTCTGAGTCTATCCCTGGCCTCCACGAATCCTGGACCTGAAGTCTATGGCATCCCTTTCTACCGCGAGAGCTGCTGCTACCACACCAAAATAGGTCTGATGTCTTAATCCGATAATCTATCTCTTGATATAATCACTTAATCCCCGTTCAAATTTCCTGGCTCTTGTATCCGATAATCTGTCTCTTGATATAATCACTTAATCCCCATTCAAATTTCCTGGCAAGCAAGAGACAGAGCCAGGAAATTTGAATGGGGATTAAGTGATTATATCAAGAGACAGATTATCGGATACAAGAGCCAGGAAATTTGAACGGGGATTAAGTGATTATATCAAGAGACAGATTATCGGATTAAGACATCAGATCTATTTTGGTGTGGTAGCAGCAGCTCTCGCGGTAGAAAGGGATACCATAGACTTCAGGTCCAAGATTCGTGGAGGCCAGGGATAGACTCAGAGACAGATGGTTATGCCTCACAGTATGTGCAAGATGAAATGGCAAGAGCTAGGAAAATTGAATGGGGATTAAGTGATTACATTAGGAGACAGATTTCGGATTAAGACATCAGACCTATTCTGGGGTGGTAGCAGCGGCTCTTGCGTTAGAAAGGGATGCCATAGACTTCAGGTTCAGGATTCGTGGAGGCCAGGGATAGACTTAGAAACAGATGGTGACGCAAGATTATAGCTCTGGTTCTAGGCGAAGGAAAGGTAAGGAAAATGTCAGTAGTTCCACGAGAAGATCTCAGCAATATCAGCAACTCCCTTATCAAAGGACGAGTAGTTCTGGTTCGGGGTCAGGTTCATCAGGCAGTCAACGACGACAACAGTTTCAGTCCCCTCAGCGGGGACGGTTCTATGATCAATTTCGACAAAGGTTGTGTTTTAGGTGTAATCAACTGGGACATGTGACAGTTAATTGTCCATTAGGGGAGATGTCACAGGAGAGTATTGAACCAGGTGTTCCACTGATTGAGTATCATCAAACACAACAATATCTAGTAAGGCCAGCACCACCTATGCAACAGATTCAACAACTTTAGCGACCCTGTGGTGGTGGCAGTAACGAGCGTGGGAAAAGTAGAGGTGATGGCAGTTTAGGGAGTCAGAGGACTCAGGGGCGTGCCTATACACTTGCACAGCGGGATGAGATTCCAGATACTTCTGTGATGCGCAATATATTTCTGTTGTTTAGCACTTGGGTACATGCTTTATTTGATACCGGTGCCTCACATTCATTCATTTCACATGCTTGTGTAAAGACTTTGGGTTTGACACCCGAGAGGTTGGAAGAGCCTATGTTTGTGGATTCTCCTATAGACAGTAATTCTTCAGTGAATTGGATCTTTAGAAATTGTGTTTTATAGCTGGGTGACGTTCAATTATAGATTGACTTGAGGGTTTTGAAAATGAAAGAATTTGATGTGATATTGGGGATGGATTGGCTGTCCACTTATCGTGTGATAATAGATTGTTATGGCAAATTAGTGACGGCTATCCTACCTGATGGTACTATAGCTAAGATTCGGGGCGAGGCAAGAGCAATTTTGCCCTCTCTGTTGCTTGAAACGAGGTGTGTGGGGAAGCTTTCTAGTTTGTTGGGCAGTTTGAGACTAAATGAGAAGGACTCCAAATACTTTCTCCCAAGGGTTGTTTGTGAGTATGAAGATGTATTCCCTGAGGAATTATGTGAGTTACCACCTCAAAGGGAGATTGAATTTTGTATAGATCTTGTACCAGGCACTTCTCCTATTTTTGTGACACCGTACCGTATGGCGCTGGTGGAGTTAAAAGAATTAAAAGCTCAGTTGAATGATTTGTATGCTCGAGATTTTATTCGACCTAGTACATCGCTGTGGGTAGCATATTGTGAGGGACCTGCCCGTGAGGGACTCTGCCTGCGGGAGAGTAAAGTAGGAGGTGAAGCAGAGAAGTAATGCCTTCCATCCTATATCGCTTGGGTCGTGGAAGGAAGTGGCATATATGTAATATTCGATATCAATATAGTACAATGCGTTTTAAAACCGTGAGGGCACTGGATTCAGTGGGGACTCCAGGGTTAAGTGTGTACTAGTGGGGGCAGTACCAGGTTGGGTGACCTCTTGGGAAGCAGCTTACCATGCTCAAAGCGGACAATATTGTACTATGTTGATGCGGGTCGTTACAAATGGTATCAGAGTTAATGCCCAGCCGGAAACTGTGAGATCACGCGTGTAGGAGCCTTGCGTGTGGGGGACCTGCCTGTGAGGAACTCTGCCTACGGGAGAGTGAAGCTGGAGGTGAAATGGAAAAGCAATGCCTTCTACCCCACATCGCCTGGGTCGTGCAAAGAAGTGGCATATATGTAATATTCGATATCAATATAGTACAACACGTTTTAAAGCCGTGGGGGCACTGGATTCAGTGGAAACTCCAGGATTAAACGTGCACCAGTGGGGGTAGTACAAGGATGGGTGACCTCCTGGGAAGCAGCTTACCAAGCTCAAAGTGGACAATATTGTATTATGTGGATGCGGGTCGTTACAAATGGTATCAGAGCTAATGTCCAGTCGGAAAGTGTGGGATCACGCGTGTGGGGGCCCCGTATGTGGGGGACCTGTCTGTGAGAGACTTTGCCCGTAAAAGAGTGAAGCAGGGGGCCATGCTAGGACACGTGCTCTGTAAGGGGGGAGGATTGTGAGGGACCGTGAGGAACTGCCCGTGAGGGACTCTGCCTGCGGGAGAGTGAAGCCGTAAGTGAAGCAGAGAAGCAAATGCTTTCTATCCCACATTGTAATATTCGATATCAATATAGTACAACGCGTTTTAAATCCATGAGGGTACTGGATTCTGTGGAAACTCTAGAATTAAGTGTGTACCAATGGGGGCAGTACCAGGATGGGTGACCTCCTGGGAAGTAGCTTAATAAGCCCAAAGTAGACAATATTATACTATGTGGATGCGGGTCGTTACAAATTCTGTTTAGTTTAGTTTTAAAAAACTGTAAACAATGACAAGGGGAAAGACAATAAACTGTTCCCAGAGGGGATAATTCTTACTTTGTGAAAATTGTGGAAAAAAATGAATGCATGTTTAATTGATTTTGCGTCTGTCATGATTATTATTTATTAGATGATCAACTTTGCTAAGCCAAACAACAGTAAGTTCTTTCCCCCTTGCAGAGAATCTTATCAGTTGACATACTTTTGGTATGTAGGGCGCACTTGCATTGGAAGATGCATTATCCAAAGGGCTACCAATTCAGAATGAAATAGCTGCTTTGCAAACTTACCTTGAAGGCATTGATAAAGATCCACTAGTAGATTTGGTTCTATCATCCCTTCCTGAAGAAACACATGACTGCGGCACAGATACTATATTGCAATTGGAGAATAAGGCAAGTTATCGGGTGTTCCCATCATGATATAAGCTAACTTGCTGCTTCTTTCACCAACCATATTGTTTACTTATTTAACTCTTTTTTTTCATGTTCCTTGTCATTTTATTTTACATTACTTGTGTATAACCCTTCATTGTTGTCAATAATTGACTACAGTCATTGCCTGCAAAGAGTAACAATAAACGAGTCTATGCTTCTTGTAGGGGTGCTTATGGTGGTTATGATGAGTGTTTTTTTCTTTTTCTTTGGTGGAGACCATCGGTCTAAGATTAGTATTTTATTGAAAACTATAATTCGGTACGCAAATCAAATCCCACTATGATTGCATTAGTTATTCAATGATAATATGCTAAAAACTGAAGCTTTTCTACAGATTTTATGATTGGTTGTTATCGGTGGAAGGGTTTCCCCCCCCCCCTCTCTCTCTCTCTTTCTGTGGGGAGGCATTCATATCTATCTATCTTAGATTATTGTATCTGCAGATTGTGTCAAGTACTATTAGCAATGGTATTATGGTGGTCATACTGAGTGGATAGGGAGATACCATTTCAGAGAGGAATCTGCAGCCAGATCATGCACCTAAGAAGTTGACACAACCACACATACTTGTGAGAAGCCATCTTGTGGTTCTGTGATTTGAAACTGGGACTGCCATGCACTAGAATGCAGGATCGAGTATTGTAGAATGTTACATCTATACTTAGTTTGCACGCAGCCCTCTTGATTATATTGGCCAGCAAGGGTCTTTTTTCTGCCCCCAGGGGGGGGGGGGGGTTTCCCCAGCTACCTTTAGTGGTGATGTTGCAAAGCTGCCATTTTTTATGAATCAAAATTTTGCTTTTGACAACTAACAGAATTGCTCTTTTAGTAGTATCAGAACATTGAGGTGAATATCAGTTCAAAAAAATAGAAATAAGCAAATAGTTCTTATCTAACTTCAGTTATTATTTCAGTTTAATTCCTTGAAAGGGTCACTACGGCACTTCAGCCTAATCCCGCCAGGTGGTGGTGGCATTCTGGCACATTCTTTGGCTCGTGTGGCATCCTGGTTGAAGGTACATGTGTATATATGATTGTACTATTAAGTATGAAGTTTATGATTAGTAAAATAATAAAACTAAATGGAATCCTTTCCTATATTACATTGTTTATAACTACAGGTTAGGGAGGCTGACAAATCTGGTGATGGGGTTGAATCTCTTATAAATAGAGTTGAGAGCCTTCTAGCAGAAGGGAAACTCTCCGAAGCAGCAGATACTCTCGAGGATGGTGTTAAGGGCACCCAAGCAGCAGAAGTAATTGGTGATTGGATCAGAAGTGCAAGGAACAGGGCCATCACCGAGCAAGCTTTAACCCTGCTCCGGTCATACGCTACTTCCATCAGCCTTCTGTAAAATTCTATATTTGCTTTGATTCTCCTGGTTGGACTAACCACCTCTTAATGTTTACCTATTGACTGAGGGTACGAATTCATTGATGCACTGGTTTAGCATACAGAAGGGAGGGTCCTGGTTTTCCAGATTGTATCCTTGAGAGCAAAAGAAAACTCGACCTTTTGAATGACGACTGTTTCAACACCTCAAAAATTTTGTAAGTGATCGACTGCAGCAGCTATTGTTTTGTGATCCGCAAATGAGTCAATATGTTCTTGAATAAAAAAAAAAAAAAAAAATTCAATCTCTTTTCCCATTGCCCTTATTGGCATACCTGGGTTATATCAAGTGAATACCACAAAGTGCAGGTGGTGGATGAAGAAACAGTTCTTTTTCATTTGTTCAATGATCTTGAACACTAAAACATACAAGGTGAAACCATGCCTGACCTTGGTTTCTGTGAGTGATCCTATCTTGTAAGCTTTCCATTTTGGTCGAGCGCACGTTCGATTTTTAGTTTTGTATTTTCTCATTTTCATTGTTTTTGTTCTTTGAATTTTCTAAAATGGAAACATCGAACTTTTTTTTTTTTTTTTAATCAATTATTTATTTATTTATTTATTTTCGGAAGGTGATTTTTTACCATTTTTATTTATGCTATATTAAAATATTCAACTCAAAGCCAATTGATGAAGAGTGGAGAGGCACTTGAGGATTTTATATTGATTTTGAAGGTATTATTTTATCAGTGTGGAATTTATTCCAACACACTTCCTTATATGTAACTCTTACTTGCATGTAGAGAGTTGGACTAGTGTAATAAATATATTAAGTTTGTTAAAGGAGACCCGTGCACCAAATATGAGAGTGTACAAACGAAAATTTGAGAAGTAGACGGGGGACGTGTACTCCTTAGGTTCGATGGAAAGTGCTAAGGTGATTTTTTGTGCCCCTGTGCAATAAAGAATTCCAAAAAAAAAAAAAAAAATGGCAGCCGAGGGATTTCTTTTGGAAGATGATCTTTCCCTTGAGTGCCAAATAGCTTTCGTTGCACATTTTATAAGGCGATTTTGTTGCATGTTTGCTTTGATCGGATGATTGGACGGTCCGATTGTGACTTGCGGAAGGCAAAAACTGGGTTACAATTTATCACGTTCAACACCCACTTGTAACAAAGTGTAGAAGAGAAAAAAAGTGGTTATCACTAACCATGAATTGGGATGTACCAACGACGATTTAGTGCCCACTTGCAGTGGCTTGCGGAAATACCTGTTTGTAACTAAGAATGGAATGGGAAAATCGGGTTTAATTAACCACAAATTGGGACATCCTTCCAATGTTTTATTACCCACTTGCAACTAAATAGGGAAAAAAACAAAGTTTTTTTTTTTTAATTATTTGTCACAAATTATATCAAACTTATCACATAATAGCAACCAATTACCAACACAATAGAAGAACCAAGCATTTCTTTCTAAAATAAAAAATTTTTCAAGTAAAAAGTATGGTTATTACATACTACAAATCAGATCAAATTTACTAATTAATAGCACCCACTTGCCATAAGAATAGGAGAACCAAGTATTTCTTCTAAGGTAAAATTTTTTTAAGGAAACAGTGTGGCTATTACTTATCACAAATCATACCAAACTTATCACATAAGCACTCTCCATCTCTACTAGAATAGAATGTAGAAGTTTTTCCAACTGTGGGTACTATTTACCACAAATCATACCAAACTTACCAAAGAGTTATACTAGACTCCCATTTGCTACAAATCAACATTTATTAGCCTCTAATTGGCCCCCCCTCCTCACACTCTAAGCTGAAGGAAATCCAAATAGTTAAAATTACAGCCAATTTACCCCGAATAGACTCCCACTTGCTAAAAATCAATCCTTACTAGCATCCAATAGATGTCTACTCACATACATAGCTAAAGGAGGCTCAAATAGTCAAAACGAAGGGTAATTTGGCCTTGGATAGACATACTTGCTACAAATCCACCTATATTATCTCCAATTGACCCTTACACCCCAAGTTGAAGAGAACCGGAATAGTCAAAGTTAAGGCCAATTTAGCCCCGAATAGGCACACACTTGCTACAAATCCAGCCATTCTATCTTCCAATTGATATTCACTCACACCCAAGCTAAAAGAGACTCAAATAGTCAAAATTAAAGCCAATTTGCTCCAAATAGACTCCTATTTACTAAAAATCAATCCTCACGATCGTCCAACTAACCCTTATTCATACACAAAGCTAAAAGACACCAAAATAGTCAAAATTAAGGCTAATTTAGCCCCTAATAAACACCAATTATCTACAAATAAACTCATACATATCACATTTAGGATTTCTAACCCAAGTTGTAAATTAATAATCACATGCAAATCAAAATAGTCATCATAAAACTAATCAAAGTCATACAACTATCTTGGAGCAAACATCAAAATACAATAATAAATATTCTCAATTAGGCTAAAGTGCTCCTAATATAATAACAAAAACAATATCTAGACTCATCATTCCTTTACAACATATTGAATATCTAAAATAATATATGATGCAAAATAATAAATCTCCTCAAAGAATCAAAATATAATATATTAAAATTAATAGTAAATCTCAACCCTGAGCTCAATCTGCACATCATGCTCTGCACTTGTAACAAAATATATAAGGATGTGAGCACTAAATTTCTGCATGCCCACGATGCATGACCAACCATGGGGACAGCTGAGTAAAGGCATCGTCTAGATAGGCATTTGCACGACAAATCGTGCGGACGGCTGTCTGAACAATAATGGTCAGAAAAGTTAAATTTGTTTAATTCATACTCTTTTTAAGTTTTAAAATCAAAATTCAACAAATCTTTATCAATACCATCATATAATCTTGTTTCTATAGATTCAAAACCATAAACATAAATGTTCTTAACCTCAATACATTACCAATTTACAAGGACAACATGAACATGCATATCTACTTACCAAAAAAAAAAAAAAAACATGCATATCAATTTACATGCATTGAACCCACATGCAAACCCAACCACGAATAACCCAACAAATCCATAACCATTGGACTAAGTAATTAATAAGTAATATTTTAGAAAATCTCTAACTTATGCACAAGACATTACAAAGGTAATGAAGATGCAGGTGATGAAGGATGAACGGCCCCTTTGTCATTTTTCTTCTTCTTTATTGATTTTTCTTCATTCCCTTCTCCTTCTTCTTCTATCCGTCTTTTTTCTTTGTTCCCTTTACTCTTTCTTTTCCTTCTTTCTTTCTCATGGCACACTGATTTAACTTTGCATTTTCTCTTAACTTCTTCCATGCTCTAACACATCAAATTCCCCCACTCAAGATCGAACAACTCACCCTGCCTAATTCACACAGGCATAGACACATTGAGCGTGAAGTAGCTAGCAAGATTTATACCCAGAAGACCCTCAAAGTAAGTGATCATGTAGATGGATGGGTAGAGCCTCCACCCATGAACAAGATTAGATATATATATATATATTACAAAAATTCGATTGCATATAAATTGTCAGGAAAGTTGGAAGCACAATATCGTTCAGACAGTCGTTCAAATGGCTCGTTGTCCAAAAATGTGTGTGGACAAGGTACCAGACTTTGAAAATTTTTAGCTTGCATAGAATGTCAAGTTGTGTGAAATAATAGAATTACCATCACAATAAAATAATATGTAATGCTAATTACACCTAAGAAGTGTGATCTTAATCCTTGATTTTATTGTTATTAGCTACAATTTCTTATTATTTCATGTGTTTTGTTGTGATTTTAGGATATTTACAAAGCTTGTTCTTTTGTGCAAATATTGGAAGAAAAAGCTAGAGAATTGCAAGAAACTAATACGAGGGACAAGGAAAAGTTAAAACAGGAGGCAAAAGAAGCAGAAAAGCAAAATCATGGCTAGGTTTGGATTCCAAAGGACAGTAGCCTTAAGTTCCAAATTTTTGAAGTTAAAAAAAACCTTTTTGGGTTTAGACTATGCCACGCTAGCATCTGTTTAGGGCTTTTCAATGTTTCTCTATAAATACCCAATATGTTTCTAACTTTAGGAGAGCAGTCTTTTACATTGTAGTTTAGTTTAGTTTTAGTTTTCCATAGTTTTAGAGAGATTTTGAGTACTTTTCGCATAAAAGTTTAGATTCAACGTTGGACTTTTAGTAGTAATTTCAATACAAGTGCATTTTTTCTTCAATGGAGTTTGCTTCTCTTACTTGCTTTGCTATTTACCGTTTTGTTTATTTGTTCAACATGCTAGCGTAGATCTCATCTTAATTTAAGCCATCAATGATGAGTGAATCCTTATTTGATGATTGGATATGATTGAATCCTTACATGCAACGTAAAATTTGCGTGTTAGGGTTCTAGTTTTTTGTATTTTTTTTTCTTTCTTTTCAAAGTTTCCGAAAACTTGTAACATCGATCATATTTCATTGAAATTACTGATGATATTACATGATTAGAACTTTCTTAATATTTTGAAATCAAGGAAAAAAGATTTGGACCAAAGACAATGACATCATTTCAGATTTTCTATTCTAAACGTGATTCTAAAGTCGTATTTTGGATTAATTGTTTTAATGATGATATCTTCCAGTTTGCTTTTGTTAAATGTGAGTTGTAAACCGAGATAAGAAATCACATCCAATGTGAAAAATAGGGCATCCACCCACATTTGTAGGTTGGATCAATACCTTTAATTATTTTGAGTACCTAGTTTAATTATTTTCTTTACTTTCATTTTTTTATTTTTTCGTACTTAGTTTAAAGTTGGATTAAAGTTGATTAGATTTAGTTTGTTATTCTTGCCTATTTAATTTATTAGTTTTATTTAATCTAAGTTTCATGAGTTTAGATCAAAGCTTAACTTTTCCAAAATCTAATTAATTTACTTTTTTTTTATTTGAAAAATAGAAGATTAGTTAACTTAAAAATCCTAGGATTCACTCTCAAAGTTCCTTGTGGGTATGATTTTGGTCTCATCTGGTAAAATTACACCTCACACCTTTATACTTGGGGGTTAATTCAATTGCACATTTACAATGCGGTCAAATGCCAATATAAAATAAATATAATAATACAGATAAATGTTCGAGTAATAACGTTTACAGATTTTAGATCCTGATAGGAATGTGATCAAGGGGTCAATGTTAAGCATGGGAAATGGAAACATTTATGTGAAGGTAGATAATATGGCTAGGGAAGATAATGTTAGGGAGAAACATCCTATTGATGGTTGGGAAAATATTCTTGTTAGGGATGATAATGTGGCCATGGAGCAACATCATATTTATGGTGGGAAAGATATTCCAGTTTGGGAGGATAATGTCAAGGAGGAGAATGTGGTTGATGAGAATGTTAAGTGATTGGCAAATAGATGATGATAGTGATTATGAGAGGCAAATGAGTAATGGTCACAAGTCTTTTGATTCTGCACCCAAATGGTTTAATGAAGGATTGGAAGGGAGCGATGATGATGACATATTTAGAAATAAGAAAAATGAGCAAAAAAAAAAAAAAATAGTTCTGATAGGGGTGATTATGAATTCAAAGTACCGTTGACAATAAAGGGTGTAGTACTATTGATGATGGTATGTGCGTATTGCTAAGATCATCATCGAACGATAATGATGATAGGGCTTCTCGCTTTCTTGAATTCAATGTATATACTGACATGGTTAGACCTGTTTTGAAAATAAGCATAAAGTTTATCAGCCCACAGGTCTTTAGAAGTGCATTAGTGGAATGGACAATATGAGAATGGTGTGATATGAAGTTTAATAAATATAAGAATGCAAGGATCCCTGCTGTATATAAGAATGAATGTGGGTTTAGGATTCATGCTTCTCCAATCCAAGGTGAAGAACATTTCAAATTGAAACACTACAACTTATGCATTCATGTGGGAAAAGCTACAATAATTATCTTGAAAATTCTAGGTATTTGTCAAAAAATATCTACAAGTTGAGGGATGATCTAGCTTTGTTGATAAAAACAATTCAAAGTGAAGTAAAGGGAGAATTAGTGGTCAATGTTAGTAAGAGCCAAGTGTATAGAGCTAAAAGAAAAGCCAAAGACGCCAATGATGGAGATCTAAGGGCACAATATGCAAGATTATGGGATTACTACGAGATTGTCAAGAAGTATAACCCAAATAGATGCTTTAGGATAAAGGTTGAAGGACCTACTCTAGAGCTTCGCCCTATGTTTGAGAATTTTTTGTTGAACAGATAACCACCAAAGTTGGTGGCATAAGTAGCAAGAAGGAGAAGCCTCCATTGTTGATCAACAAAAGCCACACAGAGCCATACTATAACCATCCAGCTTGACCTTCAAGCCATTTCATTAATTCACCAAAATGATTCTTGTTTGCTAGCTTCAAAGGCTTAATTATAAATAAAGATGGTCATGTCATGTTTTAGGTGTGGCAATTGAGAAGAACTCAAGAGAGTTCAGAGAGAAAAGAGTGCTTTGTATAAAAATCTTATAACACAAGATTATCAATCAATCAAAAAAAATGAGTATTTTGTTTGTTCAATTTAATCCACTCTCCAACAATTTTTTGGTATCAAAACGAGGTTGAACCCAATTTGAGTGAAACCCATAAGAACAGAGCAAACTTTTGCTCTCTACCCAAAAATCAGAGTCCAAGAATTTGAATTTTGAATGCATTGGGAGGTAGTTCTCGTTGAGCCGATCACATCAATTCAAACGGGAGCAAGAATGAATTCTCTAGACGAGTCGCTGAACTTATTACAGAAATCTTGATCATAGCAGTCATCATCGCTGAAGAAGAAGCACTCCACAGAAAAAAGATTATATGTAAAATATTCTAGCGACTCTCACAAATGCTTGTCTAGATCAAGTGGCTAGGCACTTGGGCTAATTTAAAATTTTGGTTGTGACTTCAATTCTTGCTGAAAGCAGTTTTTATGCAAAATTGAAAATTATATTTTTGGGACTTTTTCAACATCCACATGGATAAAGTGGAAATGGAGACTTAGTGTATTTGTTACAAGGTTAGTAATTCCAAATTTATGAATAATAACATAATTAAACCTTTCAAGGTAATCTACCCACTTAGCCAACGTGCGATCAACATGTATTGGCCCATCGAAGTGCTTGAGAGATTTATTGTCAGAATAAATAATGAACTCCTTTAGCAAAAGATAGGTCTCTCATGTTTTAAGAGCACGGTACATATAGCATAGAGTTTAGGTCGATATGTTAACCACTTCTATCTAGCATCGCTGAACTTTTCACTAAAGAAGGCAACATGCCTCATCCTTTGAGAAAGAACACCCCTAACTGCCGATTCCACTTGCATTACATTCAAGTTCAAATGTCTTATCAAAGTTACGTAAAGATAGAACAGGTGTTATAAACAACTTTTCCTTGGTTAATTTGAAGCTATGATCTATAGCCTCTCACCAATGAAATCTACATTTCTTCAAGCAATTAGTAATAGAAGCTACAATAATGCTGAAATTCCTTATAAACTTGCGACATAAGGTTGCTAGGCTATGGAAACTCATCGCCTCAGTTAAGGTCTTAAGTGTAGACCATTCTCAAATGGCTTTCACCTTCTCTTCATCAATATGAATACCCTTACTACTTTCAACAAATCCTAAGAATACTAAGCTGTTTGTTAAAAATAAACACTTCTTTAAGTTGACAAATAGGTCGTTCTTTCTTAACACACCCAAAACTTGCTTAATACGATTAAAGAGCTCTTCTACACTCGTATTATAAATCAGAATATCATCAAAATAGACAACAACAAAGTGAGATATAAATGGTTTGAGTACTTGGGTCATAAAGTGCATAAATGTACTTGGCACATTAGATAAACCAAAGGGCATGAATAACCACTCATATAGCCCATCATTTGTCTTGAAAGCTATCTTCCATTCATCTCCTGAACGAATTCTAAATTGCTGATAACCACTTTGCAGATATATCTTGGTGAATATCTTGGCACCGCTCAATTGTTCGAGCAAATCATCAAGTCTAAGGATTGAAAATTGATACTTTACTTTTATTTTGTTGATAGCACGATTATCCACACACATCCTCCAACTCCCATCATTCTTAGGAGTGAGTAACGTAGGTACAGCACAAGGGCTATTACTTTCTCGTATGTGCCCTTTTGTAACAACTCGTCCAACTTCTCCCTCAAGATCTCATTCTCCTTGGGACTTATACAGTAATGGGGGTAAATTTGACAATCCAGGAAAAAAATCAATGCCATGTTATATATCTCACATTGGAGGCAATTGTGATGGTTCTATAACTAGATCATTAAATTCTGCTAATAATCCTTGAACTTCCTCAGGTATTGGCTTTATAGGTTGTTTTTTTTCCATTTACGACCAGAAAAATACAAGTCTTGGAATACAAGTCTTGGCATCCTTTATGTCCTATACAAACTCATCCTTTATGTCCTATAGGTTATTTTTATCCATTTATGTCCTATAGTTGCACTCCTCTGAGTTGGAACTACTACTATCTTCTTACGATTCCATGAAAACAAATAGGTGTTGTCTCTCCCTTTATGGGTTGCATCCATGTCATATTGACAAGGTTGACTAAGTAGCACAAGATATGCATCCATCTCCACAACGTTATATAAAACATCAGATTTGTAAAATTTGCCCAAAGACAAAAGTAAGAGACATTTTTGAGTGATCCTCACGTTAGATCGCTTTTGAATCCACCCAATGTTGTAAGGGTGAGAATGAGATTATGTTTTCAGCTTGAGGTGATCCATAAGACTTTGAGAAACCAAGTTCTTACTACTACAATTGTCTATCACAAGGCAACACACATTAATACCAATGGAACACTTATATTCAAAGATCTGCTTACGTTGTGTGAAATCAAGCTGTATTGGTGTGTATAATAGCCTCTTCACGACACATAACACCTCGTTACCATCTTTCTTAGTCACCTTTAAGTCTCTATCTTCCTCTGCTACTTTTTCCTCATCGTCATCTTTCTCATACTCAGGTTGGGTGATATTGGCATACTTGTGTCTAAGGCAATCACTAGACTTGTGCCTTATCTCATTGCACTTAAAACTACAAATTTCCTTGGTTATTTCTTATTTCTCTTTCCCCCTCAATTCTAATCTCTTACTTTCTTCCTCCCGTGAAGCTGCTATTTTAGTTTCGATGTCACTTGACGAAGCCTTATTGCTAGACACAAATCAATGGTTCAAGGGACCTCTTAGTGTTCTCTTCGATTGTATAACGTGTTTAACCCTTAGAACCAAATTTTGAGCTTGATCAACTATTACATGGTTTGCATGGCCAAGCGATCCTACACTTTATAATTCAATCCATTGACATAATGTGCAACTTGCTAGTCCTTAGTCTCATTTAGATTGCACCTGGATCGTAAAAACAAGAACTCTTCAGTATAGGCAGTTACAATGTGTGTACCTTGACAACAATTCTATAATTATTGAAATAGTGTTTATTCATAGTCGTGAGATAGAAATCTACTCTTCAAGAGAGCTTTCATTCGAGTCCAATTCCTTACAATGAGGTTGCTCTCTCACTCAGAGTTGCTCTTGATAGCGTTACCACCATGCATTGGCACAACCCTTCAATTTATAGGGCACAAAATCTACTTTCTGTTTATGTTCAACATGTATAATGTCAAAGAAACATTCCACCTCATAAATCCAATCGAGAAATTATTCTATATCAACAACCCTATTAAAAGTAGAAAGATCTGCTTTAATTTTGTAAATATCTTGTTGTTATGCTACAACCCTTTTTCTTGAAAGTCGATCTCTTTGATTATCTTCTTGCTCAACCATTTCAAGACCAACTGTGATGCCACCTGACACAACATAAAATGTTAATGGGTTGTGATCTTGTTCACAGAGATGTAAGAATATTGATATCGTTCAACGAGATGAAAGAAAATAACTAGAGCTTAGTTTGAAACAACTTTTTCTTTGAGAATAAAAATTAGTAATAATGATGATAATAATATCCCTTTATTTACAGTAGATATATATACATAGACTTCTATTAAACCTAAATTAATTAGGACTACAATAAAGCAAATCTAAACCAATTAAGAAATAAGAATAAACCTAAACCAATTAGGAAATAAAGTAAACCTAAACTAATTAGGAAATAAAATAAATCTAAACCAATTAGGAAATAAAAGCAAATCTAAACTAATTAGGAAATAAAATAAAATAATTTTAAATAATGCTATAAGTGCTGCTTCACCAGTGTCCCCCATTAGAAGCCTAGAAGCATGGTTTCCTTAGCGAATGTAGACTAATAATTAGGTTGCATGTTGTCTTCTATATGGTCTTTATACCTATCAGATTCTTGCAGTTGTGGGTAGAAATGTGAACGATAACATTTTCACAGTTGCAATAGCAATTATCGAGGGAGAGACAAAGAGTTCCTGGATGTGGTTCTTATTTGAATTGTGTGTGGATATTGGGAGTGTTAAAGATCATTGGTTAGGTTTTCATTTTAGATAGACAAAAGGGTTAGTTGAGGCATTTAACGATATAATGTGTAGTACTCAGTATTTATTTTTAGCTATTTAAGTGTTATTTTTAGCTAATAAAATATTTTAATTGAAATTTGGTGGGATTATTTTATTCTTCCTGGGCTAGGAGTAGTCCGAATTAGTAATTGGTTGGATAATTGGGCCAAGGGGCCAGCTCTATTTCCTTTTTTTTTTTTTCCTTTTCCTTCTCATTTCTGTCTTTTTTTTTTTTTTTGGCTGGGCTGCCAGGGGGAAGAAGAAGGAGAAAAAAAAGAAGAAAGAGAGGAGAGAAATGATAAGGAGAGAAAGTGCGATTCGGATCAGAAGGTTAGCGGATCAGGGTAATATTCGACACCATCAACGTGGTGGTAGTGTCCGTTTCTCCTGATTTTACTTGAGGTGAAGGATATGGGCATTTGAAGTTCAAGAACTAAAATGTAAATCTTCTCATTTTTTCTTTTCTCTCTAGATTTGAGATAGGTAGGACTCATATCCGTGATCTAGACGTTGTTAGGATGATTTTGATATACATGTGTGTGTGTGTGTGTGTGTGTGTGTGCTCTATTTGGTGAAATATTATGAGATTTGTGCACATATATATGTATATATGAATGTGGGTGTATATATGCATATAACTGTGAATATCTTACATATATTTGAGTTATTCTTTGATTAAATGTTGAAAAAAATATGTGATTTAAGTGTTTAAGTATTTATACATGAGTTATTGTTGAGATTGAAACTTGAAATGGTGATTTGGAGGTGATTTAGGGCTGGGTCTCATTGGAAATAAACCTAAAAATTGAAGTCTGGACTTTGTGGTCCAGACTGGCCAATGGAGTGTTCCGGACCACAACTTGGGTGTCCCAACCACTGCTTAGGTGGCCCGGACCACTGCTCAGGATGGTCTCAACCACAGAACAGTGGATCTTCAGAGAAGTGTTAACAACTTATTTTTCAGTACATCCATGTGTCCAAACTGAATTATTATGAATTTTTAATGATGGAATAAACCCCAAATCATCATTAAGCATAATAAGAATGTACTTTTATATTAAGATGATATTTAATTGCATGATTGAACATATCATCTGCATGGGGTTGGGGTGACATCATCTGGTTTATGTTGTGATTGTTGATTGGCCGAGAGTGCCAAATTTATGTTGTGACGTGCTAAAGCACATGTTATATATATGGACAGGATCCATGACTTGAGAAAAATGATAAAATGAGATTTTAAAAATACCAGATGGTCCCTAGTTGATATATATGACTAGAGCTTAGTCATTTGGAGTTGGGACGTTAATATTGAGATGATATATTATGAGATTTTCTCTGGATTGTAGTCGGACCTTACTTGAGCTAGGCAAATGCCTAAATAAGAGTATAACACGGTTCCCTAGCAGAAGTGCTAAGTGGTATAACACGGTTTTCTTGAGTCTTAGTTGATTAGGGGTGTAACATGGTTCCCTGACCGTTATTTATATTGATTACCCTACTTGAGCTAAGTAGACGCTTGACTAGGTGTGTAACATGGTTCCCTAGCAGAAGGGCCACAAGGTGTAACACGATTTCCCTGAGTCTTACACTAGTAGGGGTGTAACACGGTTCCTCACTTGGTATCTATATGGAGATATACATTTGCCATGAGCATAAACGGTGTGGTTGGTGACCCCGCGTGCTTTGGTAAGCGTCACTCGTCCCAGGATAAAGTTAGGGGTAGATGGAGATTAGCGAATATACTTTGGCATTGCATTCCATCATTTCCTATTGCGTGAGATTACATGGATTATTATTATGTATTGAAATATTAAGATATTGGAATAATGTGATTGTTACATTTATTGATGAGATGTATGGATTATTCTGTTGATCATGAATTTAATCATGAGATAAGAGATATAGCTAGGAACTATAGTGACCTGATTCTTGAAGTGGGATACGTAAGCAGTTTAGGCTTGAATAGCCTAAGTCCGATCTTAACTATGGGTAATAATAATTATGTATAGTCTTCTTACTGAGGATTAAATTATTAATATTATAAATTGTGCGACCCAAGGTGTAGGTTTGCTGTTTACATTTATAATGTTGTTAATTTGAGAAAATATAAACATGATTACAGTATTTGTTCTAATCGTTCAGTTCTTGGATATAGTTATTAGAAATGATGTTAAAGTGAATTATGTTATTGACCAATTTATAGTGATGTAATCAGATATTATTTTATATGGGAATGAATGACAATTTTGGGTATTCTAATAACTTTAACTCAATGGGAATTAAATTTGGATTGTACTTTATTATTTATTTTAGTTTTCACATTCCTATACCATCCGTCTTGGACAATGAAGTTTGGGGCATGACATAATGACTACTATTGAGCACATGTATTACCTAAGACACGTGTATGCCAAAGAGAAGGTCAAAGGTGGAGAGATGAAGGTTATGTTAATATTTAAGGCTACTAGAGTAGGACTATCAAGGAGTTTAACGAGCATATGAATAAGTTAGACCACCTGGATCCCAAAAGTAAGCCAAACATGTGGTTCAGAAAGGTAAATCGTGCATGTTTGGCCAAATCTCATTTCATTTACAGGACTAAATATGATGAGTTAGTCAACAATATGAATGAATCCTTCAACAGAGCTATTAAGGAGGCTGGGGATAAACTGATTCTCATAATACTTGAGTGGTTAAGGAGAATAATTGTAAATATTATCCCAGTAAAGAAACAAGGAATGGAAAAATATCTTGGATGAATTTGTCCCAATATTCAAATGAAGTTGGAGAGGAGCAAGTTAGCAAATGGACGTTTCATTCTTGTATTTTGTGGGGGTCCAAAGTTCAAGGTTGATGGTTATTGATCTAGACATATTGTGGATTTGAAAGCATGTACTTATAGCTGCAGAATGTGTGACCTAACAGGTATCCTATTCATTCATGCAATGAGCTGTGTTGCCTTTAATATGGTCTAACTTGAGGAATATGTGCATGGGTCTTACAATAAAGAGACTTGCTTGAGAGTCTACAGCTCAATGATCTTCTTTTTTTTTTTTTTTTTTTCGGAAGAGTACGGCTCAATGATCTACCCCGCACCTGAGGAACCTGATTGGACCGAGACTGGAATGGACCCCATTGCACATTTGTTTTAGAAAAAAACAACTTGGGAGACTCAGAAAATTAAGGAAAAGAGGTTCTGATGGGCCTATAGTTCCACACACTATTACATGGAGCGACAAGAGAGTTACATGAATTATGATATGCTAGATAAATTCATGGTGGTTTCTATTAATGATATGGTATAGTTGAGTCAAACGACGAACATGCTAATACAGAGGACCTTGATAGGAATTTTCAGAGAATGAGATTTCATAAATTAAAAATGAATCCATTGATATGTGCATTTGGGGATTCAGCAGACAATTTTTTTGACTCTTTGGTCCAACAAAGAGGTATAGAGGATTCTATGTTCATCAAAATGCTCTCGCTACATTTGGGTATTCAACACCAACCATATTCGGACATAATTAACATACAAACAACTAGGGGTGGATTCAGAATTTGAAATTGATCTGAGCTAAACAAAAAGTTTGAAAATAAAATGGATTAGGTTACAAAAATTTAAGTTAAACAAAAATTTTAAAAGAAAAAGTGGCCTAGACTAAAAAAAAAAGATGGGCTCAATTTAAAAAAAAAATTAACTAAATTTTTTCTTTTTGGGCCAAATTACCAGTCTTGCAGACCGGGTGAGCCCCATGTAGTTCGGCCACAGCAAACAACCAACGATGGCTGAGCATTACAGGTCACTTGGACAAGTTGCTTCTTATTTCACACTAAGGTGTAGATGTGCATCATGGATTCTTCTTATATGTTAAATTGTCTCTCTGCGGACGACAATTAACTATTTATTTTACAAGATCACCTGGCCACTTCACAAGCTACTTCCTGTGATCTCATAGAACACTATCTTCTTTTCTACATATATGAGTCGGATGTATAGCTGCAGTATTTAATTTTTTTCATCCTTTCTTGTACAAGTGCATTTATCTGCTTCTGTTATCATAAATTACTGTAAATAGTGATGGCTTGACCATTAAGTCAACGAAGCAATATCTTAGGTCCCCCCATGTCGGATGGCTTCAAAACTTTATATAATCTTAATTTATTAAATATTTTTTTGTCTTTTTAAAAATTTTTTTTGGCCTAATGCTATTTTTTTAATTTAAGGCAACAAGCCATGCTCAACTATAAAAATTAAGAGGTATACTAAAAAAAGATCCCGTTTAAAAAAAATAAAAAAAAGGATGGCCTAAAATTATTAGGTTCTGAAATTTAAATTAAGCTTAATTCAGGCCCAAATTAACTAGACCTAGAATTCTATTATAATTACAAATTTTAAAGCATTTTGTGTGAAGTTTTAGTAGATATATTTTATTGTATAGCTAAAAATTCACCAATCTAAACATTATGCAGCTCTTTAAAAAAAATAAAAAAGAAAAAATCAGATTCTATCATCTCTCCCCACTCTATCTAAAGTTTTCCATTCTCTTTGTGTTCACATTCTACCCTCGCTTTCAATATATTATCTATCACATATATTTTTTTTAATATTTTTTTATTATAAAACAAAATCTCAAGCTAAATACTAACAAAATTAATTGAGATTATTATCAAGTAATCTATTAAGATAATTTTTTTATTAATGTATATAATTTATATATTTTATTTTTGATTTATATACAACTCGCGTTATGTTTAGAAGTTGTCAGATATTTCATGCTTAATTATAGGAAAAACTCGCGTCATTCAAACATTTCGCTTTATACCTCGTAATAGTTTGAACCAGATTTGATTGTAAACTTGTCATTGCTTGCAACCAATTATAAGAAAAAAGTTGTAGAGTTGGGTTTGGGTTATTTGTTAATTGCATGTTAAATTATTGAGGATTATGTAAATGTAAAGTATAAACTATGGTATAATTGTGGTTTATAGTACACATTGATTTTGGATGTAGTTCGAATGATAAGTGCTACAACCTGCCCAAAAAAAAAACCGATAATGTGTAGGTAAATGAATCCCTTTTGTTTATGTTTTGATTAAATTAGAATGCAACTTTGTTTTATTAGTTACTAAAATGTCTTCTTACCATTTTTAAATTTGTTTTAATCTCCTATATATATAACTAAGGCATTCATGTCCACTTCAAATTTCATCTTATGTATATAACAATTGATTAAATTTAAAATATTACCTTTTTAAATATAATGTATTACTATTACCAATACTACTACAAAATTACACTATTTTATAAAAAAAAAAAGAGAGTAACTAAATTAAACTTACCTCCCCTCAGCATTTAAATAATTAGATTTGTTACCCTTTAATATTAAAAAATATATTTATTTTCTTTATTTTGAAATATTATTAATATTGACCATCTACTATTAAATTAACTATTAAAATTTAATAGAAAATGTCTAAATAATCAAATTTTAATTTTTTTTTCCATTTTGTCCCTTTTCTCTCAAATATCCGTCAACTTTCTTTATAAAAATTCTCAAATTTTGAAAAACAAGTATAGATAAGGGATAAATTAAGAAAATGACTTAAAATTTTGATTATTCTAACATTTTTTTGTTGAATTTTAATGATTGATTTAACAAAGAGGGATCGATGTTAATAATATTTCAAAATAAAAGTAAGTATTTTAAATGTTAAAGAACAGTAAATATAATTGTTTGATTAATTAAGAGACGTAGGTGTAATTTACTTAAAAAATAATTACGACGACGTTGGTAACATATTTCATATAAAATCAAACATTAAGTACATGCACAATTAAAATTTAAACAAATAAATAGACAAAATTCTAACATAATCTAGTTATTATTATATAGGCAAGTTTTTGCATTTGACAGCTGACACGGTTCTATCAACATGGGGACCACCTACAATCATGTTAGGAGGAGGTGTCATATCTTCAAGGTGTGAGAACTCGACACATCCTTCTTTACTCATTATAAGACTTTAAGTTGATATATTCTTCAGCTACCAAGTGTCCTTTTAATTAATCTCATCGCCCCCACCTCAATCATATTCCTTTAAGACTATGTTTGGGAACAAATTCATTTGCAAAGGGAAAAATGTGCCCGCGCCTTGAATACGTCGAGGGAGCAAAAAAATGAGAAAAAAATTGAATATATTATTTTTGAGTTAAAAATAAGAAAAAAATAATATAGTTTATTAAAAAAATAATTTTTATATAATTATTTGTAAAAGACGAGTACATAGAAAAAGGGCATTTGGAGGCATAAAATTTGGTAATTTTTAGTAATTTTTAATCAAAAGTTGCTAATTGTAATTTTTGGTGTATTTGTGAAGTAAGTTACAAATTTTAGCAACTTTTTACAATTTTTAGATGTTTGATAAAATTTTTGGTAATATTTAGTAATTTTTTACAATTTTAGCAACTTTTTGTTTGGAAAAACTTTTAGTAACTTTTAAGTAGAACAAATTATTGTAGCAAAGTAAAAAATGACAAAAATTGAAATTTACAAACCACCTACTTTATAATTTTTGGTAAATTTTTACATAATTTTATACTGCCAAACGAGGCCAAAGCATGGAATTAATATTGGAGCTAAGTGGAACTTAAAAAAAAAAAAGGTCGTCTGTTTGAATATAAAATATTTTTGAAAATTGTTTTTATTAAATTTTTTTAAAAAATATTATTTAAAATATAAATAAATTTATTTTTTACTAAAAATATTTTACATTAAAACAAATATGACCTTAATATTTTACCAAAGAAATTGAAAGATGAGAATTTTTATAAATTAGGATGCATGTGTTGATTATGGAAGGATTTACTCTGTTTATTTCTCCCTCTAAACCCTCATTTATAGTTTCTTTTAATTTAAAAAATAAAAATTAAAACCAGAGAAATTGGGAAGAGAGAAAAATAAGATTAATTATGAAAAATTAATGTTTTTCTAATTTGATTTTTAGATAATAGAGAAAAAATATTTTTTATTTGATCGCGGAATTAATAATAAGATAAAAGATATAGTAACTGATATATTAAAAACTTAGGAAGAAAGAGATAAAAAAATAGTAGATGAATAAAAGAAGAAGATCACTTGTATATTTAGTAGAAACTCCAAAGGTAAAGGCCGGGGGGGGGGGGGGATGGGATTAAGGGAAAAAAATTAGTAGATGAATAAAAGAAGAGGATAACTTGTATATTTAGTAGAAACTCCAAAGAAAAAAAAGGGGGGGGTTAAGGAAATGATGTGGAAATAAAACGACTTTTCTTTTACCTATTTTTTCCATAGGTTTTCTCCCTTGCAAATTTAGAAAATCAAACATTGGTGAGAGGCTTTTTATTTTCCCTTTCTTCCTTACTTTTTTTCCCTCAAAGAAGTCTATTTTTTCCTTTTTTTTTTTTAAAAATAGAAATGTAGTTTAAAAGAGTTTGAATAGGTGCCGTTGAACTTCCTATTTTACTTAATGAAAAGTTCACGAGGTGCAAAATATAATTGACATACTTAAAATTGCACTAACATCATGTTTTTAGGTTTTGAGTTTAAAATTTATTAGCTCAATATTATTTCTGCTCGGCAATAAAAAATACTATTAGAACTGCTCGCCACATCAACTAGTAAAGTCAAACTCAAGCCTGCAGAGTACAAGAAATCAGAAGTTATGGATGAGAGGGTCCCTGACTAGAAAATCCTCTTATGATAAAGCCAAAAAATAGTTTGAGTCAATTGTAAAAGAAAGAATAATATAATTAGCAGATAATAGTGAGCTTATCTAAGTTTTGAGATTAAGTCTTATATTTATAGTAAGATAGTATAAATAAATTAATATATAAATAATTGAATTATAATGATTTCGTACCTCATATATATATCACAAAGCACCAAGCATTTTACTTTCCTTTAAATACCTTTTATTTCACATTTAATGCTTCTCACCCTGCATTAAATGTGCGTCAGCATAAGGAGCGTCTAAATAGATAGGATACAACATTGAGGAATGTTAAAATGTTACATCTGTCTGCCACTTGTAAAGATATGAACTAATTAAGCTTAATAAATTCAATTTATTTATTGCCATTTTATATTTATAATTAGAATTACACCATCAAGTGGTGAGTCTAATTGCAGCAATTTTATGATAATTAAAATTAATGCCGAGTATATTGTTACTGTGCTCGGGACAATGCCACATGTGTAATGTTATTGTGCTTGGAAGGATTCCAAGAGTTCCTAATTAGTCTCATACCAAAAATTTCCATTTAATTATCAAGTTGGTATAGTTTTAAATTTAACCAACTCCGTTTTATATACATGTGGCTTAAAAATTTCGATTCGATTGAAGTCGAGTCGATTCCGAATCTAAAATAAATTTAATTGGTTCGATTCATAAAAATAGAAAACATATTAATAATACAATTTTATTTATAATAATTAAACTTTATCTTAATGAAATATTTTTATTTTATTAAAATATTTAACTTTTTAAAATTGAAGTAATTTAATAAAATATATTTAATTTGATTAATTTTATCCAGAGGGGGTCGCAGCTTGCCCGCAAGAAGCACGTGGCTTCGGGCTGAACTCGCATCCTACCCAATGGGAGCTCGCAGGTTTAGGCTACCAATTTTCAAATTCCACTAGGAGGGGTCTCAGGCTACCGATAGGCAGCCTCGCACCCTCAGGCTTCAACTAGTTTAGGTTCTAAATACTGTGTATCGTCTTCCTTAGCCAATCTCAGCTAAATCTAATCAACTCAGGTCCAATATTCATTAATGCGAATATGAATATGTGTCAAAATCTCATCACAACAAATTCTATAAATTTCATTTCAGTTATAATTCAAGAAAATTCCACAACCTAGCACATATATACATATCTATACACATCTATATGCATATATACTCAAATCTCCAAAACTCAACAATAATCAACAAATAATATATCAAAATCTTCCTAACAACAAGTAGAGCACAAATCTAAATCCCACCTCCCTCGAATCCAAAGAGAAAAAAGAAACGAGAAGATTTGGGTTTTGGCTCCCAAACTTTCGGCGTCGATTTCTCCCACCTCGAGCAAAACTAGAGAAAACAAACACTGCCACGATATTCACAATGTTAAATACTACCCCGTTCCATTGATCTTCCTTCTCGGGGCACACTTTCTCTCTCTACTCTCTCTTTCCCCTCTTTTCTCTCTCTCTTTTCTCTCTGTGATCAAGAACCCACGGGAGAAGAAAGATAAAAGAAGAAAGAAAATAAAAGAAAAATAACGAAGGAAAAAAAAGAGAGAAAAAGGGCTGGGCCTTTGACCCAGTTATCCAACCTAATATCACTTGGAGCCAAACACGACGCATGAAAAATAAAATAAACCCAACTAGATAGACCCAATCTCAGTCTAAATATTTTATTAGTCCAAAATAATACATAAATAGTTAAAAATAAATACCGGTGTTATAAACGGAGTTTGAATGTAAGAACCCAGAATTTTAAAAAATATATATACTTTTATTTTATTCAAATTTTAGTATTTAAATTTTATTTTATTTATTTTATGTGTGACATGTTTATTTAATAGGTTGTGTGTGTGTGAGAGAGTGGGGGGAGGAGTTATGACAAGAAATTATTGTCATAAGAGAGGCCAAACGGTTACAGCTAGGAATTTGTGGTTTAAAGGTGTATTGATAGGTAAGTTATGGTGGTACATGTAACAGAAGGGAAAGATGAAGCATTTTTACATAAACCACTCTTCCTAATCTCCCATCATTTTCTTCACATACATAACTTGCACCAGAGAGTTTTCTCTTTCCCGTTATTCTTCTACTTTGGTTCAAAAGTTCCAACAAGAGGAGGTTGGTACAATCATACCTATTAAGAGAGATCGGTGTAAGACGAACGAAGTCTCAAGTTAAGTTCGAAAGAAGGGATCACCGAAATCACTCTAGAAGGTCAACTTGAGTTGGTAGTAACACAATACACACCGATCGTCTACGTGTGTAGTGAGGTAGGTGGGATTGTGTTTATTTGATATATTTTTTTTATCATGTCATGTATATATATATATATATATATATGCAAGAGATGAAAAACTTGTTCTATGAATTGATTCTTGATTATGTGAAATTTTGAAACTTTTACACTAAAATGGGTACACTGTTTTCCCATAAAAATCATACTTAGAGATTGATTTTATTCTTGAAACTTTTATATGTTAAATTAGACATGTAGATGAGTTTCCTGTAAAAATTTCATAATTTTTGAAATTTAAATGAATTTATTAAAAATAGTCAAACTTGACTGATTGGTTGGAATTTCTATGCTAGGATCAGCACACTGTTTTTATATGAAATTCATACTTAGAGGTCGAATTAATTTTTGATAGTACATATCCAAACTAATATCCAATAAAAATTTCATATTTTTTTGAGTTAAAATGGATTTTACAAAAATCATGAAATTTGACTATTTATTTTAAATTGCTGCACTGACAGGAGTTTGATTTTTGGTATAAAAATGATACCTGGAGATTAAATTTATTTCTAAGAATTTTATATATGAAACTAGACATGTTGGATATTCTACAGTAAAATTTTTATAAGTTTTTGACAAATAATTTATTTTATAAAAATATTGAAACTTGGCTGCTTATTTTACGTTGCTGTGCTAACAACAGTCAGGTATTTGGTATAAAAGGTATAAATAAAAGTTGATATAATTTTTAAAATTTTTATATGTTAAACTAGATATATGAATGAGCTTTCTGTAAAAATTTCAAAATTTTTGGATTTAAAATGGATTTTATAAAAAATCATGAAAGTGAGCTGTTCTGTATGGTTCTAACAGAATACCCATTTAGTATTCTTAAAATCTGTATTATATGGCTTTATGAATAAATTTTAAATTTTGTTTTTATGAAACTGGAGTTAATTATAAGTATTTTAGGTTTTTGAATTAGTGTAAAATATTTCATTTTCTATTTTTTTATGAATTATCAAAATTTATGTCTTGAATCCTTCATTGTCATGACATGCTTGATATAAAATTTTATTTACCAAGCTAGCCACATATATATTCCTAAATATGGTTGCATAATATTTATTTGATAAATCTTGTATGAGAATATTTTTATGGAAGGGCAACATGAAACTTTGGCTTGAAACACATTCACACTTCATAAAACTTATAAAGTAAAGGAAATAACACAAAAAAATCAAATTAGGGAGAACTTTTGTGTATGTTGTGCTATTAATTAAAGGAATTGCTTGAGATTTGATTTTTGGGTTATTGGGGTCATTAAGGGTACTAGAAAGAGTGGATTCTAGAGCCCAAGGGTTGGAAACCCCAAAACCTGCACAGGGTGGTTAGCATAACCAGTAGGCTAGAAACCTACAAAATGCATATATAGCTTATTCAAGTGTATATTTAGTATCGAGACTGCGGGACCAGTTTGCCTATTAAGGTAAATGAGTACATTTGGGACTGCAGGACTAATTGTACCCCATGACTGAGGTCTGGGGATCTGATGAGTATATCTAGGACTGCGGGACTAGTTGTATCCCACAGCTTAGGCCTGGGGAGTTATTTTGGGTTTAATTCTGATGCCACAGACTAAACTTGCAGTGTACCTGACCCATAGTATAATATTAATGTATGGTGATGTGAATGATGTGAAATAATTTATTCTTAGCATGAGACTGCGGGATCATGACTGAGTAACTTTATTATTTAAATGAAATGATTAAATATGGATATTTTGAAAATTTTAAGATTTTAAACTTTATTCTTATTGCTTAGTGTTAATAGCTTTGCATGATTAAGAAATTATATTTTATAAATACTTTCTGAGCACACGTGAAATTTAGTGCTCACCACCTACTACAGTTGGTAATGCAAGGGTTAATGCTTGTGATGGACCAGTGGATTAGCTAGGCATCTTGGGTTGTTATAGCTAGATGATTTGTTTTATTTTGCATTCCAATAGTTAAATTTTAATGGAGTATTGATTTGGGCCCACATTTGTGGCATGGTTTTGTCGTCCATTTTTAGGATATTTTAAAGATATTTTGAATATTTAAAAATTTGAATAAATACTTACTTTAATTAGCCTTCGCTCTGATATGGTACATTTTTCATGGTTTGATATTTATTTTTTTAGGTTTCGTTCCAACGTCCTCGGTCGTGAATTTCGGGGCGTAACATTGAATAATTAATTTTAAAAGTTAAATTTTTTATAGTTATCTTTAGTCATGAAAATTTGATATAATAAATTTTCTTAATTGATTTTTCAATTAACGTTAATTGGTAAACCGAACCAAACTATTCATGATTCTGTTAATTGGTAAACCAAACAATAAAATTTATTATTAATTTAAGCTCCATAACTAAAAGACAATATATATTAAATTTAATTTTAATAACTAATTATCCAAAATAATGTTATCTCTAATTAGTAAATTAAAAAGACAAATATATAAAATTTAATTTTAGAACTAACAATCCAAACTACTCAAATTTCTTTAATTATCTACACTCAATTTTTCATTAATAAGGAAATCAATTAGTACAATTTATTATATCAAATTTTAAAGACTAAAATATAGATATAAAAAATTTAGATTTTAAAATTAATTATCCAAACTCCTTATTATTAAATCAATGAGTAAAATTTATTGTTAAAGCAAATTTTATGATTAAAAAAATAAATCGATAAAATTTAAATTTTAGAATTAATTATTCAAATTACTTATGCCTTTAAGGGCACTTTGATTAATATTATTTTTAAAAAATAAAAATAAAAAAGTAAGATATGATTTTGTAAGAAAAAATGAGAAGAGAGAAATAAATATTAATATAAAAGTTCATTCATTTAATAGATAATAAATATCTCATTAAATTCCCATTTAATAAATAAGAATAAAATTGTCAAATTATAAAAAGTGTATTAGATATCTTTGATTCACTAGCTTAATAAGGATAAAAGTGTCAAAATATAAAAACAATATTAAATTTGCTCTGGCATTAATATTTTTTTGCTTTGGCATTATCACTCTCTAAATAACCCACTATATTATAAGGCGTACATTTGGTAGGATGACGGTCGGATAAGGGGTTGAAGGGGACGCAGGGGGTTGAAGTCGACCCCTTGACTTCAACGGCTGCAGTCAATTGGAATGACGTCGTGTCACTAGGAACGCCTAATGGCTTTTTCTTTTTTTTTTTTTTGTTATTTTTCAAGACAACGCGATGTCTTGATTGTCTTTTGTGAGAGAGAGAGAGAGAGAGAGAGAAAAGAGTGCAAATTGAGATAGGGAGGAAGCAGTCTTGAGTGGCTTTTATGTCAGAATAGAAAAAATTTATAAATAAAAATAATTAATTTTTTAATTAATTAAGTTACAAAATAAAATAAAATAAAATTATTTTAAATTTAATTAAATAACTTTGGACAACTTTTAAGTGTGCAGTAAAACAAATATAAATAAATAAAATAAAAATAATTAATTTTTAAAATAATTAATTTTTAACATGTTTGTTAAAAATATAAATATTAATAAATTTTGTTATAATTTTTAACATATTCTCTTGTACCAAATTAAGTTTAAGTATTTTTGTCAAAATTTGTGAAAGTTTATTTATAAAGGTAATTATGTCCATTCAAATTATATATAAGAATAGAAATTTGTAATTTTGTTAACTTACGTCTAGTAAAGTACCAAACTTTGGTGTTTTAAGTATTTGGTAAAATACCAAAAGTTTTCAATAATTTTATATGGCATGTTGAACACATTAAGGTAAGAAATAAAATATTTTAAAAGTCGCTAAAAATTATTTAATCATATTTAAAATATTTTTTATTTTATTTTATTTTCTAATTACTTAATCATATTTAAAATATTTTTTGTTTTATTTTATTTTCTAACTCAATTACATAAAAAATTAATTATTTTTAATATGGTTAAAAAATAAAATAAAATAAATTGAATTAAATTATTTTACTTTAAAAAATAAAATAAATAAGAATTTTTAATAAATTTTGATAATTTTTTGTGTATTCGATAAAAATTCTGGTAACTTTTGAATTGTCTTAAAGTAAAATAAACACTATAACTCTCGCTAACTTAGCAAAAAATTAATATGTTCAACATGTCACATAAAATTATTGATAACTTTTGGTGCTTTACGAAATACTTAAAACACCAAAGTTTGTGTTTTGTTTAAATTTTTTTATCCTCCAAACGTGAGCTGACAAAATTACAAATTTCTATTCTTATATATAATTTGAATGGGCATAATTACCTTTATAAATAAAATTTCACAAATTTTGACAAAAATATTTAAACTTAATTTGGTACAAGAGAATATGTTAAAAATTATAACAAAATTTACTAATATTTATATTTTTAACAAACATGTTAAAAATTAATTATTTAAAAAATAAATTATTTTTATTTTATTTATTTATATTTGTTTTACTGGATACTTAAAAGTTGTCCAAAGTTGTTTAATTATATTTAAAATATTTTTATTTTATTTTATTTTGTAACTTAATTTATGAAAAAAATAATTATTTTTATTTATAAATTTCTTCTATTCTGACAGAAAAGCCACTCAAGACTCCTTCCTCCCTATCTCAATTCGCACTCTTCTCTCCCTCTCTCTCTCAAAAAGCAATCAAGTCATTGTGTTGCCTTGGGAAATAACAAAACAAACCAAAAAAAAAAAAAAAAAAGAAAGAAAAAGCCATCAGGCGTTCCAAGCGAGACGGAGCCATTCCAAGCGAAACGACGTTGTTCCAATTGACTGCCATCGTTGAAGTTAAGGGGTCAGCTTCAACCCCCTTGTGTCTGGCTGAAGGTGGTTTTAAAAGTATGAAGTGGTAAATCTTATTCTTTGAAAAGAGAAGTTTAAATATCGAGAAGTCTCACGTAATCTTAACTCTATTCTTTTAATTTGTTCACCTCATTTATTACAATATTTATTTATGACAATATTATTTTTTCTTTTTTTACTTAATTGTCATATTTAATTTATGTATTTTTAAATTAATAAATTTTACATAAATTCTAATTAATTATAAGAGATATTAATTTATGTTAATACACATGAAAAGTTTTTAAGTTCAATACTTAAAATTTCATAAATATAAATGCAACCTAAATATATTTGAAAAATTATTTTTTACAAAAAATTTATATTTAAATTATTACTCCTTCAATTTAATAAATTTTAAAATTAATGACAATCTCATATTAAATTATCTTTAAGATATTATTAAAAAAAAAGCACATCAAGCACATACACACTTCATTTAATTTTAATATTTCTAGTGAAAATACTTAATTTGAAACATGAATAAATAATCAATAACTATTAACTTTTTAACAAATTGATGTTTGTAAAAATGTATTAAATTTAAATGTCATATACAAATTTGTACAGTAATAATATAAATTAAAAAAGTTAGGTAATGGTTTTACATATGGAAAAAATTGATTTTTATTTTTACAAAAAATAATATTATTAAGGATAATATGCTTACGACATTTCTCAATTTATTCAATTTATAAATTTTTTTATTTAAGTTAAGTTTAAAACGCTGTTTTCTTAAATTCAAATTATTTTTTAAATTTGAAAGTTAATAAATACAACACCACATTCACAAGAAAAAATATTTATTACATTGAAATATGCAAATTTAGTAACAATACTATGTATAAATAATTGAACATAAGTTATATAATTTTTCTAGTCATAATCAATAATTAAATGTACTAATATCAAATTATAATAATTAAAATGTATATACTTTTGAGAAATATTTGTAAAGTTCTTATTTTTTTATTAAAAATAAAAAAATAAGAACTTTTTCTTTATCTTAGTTTTTTTATTTTAAAAATAAGAAAAATAATAATGAGATATTATTAAAATTGAATCATTTAATGAAATAGTGTAGTCAAGAAAACAGGGCAAATGTAGCCAAGTTATATAATTATGGTTCAAAAGATGTGCTTTAAACACCTAATAAACTAAACTAAGAAATAAAAATAAATGGGTATCGAACTAAACATTAGAAATGACAATGATTATTCGAACTTTTTTATCCACTCAATTAAATTTAAATTAAATAAATTTGAACTCAATTAAAATCATTAGCAGATAATGAGTTTAAATGGCTTGATGATACAATCCATTAATCACCTAGTTATTTTTTCATTAGTTAGAGTAAACACCAATTTTTAATTTAATCTAATATTAATAATATATAAATACTTTTCAACAAATAATTTTCAAGAAAAAAATTAAAGTAATGTTTTTTTTTTTCAAAATAATACTCTAAAGGAAAATTTTATTAAAGTACAGGTTATTACAGGATTAATATATCATTTTGATAATATATATGTATATTTACTTTTAATTACAGAACTTTCACATCAATTTGGTAGATTACATATATAAGTATAATTTGTAGACAAACATTTCATACTGAAATGCTTTGCCAATTATTTAAATTTTCATATTTTAATATACTACTACTACTACTACGTAATAGGCATCGGTTTAATGCATAAATGCGTAATATATATATATATATAACAGAGGCATTAGTTATTTTAAATTTAAGTATAAATAATGTTTTATTTAATTATCAACTTTTCTTAATAATTTTTAAAACAAAACTACAAATTTATAATTCACAAAAAATTTCAAATACTGAAAAAAATATATATTTAATATAATTTAATTATAATATTTATTAAAAATAATTTCACAAAGTATATTTTAAGTTAATTTAATTTAGTTATAATTTATTAATTAATTAAATTAAATTAAATATATTAAATTATTTCAATTATATTATTTATGGAAATAATTTAATTAAAAAATAAAATAACTTAAATACAATTTAATTATATTCTTCGATAGAAATAATTTAGTAAAATATATTTTATATTAATTTAATTAAATTAAATAATTTATTTATTTATTTATTTATTCAATTATATTATTTATTTCTTAAATTAATTTAATTAATTAACTAAATTACATTATTTACTAAAAATAATTTAATAAAATATATCACATTAATTTAATTAAATTAAATAATTAATTCATAATAATTATTTAATTTAATTAACTCAATTATATTATTTATTTTTTTAAATTAGTTAATTAAATTATATTATATAAGTAAATAAATAATAATTATTTAGTTTAAATTAATTAATTCAATTATATTATTTATTTTTTTAATTTAATTTAATTATTTATTAAAAATAATTTTAACTTAATAAAATATTTGAATATACTAATTCATTTTATTTTGATGTGGCAAAAATGGACAAAATGTTAAAGTTAATAAAATATTTATAATAGGCAAAAATGAGAGAGTGGAAACACCTTTGTTTTTGTTTATATTTTTTTGTTTATATTTATAGAAGGGAGACGGGTGCAATCAATGGTGCCTAATGTCCAGCAACCGAGTGCTATTGAGTCAAGGATTCTTACGCAGCAGCTGGTCGAGGTGATGGTGATGCTGGTTGGCAATGCTCCGGTGAATCAGTTTACACTAGAAAGGTTTTGGAGGTTGAAGCTGTAGGAATTAGGAATGCATGGAATATGTTTTTAAAAATTTTTTAAATCGGCCATGCATAAAATAATATAAACTTCTTATACTTATGTATTCAAAATATAAAAATAAATTCAAATCAATAAACAAAACTGACCTTTCATTATTTATTGATTTGATCTTGGTTTCTCGAACTTTTCTTTCTTGATTGTTAAGATGCCTAGATTTTTTGCTCTTTCTCCTATTAGGATCCTTTTAGGGTTTTTCTGACGTCTTAGATTGTGTGCGCAACTTAATAGACTAATCTTTGTATAGGCAAGAGTAAAGGACTTAGCTACAAATAAACTTAAGCTGGCTAATTAGGAAACTACTCATAATTATCTCATAATTACAGATACATTCTCTAATAAGTATACCTTACTCTACTAAAAAGGTATAACTGAACTCTAACCCATGTTTATTGAAATAATTTCATAAACCACCTTGTTCACTCATTAAATTTGCAATTAAGCCACTCTACTAAATATTGAGTCAATTAGAATTTAGAAGTTATCCAATTCCAATTGATACATTCTTCTATATTCTAAAAACTGTTATTCTAATCATTTTGTGTTGGTCACCATCTCAATAACAAATTATTAAGATAACCAGATTTGGATTTAATGATTAGTTAATATTATTATTTTGGATAATATCCCTATTTTAAATGAGATTGTGGGTTCCTTCTTGATAGTGTATGTTCCCTAATTTTATGTAATGATTTCTCAAAACACTAAGGTGTTGACCTAATGATCATAAGTCTCACTCTTGATAAATTAAAGTCATCATTACTTATATAGTGTCTATCACTATCTCAGGATTTAGAGCAATTGCTTAGAGTAAACATAAAAAATACATCAATGTGAATAATATAGCTTAGATATGTTTCTTATTATTATCCTGTTTAGTGTCTTCCACACCAGTGCTTTAGATTCAGAGTCTACTACTCTAATAATTGAAATAAATCATTCTGTCATATAAGAATCTAAAATATTACAGTTTTTTAGTTGAGATGTCTCCATCTTATCACTGACCGCGAACTAATCTAGATTGGTCAATACTTAGATTTATATCTCCTGTGTATGAAACACTTTCATGCACATAAACCAAGTTCATTAATCAATCAAGAATTACATTTATCATGTGAAAGACATGCATCCATAAGAAAATAAAGAACTTCAAATAAACTAAATATGAATTCTTTATTAAAATAAAATTAGTTTATCATCTAATATGTGACTTTAAGGCACATATCCCAACAAACTCTCACTTGTACTTAAGTCATTGACTCATTACATCTTACCCCCATCCTATCAACATGAGACTCAAAAACCTTTATAGGCAAAGCCTTAGTAAATTGATCAGCTAATTTATTTGTTGATGCAATCTTTGTCGCAACGATGTCACCTCTGTGAGCAATGTTTCTGATTAAGTGATATTTTCTCTCTATGTGCTTCCCACCCATATGGTTTCTTAGCTCATTAGATTGAGCTACAGCCCCACTATTATCATAATAAAGCGTAATAGGCGACTTAGCAAGTGGTACCACTCCTAGTTCTATAGGGTACTTCTTGAGCCAAACTGCCTCCTTAGCTACTTTTGAAGTTGCCACATATTCTGCTTCAGTGGTAGAGTCAATAATACACCATTGCTTAATATTTATCCAACTGATAGCTCCTCCACCAAGAGTAAACACATAACTAGATGTTGATTTTCAGTAATCCTTATCTGACATGAAGTCTAAATTAGTATATCCAATAGGAACTAGGATTCCACCCCCCTAAACCAGCATATAATCTTTAGTTTTGCTCAACTACTTAAGAATATGTTTTACAATAGTCCAATGTTTTGGTCCAGGATTAGATTGATGCTGGCTGAAGATGCCCGTTGCAAAATAGATATCTGATCTTGTACACAGTATAGCATACATGAGGCTCCCTATTACCAAAGCATATGGGACTTTCTTTATATGCTCCTTCTCTAGAGGTGTCTTAGTACACCGGCTTTTAGACAGAGGCACTCTATACCTAAAAGGTACCATACCCTTCTTGGAGTTATGCATAGCATATTTGATTAGTATCTTGTCAATATATATAGTCTGAGATAGGCCTAAAATCTTGTTCTTATGATCTTGCAAAAGCTTGATCCTAAGGATGTAGCTAGCCTCTCCCAAGTCTTTTATATCAAACTGTTTCGCTAACCAGACCTTAACTGTGGATAACATACTAATATCATTTCCAATGAGTAAAATGTCATCCACATATAGGACTAATAAAACCACCACACTCCCACTACACTTCTTATACACAGAAGGTTCATCCGAATTTTGATCCAAACCGAACGATTTGATCGTTTGATCAAAACAGATGTTCCAACTACAAGGTGCTTGCTTAAGTCCATAAATAAACTTGTGCAACTTACAAACCATATGCTTCTGGCCCTTAGCTATAAACCCTTCTGGTTGTATCATATAAATGTTTTTATCAAGATGGCCATTAAAAAATGCCATCTTAACATCCATTTGCCAAATCTCATAATCAAGATAAGCTTCAATGGATAAGAGGATACGAATAGACTTAAGCATAGCAACTAGAGAAAAAGTTTTTTCATAGTCGATACCCTCTTTTTAAGTAAACCCTTTAGCCACCAGCCTAACCTTATAGCTCTCAACAGACCCATCTGATCATCTCTTTCTTTTGTAAACCCATTAATAGCCAATAGGTTTAATATTCGTAGATGGTTTTACAAGTTTCTAGACTGATTGGAGTATATAGATTCCATTTTAGCTTTTATATCCTTTTGCCAAGAATCTGCATTTATATCAAAAATAGCCTCATTATAGCTGGAAGGATCAGGTTGTTGTTTTCCCTGGAGATTCTCTCTAAAGAATATATACCTGTCAAGTGTCTTGACAATCCTCCCACTACGATGAGGTTTCAATGTATCAAAAGAAGTGGGTGACATAGTATGTGGAGTATCCTAAGGAATGATTGTGTCAGTTCCTGTCAATGAGAACTATATACCTTATCTAGCTGAACTCTGCTCTTGGGTTTCTGGTCCATAATATAATCATCTTCCAGGAAGACGGCATTTATGCTAACAAATACCTTCTGCTCTTTGGGATTATAAAATAGCCAACCATTCGTTCCTTTTGGATATTCTATGAAATAGCTCAATTCTAATCTCGATTCTAATTTATCAATCTTACCTTTCAACACGTATGTAGGGTAGTCCCATATCCTATAGTGTTGTAGACTATGACGCCATCTAGTTTATAACTCAGTAGGAGTCTTAAGAGCAAACTTAATTGGTAAAGAGTTCATAATATATATAATTGTTTCTACGGCGTATCCCCAAAGGAATATAGGTAAATCAGAATAACTTATAATTGATCTTACCATATCTAAAAGAGTCTTGTTTCTTCTCTCAGCTATACTATTCTGTTGAGGCATACCTAGTGCAGACAATTGAAATATAATCTTATTATCTAAAGAATATTTACTAAAGTTACTGGAGAGATACTCACCACCTTGATCATATTTAAGTGACTTTATGTTCTTATTTAATTATTTTTCTATCTCAGCCTAAAACTCTTTAAACTTTTCAAAAGTTTCATACTTATGGTGCAACAGATAGATATAACCATACCTAATCATCTGTGAAAGTGATGAATATTTATAGCCTCCTTGAGCTCCAACATTCAGAGGTCCACACGCATCTATGTGAACTAACTCCAGTAAAGCTTTGACTCTGTTCCCCTTTATAGAAAAGGGTCTCATGGTCATTTTACCCTCCAAGTAGGATACATTAGTTGGTAATGGCTCCATTGCTGATGAAGATAAAGTACATTCCTTCTTGTTATCCTATTCAAATTAATATGACCAAGCCTCAAATGCCAAAGATATGTTAGATTATTTGAAAAAACTTTTCTTTTAAGATTTGGTGAAATGAATAATAATGCTGATGGTTGTGAATTGCTACTTTCTATGTCATGAATCTTATTCAATTGTGGAGTAATCAAATATAAGCCATTGGTCAATGTACTAGAACAAATAAAAGAACCATTTAATTTAATAGTAATTGAAAAGTTAAAAACAACTGAATATCATTTTTTAATTAAACAAGAAATTGAAACTAAAATTCTTCTAATGCTAGGTACATAAAGGCAGTTTTCTAAAACTAAGGTTTTATCAGTAAGAAATAATCTAACTAGTTCAACTGAAATAGCAACAATCTTAGAGCCATCATCAAGGTACAAGCAAACGTCTCCATCACTTAGCCTCTTGGTTTCCTGAAACCCCTACAACGAATTACAAAAGTTGCCATGAAATCTAGACACCAACAATATAAAGTACCTGCGAAATAGCTTACTTTAAATAACAAGTGATTCAAGTATACCTGCACGATCCTGTGCTAGATAGGTAGAACAATTCCTTTTCTAATGTCCTTCCACGCTGTAGTGGAAATATTTTCCTTTTGGATTAGCATTTTCTTTCTCTTTATTTCCTTTGTTCACAATTGGGATAGCGCTAGCATCCTTGGTGCCTTTGGGACTAGCTTTCTTCTGTCCCTTGCCTTTATGCTTAAACTTGGAAGAAGAAGCTGTAGCAAAATAAACACTAGGATTGTTCTTGATAATACCCTCTGCTACCTTTAGAGCATTAGCAAGCTTTGCTAATGAAAAATCAAGTTTGTTTATGTTAACATTTAACTTGAACTGGTTAAAAGAGTCTAGCAGTGACTTAAGGATAATATCAATTTTAAACTCTCCATCAATTTCTACCCTAAGGAGCTCCAATATGTTTAAATAATCCATCAATTTTAAAGCATGTTCTTCCACTAGTGTTCCTTCAACAATCTTAGTGTTCAATAATGCTTTCATGGTAATCGACCTAAGAGGCCTACTTTGTTCCCCAAATATCTCCTTAAGACTAAGCATGATATCATAAATGGTATCCATGTTCTAGTGTTGATGCTGTAAGACATCAGATGTTGATGCTAGAGCATAACACTAAGCCATCTTATTAGCCTTCATCCATTTTATGTGACAATCATGCTCCTCCTGAGATGCACCTTCTGCTAGTAATGTTGGACATACAGTAGTAAGAACACAATTGTACCCTTTAGCAGTGATTATAATATCGAGGTTCCATTTCCAATCAACATAATTTGGCCTAGTGAGTTTGTTTTGATTGAGTATGATAGAGAGAGGATTAAATGATAACATCTGATTAAAATATAAGAAAAACATTATTAAATATGGACGTAAACAAAAAATATACTTTTGTTTTCAGTAACTAATAGTGTTATCCTTAAGACATTATAAATAAATATATAAGCTCTTAATCCATATAAATAACACGCTTCATGGGAAAGTCAAATGTTACTTATATAATTAAAAGGATGAAATCCTTTATAATATCAACTAGGCATCTAATATCATATGATATTATAATACCCTATATTTGGTCTTCAAAAGAAAAATAACTAAGTCGTGGGGACAACAGTATTTTCTTTTCGATCAAGTGCAAACTATTATCTCAAATGAAAGACGACCGTTGTCAGTAAGCGTTCTCGTAGAGAAAAGCACTCTCACCTCATTTCAATCATCTTTATCTTAAGAAGTTCAATCTTGTAACCAATGAGAATAAACACCATCCATGCAGAGTAGTCACTCGAAGATGACTCGAGATGTTTATTCCCATCTTACTATGAACCGATAATGAAAGACCAACACTTAAAATTTAAATTGCGGATACTTTAAAATTTATCATTCATGTCTTGTTTTCTTTTATTTCCAAAAAAAAAAAAGATAAAAATAAAATTTAATTTTGAAAAAAAATTTCTTATACAAAATTTCAAAGCAAGTTATGAATGATTCCCCCCCTTTTTAAATTCATCAATTGAAAAAATTGAGTTTTCTAGTATGCATGTATAACATATATATTATCAAATGTAATAACATTATACGCAATATAAATATGCATAAATATAGACAATATTTTTCTTTTGGTTTTCGATTTACAATAGAAAACCTTACAATATTTTTCTTTTGGTTTTCGATTTACAATAGAAAACCTATGTAAAGTTTATAACTTAATGTTGAACTCGGCCTCTTTGGTCTTCTTCTTCCTCTTTATTTCTTCAATATTTAATATTACATAAAACCTATACCCACGAATGGGCGTATATAATTTCTAAAGAATTGGAAAAAAAATAAAGGAAGAAATAAGAAAACTAATAAAGCTGCCTTTTCACGAGAAAACTAGGTTTATTGCCTTATATAAGCCTTTCATATAAATTTATACAACCCTTGCCTATTGATGAACCAAAAATGAGATTCCTACGTCACATTTATAATAAGCATATAATTTATAATTAAATAATTTTAACGACAATATAAATTGCAAGATATGAAAATTATGCAAAGTTTAGGATTAATAACAATTATTAATTCCTAACTTTATATTAATTAATCACAAATCTTTGATCATGCACTAAAGAATGTCTAGAACTAAAGAAAAAAAATTAAGAAAAAACTTGGCTCTCTTTGAACTAAAAACCTTATTTTCAAAATTAACTTTAAGAAACATGTAATTTTTAAAAAATATTTAAAATATTCAAAAATTGAATTTTAATTTTTAAAACTATTGCTTAGGTTGTTAGGAAGCTACATTAAAAAATTGGGTTAAAAATGAATTTATTTTGATGCCAAAATGGCTAAATAACGTAATTTTTAGAAAAATCGACAAGCAAACAAGGTCTTAGGCTAATTCCAGCTTGGAGTACTTGCTGCCAGCCGTTTGCATTTGTTATGGTGCATTGAGAAGCATGAAATCAATCCTTGCAGTTGGAAGATGATTTCATGCCTGTGCCTTTCCTTATTTCCTTAACAAATTAGGGTTTTGGCAAACTATTCACCAACTAACGCCCAATTTTTTAATAGAATTATATTCAAAAATAAAAATAAAAAATTTCAAAAACTCTTTCTTTTTATTATCTTGTCCAGCTCTTTGGCCAAATAATAAAAAAAAAAATTCAACAAACTCGATCTTCCGCACGAGGATTTCTTTTTCTTTTCTTATTAGTTAAGATATAATTTTAATTAATATTCTGAACAACAACTAAATAATACAACCTGCCATATATATATATAATAAATAAATTAAAACTCAATTTAATTCTATTAGCAAACAAGAAGTTATAAAAGTCATGCAAAATTAGGCTCTGATACCAACTGTAGGAATCAAGAACGTAGCGGAATAGGTTTTTAAAAAATTTTTGGATCAATTATGTATGGAATAATATAAACTTCTTATACTACTATATTCGAAATACAACAACGAATTCAAATCAATAAACAAAACTGATCTTTCGTCATTTCTCAATTTGATCTTGGTTCCTTGAACTTTTCTTTCCTGACGGTTAAGACGCCTAGTTTTCTTTTTTTTTTTTTTTTCTCCTATTAGGATTCTTTTAGGGTTTTTCTAACGTCTAGGATTGTGTGAGCAACCTAACAGACTGATTCTTTATATAGGCAAGAGTAGAGGATCTAAGTGCAAATAAACTTAAGTTGGCTAATTAGGAAATTACTAATAATTATCTCATAATTATAAATACATCCCCTAATAATTATGCATTCCTCCACTAAAATGGTATAACTAAACTTCAACCCCAATTTATTAAATTAATTTCATAAAACATCTTGTTCACTCGTAAAGTTTGTAATTAAGCCACTCCACTAGATATTAAGTCAATTAAAATTTAGAATCTATCCAATTCCAATTAATACCCCCTCCATATTTTAAAAACTATTATTTTAATTATTTTATCTTGTTCACCATCTAATAACATATTATTAAGACAATCGAATTTAGATTTAATAATTAGTTAATATTTTTAATATAGATAATATTCCTATCTCAAATGAGATTGTGGATTCTTTCTTGATAGTGTATGTTTTCTAATTTTATGTAATGATTTTTCAAAATACTGAGGTGTTGACCTAATGATAATCAGCCTTACTCCTGATGAATTAAAGTCATCATTATATAAAATAGTGTCCATCACTATCTCAAGATTTAAAGCAATTACTTAGAGTGAACATAAGAAATACATCAATACAGATAGCATTTTTTGAAAGGTAATATGGACAACATAGCTTAGATGTATTTTATGCAATTGTCCCGTTCAATATCTTTCACAACAATACTTTAGATTTATAGTCTACTACTCTAATGATTAAGATAAATCATTATGTCATATAAAAATATAAAAATGGTTACAATTTTTCAGTTGAGATGTCCCCATGTCATCATCGACTGTGAACTAATCTAGATTGATCAATACTTAGATTCATATTTCCCTTGTATGAAACACTTTCATACACATGAATTAAGTTCATTAGTCAATTAAAGATTACATTCAACACAAGAAATATATGCATCCATAAGAAATAAAAAAACTTCAAATAAACTAAATAAGAATTTTTTTTATTAAAAAAAAATCAATTTATCATCTAATATATGATTTTTGGGCATATATCATCACAGAAACCTAACTTATGATAGTGTGGCAAATGCTAATGTTGTAGAAGACTTTTTGAACCGATGTGAGAGGATTCTTAAGGCGATGCAGATCACAAATAATGGGCCAAGATATCACTTGCTACATTTCAATTGGCAGGACATGCAGTAGATTGGTAGAGTTTAGTGGAAGATTTTGGTGGGGCAGTTTCACTTACATAGAATAGATTTAGATAATTATTAAAGAATTACTTCTTCCCAAGGTCCTTGAGGGATGGAAAGAGAGATGAATTTATTAAATTGTAGTATGGGAACATGATAGTGTTAGACTATGAGAGGCAACTTACGCTATTGGTAAAGTATGCTTTGGAATGATATCAACAGCACATTATAAGTGCTGGAGATTTGAAAAAGTATTGAAGCCTGCGATTAGAGGAATGATAGTAGCATTGGGATTGACAAATTTTATATGCCTATCTCTATCTTATCTTTTCATTCTTACTCACTCTTCCCCTGTCTCTCTTTCTTTTTGTCTTCTCTCCCTTACTCACTCACTTTTTTTACTTGATAGCTAGTAATACTAATCAAATTACACAACTAAAAAATAATTTAAATTTGTATTTAATACTAAATATATATTTAATTTGTAAATTATTTTTTAAATCTTAATAATCTAAAATTTAAATTTATGTTTAACACTGAGACTATGTTTGGAACATAAATTTGTGAAGAAAAATGAAAGGTAAAGGAAAATGATAAGAATGTAAAGTGAAGCAAAAAAGTCAAATTTATTTCTTTTTTTATTGAGTTAGAAAAATAATACTAAAATGAATAGATATTTATTAATAAATTTAATTTTGACTTAGTTAAGTATATAAAAATTACACAAATTATAAATTTTATTTTTCTTTCATTGTTTTTTTTTTCCCCACAAATTCATGTTTCAAATTGTTTATTCCATAAAACCCTAACCAATGTTGAACTGCCACGTGTTTTTTTCGTCAAAGCTAGTTAAATATGAAAGTACGAGGTGATATCGGCCAGAGGGCGAAGCTGATGTTTATAAAAAAGGCTTTTACAAGAATAAGTCAATCAAAATAGGGGTGACCAACACTATATTACTTGATTGCTGCAATGATTAGAAAATTAAAAGTTGAGAACTTTTTTGGCCAAGTTAGATCGATGTTTAACATTAGTTTGGTTAAGAGAACAAGCCGTGATATCGAATAGGATGTAAATAAGGCCAATAATTGTTCTTTGAATTTAATCAGATTGTAATATTTAGAGAATTCAAGAGGGGTCTGGATTTATGTCACATAGTGGGCCGATGGAGACAATAAACAATCTTCAATAAGTTGTACTCATTAAGATGAAATATGAAAGTCGACCTTGATATTTGGCTGATATAAACTAAATTTTATGAAAGATAACTATCTTCAGTCCAAGGATATGGTTGCACTTAAAAAGATAACTCCAGAATCGCAGGTCGTGTGATAGTAGGAAACGTGGGCAGGCAGCTATGGAATTGCCGTGCTATAAAAGGAAGAGCGAAAGGTTTCGAAGGGGTTTCTTAACCACATTCTCCCTACGAGACCTTAGTATTTTCATCTGTACATTACTTTCCTACAAATTTACTTTTCACGTTCTTTAGTTTTCAGCACATTAGTTTAGTTAGCTTTTTTCTCTTCACTAGTAAAGGCATGATCTGTGTGTTCTTGTCACTTACATCCAAAAGTTTCCAAGACCATAGATGGTGATGCAAGTATTTTTTGTCTCTCTTGTTTAAAAGTTACTCTTATTTCATTTACTTGTGTTAGTTTGTTTGTTTTTATCGTATACTATATGATCAAAATCTTGAGAAGGCAAATCCCACATTTCTTAAATTTGCTGATTTTGCACTCAATCTTTTCCATCCTTTGAAATTTCGGGTTCTGACAAGTTCGCGTGTACACATACTAAGGGCCTGTTTGGCGCTTCAAAAAAGGGTGAAAAACATTAAAAATTTCTTAAAACTTTTAAAAACCTCTAAAATTCTCTAACACATTTTATACTTCTCATACTTCGTGAAAAATTCTATAAATTTATATATCCTAACAAATTTTTACAAACTCCAATAAATTTTTTACAAACTTAAATAACTTTTCACAAATTCTAATAACTTTTTTTACAAATTGTAAAAACTTTTCAACCACTTTCAATAAAATTTGACGCGAAACCGTTCTGATGAAATAAAAAAAAATCATTCAGATAATTTTTTTCTCCAAAAAACTAACGTAAAAATTAAAAAATTTCATTATTATCTTTAGAAAACGTGATTTAATAGCTGCACCAATCCACAAAAAATTTTCTAAAATATAATTTTTTTATTATTTTTTATTATTCTTTGCTATGTTAAACGGACTCTTTAAACTAAAAATTATAAAACAACATGCATTTATTTATTTCAATCTTGAGCGTAAACACAAATGTAATTTAAATATATATTTGATTATTCTTTTATATAAGTTTACTCTTTTAACCAATTGAGATGGTAATTTTCCAAATCAAATTCTTTGATCAACAGATTCACCTAGGCGCACTGTACCCTAGCAACCTACCAAACCAAAAGGCAACCCCAAAAGAACAATTTTCTCGAGAGACGTTGCACGTGTCAAAGGATCCGTGCCTCCGCCAATCAAAGCCCATTGCTTTTTGCGACACGTAAGCGTTACGTGCGGGGACCATATATAAATGTGGCGCCTCATCGAAGCCCGTACGAACCAACGGTCCCCATTAGCAAATAAAAAGCAAAACACTCGCTTCCCCATTAATCAAAGCTAATTATTATAATCTGAACATTCCCATTAATTTAGAATTGGTTGGGGATGTAAAAAAAAAAATTAATTTTTTTATAATTAACTAGTATTTATTAATTAAAAAATTAATTTTTTTGCATTGAAGAAAGAAAAAAATTAATTTTTTAATAGTTAACTGTTTATTTTTTTAGTTAATTTGATATTTTAATTTTTAAAAATTTAAAAAAAGGAATTAAAATATAAGAAAATAAATATAACTATTTAAAAAAAAATTAAAAATGTTTGTAGCTGGTGCCACCTACCGGTTACCTTATTAAAAAAATCTCAAAAAGCTTCAAAACCTTTTTCTGTTTCTAGGATGCGCATTACGATGTTACCCATGCGTAATGCGCCCCCCTCACGTGATCTCCATAACCCCCTCTTCGTCTTCTTGCTCAAATCTGCAACTCAGCACTTTACCTTGCCCAGTCTCTGGAACAATCTCCCTGCCATATTAGCTTTCTGACTCTACATTTGTGTATCGATACATCCTTCTGTAAACACTAGTCTCTCTCTCTCTATATATACATATATGCACACTTCTTGGCACTGCCATTGTACCTTTCGTCTCTGTCTTGTGCCGCGGGAAAGCTAGATCTCGCTTTGGAAGACTGTTCGAAGTTGGAGAAACCCTTATTTTTTTTTGTGTGTGTATTGTGCTTTATTTTGGTGTTATATAGGCTTCAGCTCCGAGGGGAGTGGCGATGGGGGCTTGGTGTCTGGTTGGTGTTACGATGGTGGTTATGGTGGTGGAATGTGCTGTGGGGGTGACGTTCTCTTCGAGGCTCATTCACAGGTTCTCTGACGAAGCGAGGTCGTTTAGGGTTTCGAGGGAGGGAGGGCTTTCTGGTTCGTGGCCCGAGCCTAGGAGCCTGGAGTACTACCGGATGCTCGTTGCCGGTGACGTGCAGAGGCAGAAGATGAAGCTAGGTCCTCGGCATCAATATCTTTTCCCCTCCGAAGGTAGCAAAACCATGTCTCTGGGGAACGACTTTGGATGGTGAGTTAGCTCTTTTTTAGTACTTTTGCCCATTGTCTTTTTAGTCCTAGTTTCTTAGACGGTGTCAGTGACATTTGCGTCAAAAAAGTTTCAAAACTATTTTTACTAAGCATGAAATGCTGATCTATTGGTCAAATATAAATTCCCCAGGGATGGAACCTTTTTTTAATGGTGTGAAATGTGGAAAGAAAACTCCAGCTATGAGAGGTATTTTTGAGTTGGGGAAACTGAAGCTAAGAGTTTGGATATCATCAGGGTTTTGCTTGTTAAAAAAAAAATGGTGACTTGGTAGAAGGGCAGTTGAAATTAGGGTAGAAAGGCACAAAATCATTAGTGATGCTATTGTTGGGTCGTCCTCCTTTCTATGGGTTCATATTGTTGTGAAAATATGATAAATTTATATTCCTTCTGCAAGAAGTTGATATGATGAAATTTGCACTAAATCTTGGGGCTACATTCTCCATAAAGTGTCAGAGCAACATGTATGCTACACGCATGTAGATGAAGTTGTCTCTCTCTTGAATTATAACTTAACCAAAACAGTTCCTACTGCTTAGTCCCTGTTGGCTGAATGGTAAACCCAGTTTCAGGGTTGCGCTGCCAACCTTGATGATAGGGGGTTCAAATACCATTGTTGTCTTGCCCTGATCAGAAAATTTGGGTGGTCGGGAGGGGGGAAGGAAAGCATCAGTTAGTAATGTGAGTGGTGTCAACTCAATTCAATCTAGTGATATTCGAAATTTCAAAATCCTATGGGAATCCCTATGTTGCCATTCTGCCCTGTATTACAGTCAAATGACATGCCATCATTTCTTTTTATAGTAGGTCAAAGCTTGTCAATTTTTTTATTTTCCTTTGTGGAGGAACATTTTGGTTGGCTTTTGGTTGAGGAAATATGTCATGTGTTGTATGGTAACTGTGGTGTATCTTAATTTGTTAGTACTATGTATATATTAAGTTGGAAGGAAGATTTTATAAAATAGTTATAAGGTCAACTATGCTTTATGGTATGAAATGTTGGATCATTAAAAAGCAATACTCTCATAAGATAAGTTTAGCAAAAATAAGAATACTTAGATGGATGTGTAGCAATATATAAAAAGATAAGATAAGAAATGAATATATCTGAAAGAAAGTAAAGGTGCTATCAATAGTAGAGAAGTCAATAGAAAGTCGTTTAACATGGTTTGTTCATGTCTAACGTGGACCTAGGAATTTATCAATGCGAAAAAGTGAGTTGATACATGTAATAGACAGGGTAAAGAGCATAAAGGTAGACTTAAGATTATATGGAGTGAAATTGTAAAGAAAGACTTAATTCTATATAACCTCATGGAAAACGTAACCTATGGCAGAAATAAACCAACTTCAACTAGTTTGGGGCCAAGGGTTTATTGAGTTGAGTTTTACCATGTTTCATAGTCCATGGCTATTACATGTGTACTGGGGGGTTGGTGTTCATGCAGAAGCAAATGCCCGGTGAATTTGCCACTAAAACTCGAGTATCACACAATTGGTAATCCCCAGATTTATTGAAGTTCATTAATTTTCAAACATGTTTGGGATAGAAGTTTGTAGGGAAATTTGACGAATTAGTTCTCTCACTCATTATCTTTTTTGGAAATTTATTTATGCTTTTTTCCGCATATAAATTTCCCCAAAACCATGCATGTTACCTAGAATTTAGTGTCTACATTTTCCTTCAAGCAGGTTGCACTATACCTGGATTGATATAGGGGTGCCAAATGTTTCTTTTCTTGTTGCATTGGATGCTGGGAGTGACTTACTTTGGGTTCCATGCGACTGCATTCAATGTGCTCCCCTATCAGCCAGTTACCATAGCAGTCTGGTATGCTAGCATTTGCTAACTTTGTTTTTTTGCTTTATTTATTCATTTATTAATTTTTTTTAAAAATTATAAAATATCAAATTGCCATTGTGGTTGTTGAATGTTCTCCTCTTTGATTGATCTTACAAATATTTTCATTTTTCATTTCCCTTTTTCTTCTTTGTCATGCTTTATTGTTTTCTGTGTGGTTAATGCTTCTTATATCTAATAATATTCTAGTGGAAGCTAATTTATGAATCCTTAGTTCTTGCTATTTGATGTATATCTTTAAAAATAAATGTTATTGCTGCTAAGTGTGCGCCTTCAACTTCCGGAAAACTATTGCAACCTCCAATTTGAGTTGTGAACCATGCGGCAAAGCAACTCCATAAACCATCATGGTAAAGGAGCCCTGCAAATTCAGTACCTCTTATTGCTTTATAAAGATTAAGCAAGGCATTTGCTGACATATGGAATAAGAATATGGGATCTGATCAATAGGGCTTGTACCTGTGGCATTGATGCAGTTAAAAAAGGAGTGCTAAACTACGAGGAGAGAACTCGATAAATCAGAAAAATATGTATAAAACACATCAATACCATCAGATTTTGGAATGATATTTATGTTTATACTGAGCATTCTGCAATTTGTTTCTATTATATGTTTTAGTTAACTGCAATAACTTTGATAAATTGTATGAATGTGGGTTTGACTAAGGAAGGGAATTGCATGCAGGGCCTACTTTTTTACTTTCTTTGTTTTATTTTATTTCGTCTTGTTTCTTTTTTTAGCGAAAAAAAAAATGGCGTGACGGGGCAGTGACGGGGCTTTTAACTACTTGTGTTATGTGCTTTCCGACATACTCTCCTGAGGTAGGACAATGTAATAATTTTTCTCATCTTTTTTATTTTTATTTTTATTTGTGTGTGTGTGTGTGTGTTAGTATAAATGGAAGTTCTAATACTTATTTTTTTGTTTGAAATACTCAAAGAATGTAAGTCGGGTTCATCTATTCATATTACATGTCACTTGTCTGCTAAGACTTGGTAATGGCTCAGTCACCCATATGCTATGAATCCTTTGATTGGTTATCGATCAGTTTTCCCTGGTAAATGGGGATTTTTTGTCTGTATATATGTGAACGCATTGTTCATCCATTTGTGGCTAAGGATTTGCACAATGTCAGGTAAGATTTGGTAACAGGTTTAGCACTTATTTCCAATGATTGATTGGCAGGTGCTCCCTGGTATTTGGGGCATCTATTATGCAGGATAGGAATTTAAATGAATACAGCCCATCTGGCTCAAGCACCAGCAAGCGCCTATCGTGCAGTCATCAATTTTGTCAACTGGGTACAAATTGCCAAAGTCCTAACCAGCCATGCCCTTACACAGTTGACTACGACACAAAAGATACAGCCAGTTCAGGATTTCTGGTTGAGGATATATTGCATCTTGCAGCAGGAAATGATGATGCGTCCAATATTTCTGTGCGGGCTCCAGTCATTATAGGGTCTGCTAGATTGATCTATTACTGCCACATCAGTTTTATAATTTTTTTGATATTATGAAAAATTCTTTGAGAAGGATTTTTCTTGGTAAAAACCATACGAAGACTTATTTTGCTAGCTATTTATTGATTTCAGATGTGCTAGGAAACAAAGTGGTGGCTATTTAGAGGGAATTGCTCCTGATGGTGTTATGGGTCTTGGACTTGGAGAGATTTCGGTTCCGAGTTTTCTTGCAAAAACAGGATTGGTACGGAACTCTTTTTCTTTATGTTTTAACATTGATGATGACGCTTCTGGGAGAATATTTTTTGGCGACCAGGGATCAGCTGCCCAACAATCTACTCCATTCCTGCCTTCGGACGGAAAATAGTATGAAGCTAACTGTTTTCTCCAGATACTTTCTTCACTATTAATTCTGTTTAAGCCTTCAATTTTTTTAGGCCTTAATCTCACCTATCATACTGGTCTTAGTGATTTTGCCATTAAGCCTTCAATTATTTTTAGGCCTTAATCTCACATCTCATATTGGTCTTGGTGATTTTTTCATTAGTTCATATTTTGGTTCTCTCTTGGTCCAGTATAACCTATATTGTTGGGGTCAAGGCCTGTTGTGTTGGGAGTTCTTGTCTTGATAAGACAAGCTTCAAAGCACTGGTTGATACTGGGTCATCATTTACATTTCTTCCAAAGGAAGCATACGAAAGGGTTGTCGAGGAGGTATATTCTACTTCTGTATTACTTTGTGACATGAATTTATTAGCAATATTGTGTTTTATCATATTTCTGGTAATAGTTTGATGGACAAATAAATGAAACAAGAACTAGCTATGAAGAATCCCCTTGGAAGTATTGCTACAAGTCCAGGTATAGTTGGCATGGGATGAAGATAACTTTGGAATTCCCTCCCTCTTGTCTATGTTGTATTTGATGCATTGAAAAATTTATGTTTAAACAGTTCTCTGGAAATGCCCAAGACTCCTTCTGTGGCACTTAAATTTGCAGCGAACAACAGCTTTGTGGTCCAGAGTCCTATTTTCATTTTCAATGTCAGTCAGGTTGGTAGCCTAAATTTTAATAGTAATTGATTTAGCTCAGTTAGATCATAGGGTTTTTAATCAAATCATTCGTGCAATGACCATTATTTTTGGACCAACCTATCTATTCAAATTATTTGTGAATGTTATGCTTAACCTTGGAAATCTCAAAACTTAGGCTCCATTTGGGAATTTGTTTTATTTTGTTTTTTCCTTAAATTCCAAGGAGCATTGGCACTTACAGGAAGGTGGCGTACTCTTGTCGTGTTTTTTTGGACATTGGCGCACATCAAATGCCTCCAACCAATCTTGTTAAAAACTCATCTAAATATGAGTTATCATGACTCAAAATTCTTAATTTCTTTATGAATAGACTTTTTTAAAGTAGATATAAATAAGAAATTTAATGTATTTATAAAAATAAAAATAAATAAATATATTTTTTTAATGTGTATTGTTAAGCTGTTGGCTCCATTGGAAGTCATGAATTTAATACTTGGACATAGTGTCTTCAATTATTAGGTGTAAGATTGTGTATATATTGGCCTCCCTTGACCTTGCATGGCCAGGAACCTCATGCAGTAGACTTCTCATTGTTATACTTTTGGCTGCCATATAAAAGGTCAAGTTGTTAGAGAAGAGCAAATTATTATTTATATTTGACTGACTCTCTCAACTTGCCCCCTCCTCATGGCTAGACGTGCCTTTTTCTAATGGATAAATGGGTGGAACCATTGACAATTCGGTCGGTAGTGAGATCTCAACTCAAAGACTTTTGTTTGCTATGATAATGTTAAACTGTCAACTACTCTAAACGTTTAGAGCGAGATGCAACTTTATCATTTATATTACATGTTTTCTTGCTAACTATTTTGGCTAAGTTCAAGAATTGAGGAATTAACATTGATAATAAAATTTGGAGTAAAGATCTCTTGTACCATATTAAATTGCCAATTGTCTAAAAAATTTAAGCTAATAGGAAATGAGTCCAACAATGTATAATCAAGATATTTAACACTGATCTTTTTGTCATCATAAGGGAGAAGGAAAACACACATGGCTAACAAGTACAGTGACTTTGTAAGCAATCTAAATTTAAGGTACTCCATTTTGTTTTGACATTAGCATCGGAGAACTTGCAATTGGACCAAGAGCAATATATTATTCTATATCTGGAGGACCAATACCAGCTAAATGTGGTTGTGTATTTCGTATTCCATTGTTTAACAATTCAGCAGATCATATATTGTGCACATAATATTTTACTTTTTTGGGCATTCTGATGCAGGTGGTCGGGTTTTGTTTAGCCATAGAGCCGACTGATGAAGACATTGGAATAATTGGACGTAAGTGACAAAATTAGCTCTTTTTTTTTTATCTGTGATAAAGTAAGTGACAAAATTAGCTCTTTTTTTTTTTTTTTTAATCTGTGATAAAATCTCACATGGTTCAAGTTTTGTTATTCTCAAACAACTTTCTCTATGCAGAGAACTTCATGACTGGTTACCGGATGGTATTTGATAGGGAAAGTCTGAAACTGGCCTGGTCGCGCTCCAATTGTGAGTGTACATAATGTTTTACCATCTATATATTTTGTGATATGCCCCGGTTCAGAGGTGGCTTGTAAATGTTTGTGCTTTTCTCTATAAATAAATATATATATATATATATATATTTGGGCATGTAACTGGGGGATCAGTGAGGCTAGGTTCATATTGTTGATAAATGTTTTTGTAGTTTCAACTGTTATAGTGTAAATATGGAGAATTGTTGAAGCAGATTACATTGTATTTGTATTTATGGATTTGAAATTAAGGGATTTGGTACTAATTATTTAAAAAAATTGTTTAAATATAACTTTGTTAGTTTAAATAAGGATTTCATCATGAATTAAAATAGTTTTAACATTAATTGATTATAATGAATTTGAAATCACTACAAAAAAGTAGTTATTTGAAATCCTTTAAAATAGTACCTTCATTATAATAGTAATCATCATATATCTTCCTTTTGTTATTACATAAATTAATTCTTTATCTTATATTTTAATACAATTTAATATCAAATTCATGGATTTAAAATCCCTAGTTATCTAATTGGAGGCTTAGTTAACTTTTGCATTCAAAAGACTAAAAAGGAATTTGAGTTAAAATAACGGGGGGAATGTACAAAAGGATCAGGCCTTTGTGGGAAACTATAATCACTCATCACTTGCAGTAGCTAAATCCAACCCTTTGTATATATGCGTGCGTGCAGGTGTTTATGCCTTTGCCGATCACGTCGCAGTCCTGATGCAGTTTGTTTTTCTGTCCTTGATTAATTCATACATATTTGGCAGCAGTAACATTGGACGCTTCTTTATGGGTGTTTATGCCTTTAGTGAGGGTAGTTTTATTTTGTTAGGATATACAGAGGCAGGCAAATCATAGTTTGTTCTCTCTCATTGACTTCTATGTGAAATTGCCATGTGTCTTCATGTCAGGTCAAGATCTCAGTGACAGTGAGAGAATGCCACTGACACCAAGTAGTAAGCCCCCCAATCCGTTGCCAACAACCGAGCAGCAAAGTGCACCAAGTGGGCATGCAGTTGCTCCTGCTGTAGCCGAAAGGACTCCCTCGAAACCATCGGCTGCCTCAATTCAGCAACTATCGTCCAACTTGTGCCTAGTGAGAAACTTGTTACTGCTACTCTTCTTGCTTCCACTTGGCTCTGGTATCTAAGTTGGGCAGCGTGTTGTCCAATGGACTCTGCGTAGTTTTGCATGTAAATCCTGCTTCCCATATACAGGGCATCTTTCTTACTCATGTTGTCCTTGTTTCCCTTTCCCTTTATATATAGAGATATATATATATAATTTTTCACTATTGGTATCTATTAAGTATCCTTTGAAATTAGCCATCTTTCTTGCTGTGTTCCTCTTGTTTATTACCATTATGACATGTTTGGTTGTAAATGGGAACAAGAACAGGAATGAGAATGGTAAAGGAATTTTTTAACATTTGGTACATCAAGGAATTGGAATGGAAACAATATAGGGCTTTTTTTGCTGGTATTTGGTAGGCACGAATACATTTGGAAATGGAGTATGAACATAAGTTGAAAGGTTAAATTATCATTTTCTTTTAGAGAGACATTTAAATAACATATTGAACTAAGGAACCTTGTATTCCCCAATTTGGGGAAAATGAGGTGATATTTGTTTTGCATTTCTATTTTTGGATTTTTTTTCTTGTTTTTTGGTTTTCTGTTTTTGAGATTCATGTTTTAAGAATGTTGAAATGCATTTAGCTCGACATTTTTTATATTTTGGAATTCTCTTTATTTTGGGTCAAAAAAAGTTTAAAGTGACCATTAGTTATTTTGCATTGTATTTGTAAATCTGTATTCTATTTTTAAAACAAAGTTTTGAAAATACGGAGGGAGTAAATGTCTTTTGAACTGTTTTTTTTTTTTTTTTTTTTTTTTTTTTTCATAAAACGTAAAATGAAAAAAAACGAGGCCAAAAACAGTTATGCCAAATGTCCATGTTTTGATTCTTTCTACAAAAATTAACCAAGGATAGTATTGCATTAGTCTCTCAGATAAGTTCCATGACTTCATTTGTGTTTTGTCAAAATTATTAATTTTTGTCTTTTTAATGGTATTGGGTGCATGATTTGAAAAAGATGAGGATTAAGTTTTTTTTTTTTTATTAATAATATTTGTTAAAATTGGCTATCCCTTCTGCAAGGAAATGGTTGGTGTGATGTTGGGCCAATGGTCTCATCTCATGGATCCAGTTGTTTCCTGCTATTCTTGTACTTCATTGGATATTATATGAGGCGGCCCTAGGTAAGGTGATGGGATCTTCTATAATATGGTCAGGAGGGAATCTGCTTAGATTTTACTACCTAACAGCATCCTTGGTACGGTGGTATGTCCTCTTTCAGAGGACAGCAGAATTGTTTTTTTTTTTTTTTTTTTTAAATTTTTTTAAACTTATTTTATTTAGTTAAATCATTGCAGAGATAGTCCAAAAGACAGCCTGGGACCTGGGTTTTGGGAATCTGGTGAAACAGAGGTCCTGCTAAAGTTGTATAATTACAACATTCCTACATGGTATTATATATAAATTAAGATTATTGGGTGGTTGACTTTGTCATCTACCAAGGGACAAACTTTTGGGGGGAACCGAGGGTGTCTGGGTTATCTTGTGTGTATCTCGATTAATTTTTGGGCTTCTAAAGTTCATGATCGGGTAAATTTTTTAGTGGGTTTGAGAAGACTTGAGTTAGTAATCACTAGGTAGTAAATTTAAGATTTTACTAGTTGCGTTAATTTTTAATATTTCAAAGAAATAAACTTAGAGAAATCATTTCTGGGTACTTGATTGAATTTCCTGAGTACTGGCCTAGGTTAAATATTTTAGCGTGTATATATGTATATATATTTCTCAATTCTGGGTACTTGATTGAATTTCTTGAGTACTGGCCTAGGTTAAATATTTAAGTGTATATATACGTATATATTTGTATGTATTTTAAATATATATTGTATAAAATAACATTCGACATAAAAATAGGTCTTTTAAGTTTCTCATGTGTGATGATTTAATTATATTGTTTTATACATGAATTTTATTTATAATGAGTTTACACATAATTATTAATTTTATAAATACATTACTTGTTTCCTAGAAAACAACACAAGATGGGGGTAAATTGTTTTTTTTTTTCCTTAAAAATAATATAAAATCAGTGCAAGTAATGATTTACTGATAAGCAAAATAATTTAACCAATAAACTTCAATGAAGAAAATTTCAAAGCAATTTAAAACAATAAGGAAGAGAGAAATCAAACACTAAGATTTTTATAGTGGTTTGATTGAAGGAGAACTTGTATCCATTCCTCAATGCCTCTCTTTGAATATTTTTCGCTATCTTCTTCGAAATAGTACAACTAATAACTTGCGAAAATAATAAATTTTGTACCAGATTTTTGTTTCCTGCTATAACACCTAAAACTTTTCCTTGAGTGTTTTTTTTTTTTCTTTTCTTCCTAGAACATCCAAAACCTTTCTTCTGAGTATATGTTTCTTTTTTTGGTCTCCAAACACTCAAAATTTCTTTCAATGTATTTTTTACAAGAATCCTCAAATTTCAAATCCAATGCAATCCGTAAGACCACTTCCAACTCTTACAATATCACTTACATAAAGAATGTTTGATCTCATTGCAAAATGATTTTCTCAACTTGAAAATAGGGATGTCAAATATATCCGTATCTGATCGGTAACCGTTTCATCCGTCCCGTTTGGAGAGGGTATAGAGATGTTAGTAGCAGAAACATGGATGAGTATGAGGATTTGAGGTGTTACCTGAACATGAACGAGGACGAGGACGGGGACGGGGACTGGTACAATAGTCCCCCCTCTGTCCTGTACCCACTTAAATATTTATTTATTAATATATATATATATATATTTAATTTTTATGTAATATATATATATATATAAAATAAATATTTTTATTTAATATATATAATATTTTTTTAATTTTTTTTATACATATAATATGTAATTTGTAATAGTTATATACTTGGCGGGTAAACGGGGACGAAAAATTCATTACCTAACGGGGACGGGTATGGAAAAAGTTTTTTTTTTCCAAAACGGGAATGGAGACTAGGACGGGTAAGGGTATTATTAAACGGGGATGGGGACGGGGAAGGTCGTATCCGCCTCATACTCGCCCCGTTGATATCCCTAATTGAAAAATAAATATAGCCCAACACTTCCAAGGGTATCCAATAAAACAAATCTCAGAGTAAATTTGTAAGTTTAAGAATGAGCCTTGATATTATAAAAAGGATAGTTTAGTAATCTATTTTTCTCTTTTCTTGTGCTTAACAATATTGTTATAAAATTCTTCTTTTTATGGGCACTTCAATCAACTAGTCATTATAAGGAATTATTCGAAAGCAATTAAGTCTTGCTCTCTAAAAAAAAACTTTTGGTGTATTTGGTGCTCTGGTTATGTGGTTCAATCCTTGCACATCAGATTTGAAGAGTAATTCTCATAGCAAACCCGTCCTCTAGCAAATCTAATAATCGTTCGCTGTATCATCTTGTAATCAACTCTGCTCCAACTTCCCATGGCAGTATAAGATTGGATATTTCCTTAGCTAAGGTTACATCTAATACTATCCTACCAGATGTTCTTTCCTTATCTCGTAAGTCCGGTGGCCATTCTAGTTCACTACTAGCATCTCTAACAAAGCATCTTCTTTCTGCTGGTAATAGACGAAATTTAGATGAACTTAGAGTTGAAATATCCAAGTTGAAGAGGCAAGAATTTAAGTCGTCTACTCCTTATGGGCATGGTAAGCAATTAGGATGTTTACTTTTGACGCCAAACCACCAGGGGACAAAGGAGGCAGAGCTACCACATGCATTGGTCAATTGGAGCACTAGTTATGTGATCAAGGCAGATTCCAAGGGAAATTCCAAGCAAAATTAAGGCTTTCGAGGTGAATATGCAAGGCATTAGTCCATGTATGCGGCAACTCCATTATAGAAGAAGGATCATGATAAACAGCTAGACTTCCGCATAGAATGGTAATCCCATTAGCTCTAATGAGGTGACAAGTGTCCAACCACGTGATGTGTCAGTCCCTCAAAAGATGTTATCTCCAGGTGTAAAACCTTATGTCTTGCCTGAGAATTTAAATTTTGGTTCTATGCCCAATAGTTCTATGGCCTTACTAGAGCATATGGGCCAAAACTTTCATCCCTTTAATGGGCTGAAATGTGGGCCAAACCAACCACTCCATTAAATACTCTTGGGCCCAACTTTTTAAGGAAAATAGAATGAAAACAAATGGTATTGCTTTAGAATACATCCCTAATTCCTCACCTTCAAAAGGCTCTAAGCTAATTATTTCCTTCTCTCATGAGGAGGTATAAAAAAAAATAGATAGATCGAAGAATGCCCTTATAGGCTATGTCCTTGGTGCTAAGCCCTACTTCAAATTCATGAAGCAGCATGTTTTTTTTTTTTTTTTTTTTTTTGATTAGTCCTAAAGCAGCATGTTGAAAGGAGATGGATAGTATTTAGCCATATTGATTTGTATGTATTTAAAGCTGGTGTCTTTATATTCGATTTTCAAGATGAAGAAACCAAACTCAAGGTGATGGAATTAGGACCTTGGTCCTACTTTGATAAGCCTCTACTCTTGAAAACCATGGTCTCCCTATTGTTCCTACTAAAGAGAGGGAGTAAATTCAATCCTAATATGGGTTAGGCTTCCCTATCTTAGACTTCATTTATGGTCTTCCAGAGCCCTTAGTAAGATTGCCAGTGCAATTAGAAAACCATTGTTCACTGATAGTATGATAGCAAAGAAACAGAAGTTGGCTTATGCTAGATTCTGTATACATATTAACATTGAAATGTCGATCCCCCAAACCATTTCCATTTCTAAACATGATGGGTCAATATATCAACAAATTGTAGAGTATGAATGGCTTCCTAATCTCTGTGGTATCTGCAAAAATTTTGCGCATAAAACTAATTAATGTCCTAAGATAACAAGAATAGAATGGAGACCTAAGCCCAAGCAATCTAATGAAGAACCAAGTAAAGAGCAAACTGTGACTATGGCTGTGATAAATGGAACAACTATAGAATCAGTTTTTGAAAGAGCAGAAACAAAAGATATATAAGTCTCAAACAAGTCCAAGCTTCTCGATGAAGACAACTCAGGGCTACCAAGTGGCTCAAATAAGAAATTGGATATCCTGGGAGCTAAGGAATACCATTCAGATAACATTGGAAGGCAATTGAAAATTACTTTAGTGTACTTGAACAACATCAATAAGCATTCAAATGAAATCACAGCATCTGATGCTACTGGTGCAGATAAGCTACTAGATGAAAAGGGTTTTATATTTAGAAGCTGGAAACAATAAACTTTCCTCATCTCCTTCTGAACTTGTTACTGTAATGTAATCCCTTTACCTATTAATGCCTTACCACCTAGCAGCAAAACCTTACAACTAGATCAATCACTTGAAGATGGCAATGTTTCAAAGACCAAGAAGAAGAAGCTTAGGAAAAATGCTTAGTTTGTGAGTAAAGGAACAGGCTCCCTCTCCTCTTCTCAATGAATTTTGCTGCATGGAACATAATGGGTTGTAATAGCTCTTCCAAACAACATAATATTAAACAATTCATCAAAATAAATTCATTAAACCTTTTAAGCTTGTTGAAAATTAAGGTGAGACACTTTAATGTACAAAAAGTTTGCACAGCTATCAGAAGTGACTTCAAATATTTTGCTAATTGCAGCAAATACTGCTAGAATTATACTTTTGTGAGATCCCTAAACCATTGATCTTTTTGTTGAAACTTATAATGAACAGGCTGCCTTCTGCAAGATTAAGCAAAAATCACTTTCCATTTTGTTCTAGTTACTTTTGTCTATGCTGCCAATGACAGGAGGGTTCGTGAAGATTTATGGAAATTCCTTCATTGTAATTATCTTAACACTCATAATGACTAGCTTTGGGTTATCATTGGAGACTTCAACATTGTCAAGAAGAATGTGAAAGACATGAAGGCTCTAGTGTTGATAAGAAAGTAATGCAAGATTTTAATGATTGTCTTGATTGCATTGGTGTTACAGACCTCAAGTTCTTAGGCCAATATTTTACTTAGTGGAACAAACAAGAAGCTATAAATACAATTCTTAGCAAACTAGATCGAGTGCTTATTAATGAGTTATGGTTGGATAAATTCACTGAATCAGAGGCCACATTTCTACCACCTACTGTCTTAGATCACTACATAGTTCTTGTCAATGTAAGATCTCAACTATTAGCTGGTAAAAAGCCTTTTGAATTCTTTAACTTTTGGGTTAAACACCATAAGTTTAAGGAAGTGGTTAAAAAACCTTGGAGCATAGATGTAAAAGGAACACTAATGTATAGCTTTTATGCCAAACTCAGAATTCTTAAAGCTGAACTAAAGGAGTTTAACATCCAGCACTATGGTGACATATCAAGGAGGGTAGTTGCAACTAGAGACCATCTTAAAAGAGCACAGGTGAAACTCTTTCAAAACCCATTTGATGATTCCATTATTCTTGAAGAAAAGGTAGCATTGGAAGATTACAACCATCTACTTCTTGTTGAGGAGGCATTTTATAAATAGAAATCTAGAGATAATGTGATAAAGTTGATGGATAAAAAAACCTCTTATTTTCATAGGAGAATTAAAGCACACAGATCCTAGAATACAATTATTTCCATCCATGACAAGCAAAGTATAAGGCATGAGAACTATGAAGAGGTCAAAAATATAATTGTGCAACATTTTAGGGATTTATTGGGCACTCCAGTTGATTACCCCACTCTGACGGCTCCCAGTTTGTTAGAAGTATCATGAGAATTCCTCTACCTATAAAACTTCTTAACGAATTGTCCGCAGAGGTAACCTCTGAAGAAATCAAGACCATGCTTTTTTCTCTTCCTAATCATAAAGCTTTAGGGCCTGATGGATATATAGCATATTTCTTTAAATAAGCATGGGATATAATTGGTAAAGATTTATTCTGTGCTCTCCAATCTCTTTTTAGCTTAACCAAAGTTTTAAATGAGAACAATTCCATAGCTATGGCCTTAGTTCCCAAAGTTCCTAATCCTAATTCTATGGTGGATTATAGACCTATTTTATGCTGCACTACTATTTATAAATGCGTTTCTAAAATTCTTGCCAATAGATTAAAGAAAGTTCTTCACTTGATCATTGGTCCTTATCAAATTGCATTTATCAAAGGTTGGTCAATTTTGGATCAAATTCTATTTATACATGAACTTGTTAGGAATTATCATAGAGTTGGTATAAGCCCGAGGAGTTCACTCAAAATTAACATAGCTAAAGCTTTTAACTCAGTTGCTTGGAATCTAATCTTAGATATACTTCAAGGATTGGAGCTGCCAGAGAAGTTTAGAAGCTGGATTGAATCATGTATAACCACTCCAAGTTTCTCCATCTCTATTGATGGGTCACTTGAAGGACACTTTAGAGGAGCTAAAGGACTAAGGCAAGGAGATCCAATATCTCCTTATTTATTCGTCCTTGTTATGGAATTCTTTTCTAATCTTCTAGTTAAGCATATTGGAGAAAAGTGATTTTAAATATCATCCCAAGTGCAATGATCCTTGTATAAAAAGCCACCTTTGCTTTGTTGATGATTTATTTATACTTTGTGTTTCTAATGAATCTTCTTTCCTCGCTGTTAAACATGGAATTCCATAAATACTTTGGACTCCTTCCTAATAACTCAAAGAGCAAAGTATTTATAGCTGGTGTAAATGATGAAAGAAAGCATAGTTTTTGCTCCATCCTTGGGTTTCAGTTGCGCACTTTGCCAGTAAGGTATTTGGGAGTTTCTTTAATCTCTACTAAGCTTAAGTTCACAGATTGCTCTACTCTTATAGATAGAATGCTCTAGAGAATTAGAAGTTGGGATGGCAAATTTCTTTGCTATGCTGGAAGGATTCAACTTATCAAAGCTGTCTTATTCAGCATTTAGATTTATTGGTGCTTTCATTTTATTTTCCCTAAGAAAGTCCGCATTGAACTAGAACTAATTATCCAAAGATTCTTGTGGCTTGGAGTTGAATTGAAGAAGCATGGAAGCAAAGTTTCATGGGATATAATTTGTCGACCAAAGAAAGAGGTTAACTCAGGTGTAAAAAAGTTGGGTGAATGGAATAAAGCTACTATGCTTAGGCATATTTGGAACCTTTGCTTGGACAATCAATCCCTACAGTCCTTATGGTGCAAAAAGCAGTTGTTAAAAGGAAAAGATTTTTGGCAAGTGAAGATTACTGAAGACTGCTCTTGGACTTGGAGAAAACTACTTAAACTTAGGGAGATTGCCATTCGAATATACAAATACTCTAGAGGTGATGGTAGTTCTGCTTCTTTATAATATAGCAATAGGCACCCCCTTGATCCTCTAATTCCTAAATATGGTCAGAAGTTAGCTTATGATACATGAATTCCACTTAATGCAAAAGTATTAGCCACTATTACTAATGGATTGTGGATTTGGCCCTACTTAACTACATGGGAGCTTATGAAAATCAATTCAAATCCTCTTGCTTACTTGCCAAATAGCATGAGAGCTGACAAATTCATTTGAAGCATATTAGGTAATAACTTTTACTCCACTACTTCAACCTGGTCTGCAATAAGGTAGTCCCATCCTACCATTCATTGCCACAAGCTCATATGGTTCCCAAATTGCATTCCAAGACATAGCTTCAAATCCTGGTTGGCAATTTAAGGGAGACTAAACACTCTTGATCACGTTGCAAAATGGGGAATGACAAATAACACCAGGTGTGTCCTGTGCAACATTGGAGATGAAACTCTAAATCATTTATTCTTCAATTACACTTTATCTAGTGAAATACGGAGTATATTATTTGGTTTATGTAATATTCAAAAACAAAGACAGAATTGGGAGGGAGAAGTTCAATGGGCGATAGGCAAGTTTAGCAAGAAGACCTTTACAAATTGCATATACAAATTAGCTTGGTCAGCTGCAGTCTATTACAAATGGATTGAAAGGAATGTCAGAGTTTTTAGAGGTATTTCATCTTCTGTTGGTAGCATAATTGCAATTATAAGACACGAGGTTTGAATTAGAGCTATGCAAAAAATGAAAGCAAAATGTACTTTTGAAGATAATATTCTATGTTCTAACTTGGAGATTTCAATGATTGTAAATAGATTATAGTTATTCTTTTATATATCAAGGGTTTGCCCCCTTAGACCCATGTAATATTTCTTCCATTAATCCAAAATATCTTACTTACCAAAGGAAAAAAAAAAAAACTAGTCATGATAAAGAAAATATTCTCTTTGTAATTTTTATTCGAATTATTCATTCCTTGTGGATTCAATCTTTTAAAAAATTTTTTCTTCGTTTGATAGATTAAAACCCCACTAGTAATTGCTAAAGACTTGTCTCGAAATTTTCTTTTAAATTCTTGTTTTATCAGTGCTAATTCCTGATCGTAATGTGGACACCTTATGCCTTGGTGTCTTCACCATTTTGCTGGAGAGCATTTTGTCTCAAATGTGTTGGCAGGAATCCTTTGTGGCATTGACACTTTCCTGAATATAAAATCTTCAACTTACTACTCAGATGGTGTTGGCACCAATAATTTTTGGTATTGTTACGTTTCTGAATATAATGTAAATCAACTTTTGTTGCTTGGAAGCCATCAATTACTCTTTGCAAATCTTACAAGATAATATTGAAAACTTTCTAAAACATTTAACTAAAATTATTATAGCATCAAGAGCCCGTTTGGCAACTCAAAAACTAGCAAAAAAAATACCAAAAGTTATATTTTACAATTTTTGGTGCGTTTGGTAAAACCATAAATTTTTTTCACTTTTTTTATTTGCTACAGTAAAAAGTAAAACAAAAATTTGTCACTTTTTTTATTTGCTACGGTAAAAAATATACTAAACTCACAAAAAATTACTATTTTTTTGATTTGCTACAGTAAAAAATTTGCCAAACACCCAAAAGTTACAAAAAAATACTAAAAAATACACTTTGTTCAACCAAACAAAAAAAAAAACACACACACACACACACACACACACACACACACAAAACTACCAAAAGTTGAGCTTTTTTTTTTTTTTTTTTTTGAACTGCGAAACGTCCTCTTAATCGAAATTTGTATTGGATTTCTAATTCAAGAATTAAAATGGGATTTTTTTTTTTTTTTTTATCAGGGGGTGAAGGATTATGCGACTTTTAAGTGGTGGCCATTTATTTGTTTTGAGATACCGGCTGTTTGCTGGTACATATTATTACCTAAATCCTCTGACCATAATGCACATTAATGAGCTGTTTGGCTTGTCTTCTTATGAAAGAAAATTTTTGTTGGGCATTTTCGGACGTTAGTATAATGGTTGGGGTTATGGTTCTATTATTTTAATGTAAAATGTTTTCTAACAAAAAAAAAAAAACTTTTATTTATGTTTTAGTAAAGTATTTTTAAAAATTATTTATATTAAAACAAACAAAGCCTAAGAGGTTTTTATGGAACTCTACAGAGTAACGAAATGAGAGGAAACCAATGAAATGTCAAGAGAAATGAAGTAATTTTAGGATATAGTAATGTGGCACTATCTGTAGGAAAAATTATCCGAATAATGATAAACTTTATGTGCTTATTACTTTAAATAAAAATACCCTTAGATTCTTTGAAAATATCATTATAACATTTTTCTAAAATAATTAATTCTGATGTAATATTCTTTTGGCAGGGAAACATTTTCATTTAGGATCGACTGAGAACATATTATTTCTCGTGTTTGACTTCCAGCTTGTATGGAGATGTTTGTAAAATATTTAATTAGGGGTGTTTGGTTGGCTAAAACTAATTAAAACTTATCAATTTTTTTGCATTTTTTTTCAATCAAAATTTATCACGTATCACTTTTATATCAAAATTCTGTACTTTTATTATATTTTTTAGCTAAATTTTTACTAACCATATATCCCCTGGGATAGATATAGATTTCAAATGAAATGAATTTGAAATTAGATTTTTCAATAGTGCTGATACATGGCTACCATAAGTAAAGGACAGTAATAATTACTTTTTAGAATTTTCATATACAAGCATATGATTATTTGAATTTTGTAATATTTAACTATTTCAATTTTTAAGTAGAAATTCTCATTTAAATTGTCAAAATTCATATATAATGAAGTTATTTTCATGCATGCAATAAACACAACATGCATCTGGCCAGGTTCTTTGCAAAGAAAAAGTTAAACAAAATTTTGAACTTCCTTTGTGCAGCTTGACTGAAAGATGAAATTAGCTCAGATTGGCCTATCCATCTCCAAAAACACATCAAAAAATGTGGAAAAGTCGATCGAGGCTCGAGCACCTATTTGTTCTTTCTTTTAATTATTTTTTTATTTTTATAATATGTAACCTAAACATTAGGGAGGAGGTAGAGATTGAAAATTTTAAATTTAAAAATTAATTACAGAGTGATTAAAATTATGTGCGTGTATATATATATATATATCTTTATTTAATTAATTCATTTATCAAGTCAATACAATAGTACACATGACAATGCATTTGTTGGAATATTCTATATTATATTATGAGATATTATATATATATATATTTATATTAAAATATTCTATATCTTAATATTTGATAAATAATTAGTTTTATTTTAGTATTAAATTACTATTGTATATACTCTTCATGGTAAGTTTATTTAAAGATCTCTTCTTAATTATTATAATATATATTATAAGATGTATAATTTATATTCTCTCTAATTTTTATTTCTTGTTTTTTAACTTTTTTTTTTTTTCAACAGCATTGAATATTTTTTGTTAGCCTGCTTTTATGGTTGTGAATATAAGTGATTGATAATTGAGATTACATGTGTGGTGGATAAGAAAGAAGGTTGGTTATTGAATAATAGTTGTCTAAGGAATCCTATACATTGTTAGAATTCAGGTATGGCTAGTACATTTATTTGGCAAATCAATATTCCTCCGTGCCAGTGGTCCTTGAACATGTGGCAAAGGGCCAATAGTAAGTCCTTAAGGGATGCTTGGAAGAAAGGATAGCCTTGTTTAGTCACCAAAAATCCTTGGAAATGTGAAAGACATGAGAAAACTTTCCTAAAATAGATCGTGACCTTGAGCCAGAGAAATGGAATCTCAAAGAAAAATGAGAAAGAGAAGGCTATCCGAAGGGAAAAAAGCCTAATCATAATCTTTGAGAAACTTGCTTTGACAAGCTATGTTTAATTTATTTTTCAAAGATTTTCCCCAAAAAAAAAAACCTCTTTTTCACCGATTATTCTTGGTTTCAAATCTCTAATTTTCTCACCTCAGTCCCAAGCCAATTTGATGAGATGATATCGAATCTATTCCTTAAACTTCTAAATGTACAATAAAAATTACGTACATCAACATAATGAAGGGGCAAACAAGAAAATTATCTAACAATGGCATGAATTTATTGAAAACAACCTACCTAACAATTTACCTAACATGAATTGTAGCTATAAACTGGTGTATTACGTATTATGCATGGTATAAATTCATAATAGTAGCATTAAATTTTGCATAAAGGCCTATTGCAACACCTTGAGATGCATTATGATGGATGGTCTTGAACCTATTTTAACCCAAAAAACTAACTCAAAATCGGAGGTTTTCCCCACACTTATTAATTAATTATCAGCTCCTTTAACAATCGATGCGGAAAACCTCAACAATCTCTTCCTGAACACATCAATGCGAGAAACCCCAATAATCTCTTCCTTGACACATCGACGAGCCTTTGGTAAGAGGGACCGACAAACTATTTCCCTCGATGGGTTGAAATTAATGGTAAACTTGAGCGTTGACACCAGTGATGGATGATCTTAACCTTATCTCAACCCTAGAAGTTAGTTCAAAAAGTGAGACTTCTCTCGCACTTATAAATTAATCACCAGCTCTTTTCACAACTTATATTAAAAACCTCAATATATTACTGAATTCTTCCACTCATGAGTTGGTGTATCATATATTTAGGGCATGGCATGTGTTTTGTTTAGCCATAAGCTATTGCCCCATTTATGTCATTAAAATTATGAATGAGCCAAAAAAATGCAAAAATCTCATTTGATTACAATATAATAAAGGAACTATTGTTTTAGGTTTTGCTTGACAACAATAGTTAAAAGTTAGTTTTGGCTACTCAATTCTTTCAATTTTTTTAAATTATTAAAATTATCTTTTTATATTTTAATTTTTTAATTATAAAGGATAAAAATGTTAAATTAATAAAAAATTAGTTATTAAAAAATTAACTTTTTTTTCTTCCCAAACATGAAATAATTAACTTTTTTTTCTTTCTAAACTAAGCCTTAATCTCATGCTTTGGTAATTTCAAGTTTCAAACAAATGGGATTTGTGATTTAAAATTATTGAGTGGAATTAAATATTGGCCATGGATGTTAAGGAACATTGTGTTCCATGCATGACCAGAAAGGCTGTAACACCATCCATTAATATGATCTTTTTATATATAATAAATTAATAGATAAAGCCAAAACAACAAACGAACAAACGTGCCCGTCGAAACCCTAGAGGAAATTCAGGTATATATATATATATATATTAATCATGGTTGTTAGAATATAATGCGCATACTCCACCAATCAATCTCCCTCGAATTCGTAGTGAGGGACGTTCCAAAAAACATATTTAAATGGCAAACTAATATGTATTTAAGAGTAGTTTTAAAGGGATTTGCACCAAAATTTAAGGGTAAAAAGTTTTCAACGTGTTTGTCCCAAGATATAGGTCTAAAAAGTTTAGTTGGGATTCGTTAAAATTTCCTTAATCTTATTTTGGATATAAAATATTTGGCTATATCTATTTGATTCTGCCAAATATATTCACCTTAACTAATATCTTTGGCTCCTAAATATTGATGGGGATTATAAGTTACCTAGGTGATTGTAACTTACGCTAATACACGTTACAACCACCTAGATAGCCACTCACTCTTACAGATAGAGTTTTTTTTTTTTTTTTTCCTACAAATGGGGTGGTTACTTTCCTACTCAAGTATAGGCTCAAGTATAAATTCTAAAGTAGGCAGTAAAGAACAGTCCCTTGACCTCAACAATCTCTTTTAACTTTTCTTTGCTATATGTTTTAGTAGGAGTAGGGTAACGTAGTAGTAGTTTAGTTGTAATTCTCTTCTTCTGTCATCTTAATTTACATTTTCATTGGAAGTGGATCTTCATTATCTTCATACTTATCTATTATGGCTCCCCTTTAGTGTGATTGTTCATTAGAAGTGGATTTTCACCATCTTCATACTTACTTATGATGCCTCCCCGCCGTATTGTTACTGTAATAATCCTAATTTTAATTTCTAATTTTTAATTTATAAATTTTAATACATATATAATTGAAGAAAAAAGGTAAAATATTTTTTTTGGGACATGCAGCCAACTGAGATGTATGCATATATATAGGGGTGTGTAGCACACCAGCAACCCAAAGCCAAAAAAAAAAAAAGGAGGGTGGAACGTGGCACCCGAAATCGGTGCTTGTTGGCACCTCAACCCAATGAGTCACTTCCCTTATGCCTTAGCCCCATGATTGCACAGACACATATATATATGGGCTATATGTTTTGGCTAGGAGAGGTGAGCCAAAAAAAAAGGAAGGGAAAAAAAAGAAGAGAGATGAGAGAAAGAAAAGAGAGAAAAAAAGAGGAGAAAGAAAAAGAAGGGAAAAATTGAGGATTTAAGTTCAAGAATAGCAGGGCTTTGGCAATTTCGGTGTTGTGATCGTTGTGGTGGTATCGAATCGTGGTAATTCAGCCTAGAATGAAAAATATGAAGGAGCGAAGTTTCAAACTTTTGAGAATTTTTCACAATTTCTTCTTCTTTTCTTCAAATTTGAGGTGGGAGATTTGTTCTTATAATTGAAATTTAGTATTTTGTATAAAGGCATGACAAAAATATATAATTTCATTGCATGATTATTGTGATGATATGAGAACATGCGAAATAATGGGGTTATGGTTAATATTATAATTTTGTGCACTTTCATGAAAAATATGTTGATGTGTTATAAGGGTGGCAAGGGAATAGCGTGCGTGGCATGTTGAGGCGTTACAAGGGTGGTAATGTGTTATAAGGGTGTCAAGGGAATAACCTGCGTGGCATGTTGAAGTGTTATAAGGATGGCAAGGTGTTATAAGGGTAGCAAGGGAATAACTAGCGTGGTTTGTTGAGGCGTTATAAGGGTGGCAAGGTGTTATGAGGTGGCAAGAGAATAGCCTACGTGGCATATTGAGGTGTTACAAGGGTGGCAAAATGTTATAGGGGTGGTAAGGGAATAGTCTACGTGGCATATTGAGGTGTTACAAGGTTGACGAGGTGTTATAAGGGAGGCAAAGGAATAAACATGCATGGGCATCTCACTACTTGTTTATTTGATTTGCTTGTAAGCTGTTATAAGGGTGGTAAGGGAATAGTCTGCATGGCATGTTAAGGTGTTACAAAGGTGACGAGGTGTTATAAGGGAGGCAGGGGAATAACTTTGCATAGGCATCTCAGTTCTTTTTTATTTGATTTATACTACTATTGTCTATTTTATATGATAATAACTGCTACTTTGAGTACTTACTTTCTGTCTTTATATGAAAATACTTGTTGATATTATTTAAATATTTTTCCTATTAGGTTTAGTGGTTCACCTTGTTTCATGAGTTTGTATATAGAGAAACCGTCTGATAATGAAGATTGAGATTAATAGTTGTTAGCGGCCAACCAAGAGCGATGATTAAAATGCTAATCTAAAGTTGGGACACATGTAATTTTTATATATATATATATATTTAGATAGCTAAGGCAAAAAAGAACTTATGTAATAAGTTTGTATAATAAGTTATCATATTTTGATTATTCTGTTAAAATTCAGGGTGTTATAGAATGGTATCAGAACCTAGGTTAGAATATCTAAGGGACTGTGGGAGTCTGGCATTATATGTTGTATGCTTATGTGTTATAACCGACATTTAGTTATTTTTGAAATTGGACTTATTGGTAACTTATGGTATAGTTAGTAGTATTAGCAGATGGAATTGAGAATGTTGTTAGAATAGTAATCCCTTGGTAAGGGCATGAAAACTTATGAAATATCCTTAACTAATGGTAAGTAGAGTTAGTATGTGAGCAAGTGGCATAACTGGCGATGATTTGTTAGACTTAGGCATAAGGTGTGAAAGATGTTTTGGTAGTAGTTCTGACATCAAGAATGATAGTTAGATATGGATCTGAATCTAATAAAAAGATTTTAAATTTGAAGTTCAAGAGGCTTAAAAAGTTTAAGTTAGTGACTGATCAAGGGTTTAGTAAGATTGTATTTTATTGTTGAGTGATGTGTAATTGTAAGATGATTTTAAAATAGTAATGGTAATAGTAGAGATTTAAATTTTGAAATAGATGAGTTAACAATTTGATAAGTGATGATTGACCGTTATTATGGAATAGTGAGAACTATCTTGACTGATGACACCTTAGTTTAGATTTGGGATGAAGTAAGAGTAATGCTACTTTCTCTATTAATGATATTAAGTGTATTGGAAAACCTTGTATTTAGGTAGCCAATTTGAGGCTGAATGAAAAGGAGTCTCAGTTTTGTTTCCGTGAGCAATGTGTAGATTGTGGAGGTGTTTCTTGAGAAAAGAGTGGAGTCAATTTCTTTAAAAATAAATTAGCTTTTCCTAGATTCTATGTCAGATGCCTCTTCTATTTCAACGATACTAGTAAGTTTTAGAAGTTCAGAATTTAATTAAGTGGTTTGTGAGTTTATAGTTTTAACTAACATAGTATTTTATGTGAGGGAATTAGAAATTCTAGTTAAGAAGGGATGGTAGTTAGAGATTGTTAAACTTAGAAGTAATAGAGAAGACATATTGGTTACCTAGGTTTAACAATTGACAAAATGGTTATGGATAAGTTCAGTCTATCCGAGATAAAGTTTGAGGTCAAATGCTATTAGGTTGGATAATTACGATGAATCCTCTAAAGATTTCAGTTCCATTAGCTGAGTATGGTTAAGGTTATGTTTAATATCCAAGCATTAAGAGTCTGGCGGGTTATTACCATTGCCCTATTTAGGGTACCTCTCAGCTAACAGACTTGTTGATTCGACTGATCTGAGAAAGAGTTATAAATTGATGGGGTAAAGTTAATAAGAACATTTTATGAGAAATTTTATGTTGGTTATTTTTATCCGTAGAAGGAATTACCTTGGATATTATGATGAAATACGAGAAAATTTAGATTGTGTGCTAATGCATAATGATTAAATAATAACGAAAGTCAAGGTAGTTGAAATCACATGAGAAGGATTAACTGAAATAGTTTTGCATTAAAGACTTAATAGAGTTAGCAGAATGGCAAAAGAGTTTAGAATGTACTCAGAACACTAGAATTTCAAAGTTATTATTTATGTAATGTGATTTGACTGTGAGTCAATGTAATTAAATGGAGTATTAGGAAAATTTTGATTTTAAAATCTTTAATCTTATTCAAGTAAGGCCAATGTAATGACTGATGCTTTAAGTAAGAAATCAAAGAGTTTGATTGTACTAGAGTTGCTTTAAAAAAAAAAGTTTTTCGAGGAAATGTTTACGATGTTGAGAATCATTTGGACGAGAATTATGATAATAAAGAAATAAATTTCTTGGAATGGAGTTATTCAAGAATGATATTGATAATATGAATAGAGTGTTAGGGGATTCCAGCAATGGGACATTGAGGATATGTATTAGACATCCTTACCAAGAATTGATAAATTGTTTGACCAGTTGAAAGAATTATTGATATTTCCAAAAACTGATTTAAAGTCTGGGTACCACCAAATTAAGGGTAAGATATGAGAGTATTTCTAAGACGACATTCAGAATTTGGTATGGACTCTATAAATTCCTCATAGTGCCATTTGGGTTGACCTATGCCTCAACCGTATTAATTGATAAGATGAGCATGGTGTTTAATAATTATCTAGACAAGTTGTAGACGTGTGTATATTACTTATATGTTATGCATATGCTGAATTTTGATTAATCAAGGATTATTAGCAAAAGTCTGGGCTGAAATTGATGTGGCATGTAGATATATATGTGTGTAGAATTGAAATGAGAAGGATGGTATTGAATGATGGGTCAATGAGTTTCAAACGTTTGACAATTTATGGATTACGTTGGAGCTTATATTGGTAATGATGCATGTTTTGATAAGTTGAAATATTTGTTTACCAAATGGTTTATGGTGCATAAGTGTACGGGAATATCAAGCTAGGTAAGGAGATAACTTCTAGTGGAAAGAATTATTTGGGTCTAGTTTGGTAAAAGCCAGAAGCTAACAGGGATGTCTAGTTACAATTGAGAGTGGGAAATAGAATGAATATGTAGCAGGAGAAGGATTTTGAAATGGAATAAATAGCCTCTTATATTTATTTGTTAGTATCCTTATTTTCAGGTTATTAATTATGCTGTGAATAACATAGTAAATTGTGGATTAGAACTTGTGAATTTTGATTAGTGTTTGTGAATTTAATTTAGTATCTAATGAGTTGGGTTGGATTGGAAGGTTGATAATTAATTGAGTTTAATATGAGTATACAAATATGAGATGGAAAAAAACAGTACTTGAAAATCAGAGATGTAGGAATGAAAAGGAAAGTTATAAAGTCAGAGTTGATAATAGATTTGTGATTTAATTGGTTAATATATAGTTATGCTTGAACTTAAATATTATACATTTGGTGTTATGTTTTTATACGATTAATATGATCTTATTATGATTTGGGATCTTTAGTGGTAACTATGTGTCTGAGGTGTTAAAATTTTAATATAGCCTATTTGATTCATAGTATAGCTTTGACCGGATAGTCTTGAGGTTTTAGTTAGAGAGATTAAATATTAAGGTCACGCATTTCAGGTTTAGGCCAATGGGATAAATTAGAAATAAATAGTGAAGTAACGTTCGAGATAATGGTAAGTCCTATACAGGATGTGTTGGAATGTTGGTGTATTGAAATTAATTTATGGAAGGGATTATTATTGAAGAAAAGTATGAATAAAAATCAGATGACAAAATTGATGGAAAAAGGATCTTAAAATATTCGAATAAGGAAATATCAATATTGTGATGTGGAGGAAATGTTAAAGTTCAAATTATTAAGGAAAGAATTTTGACTTAAGATATGATTAAGTGTAATATTGTGAAAATTCGGATAGGTATATCATGATAGTGCGATATGGGATAGGGGTTAAGGTGTATTGGTAGTGGATTGCTATTACAATTATTTAAGAAACCACTAAATTAGTTACCGAGATCAGAGCAATGCAGCGGAGGTGTAGATATCTATATTTTTGAATTGGTATAACTTGTTAAATTATGAAATGATTTGAGTGTTAATTTTTAATAATCCTACTTATACTAGAAGTATCGTGATATTGAATAGTTTATTTGGAAGCATGAATTTGAGATAAGGAGGAAATGTTCGCAATTATTTTCCTAAAGTTATGTTTGAGCTGATTGTCTCAAATTTTGAGGACAAAATTTTTGTAAGCAAGGGAAAATGTAATAATCCTAATTTTAATTTCTAATTCTTAAGTTCTAATTTTTAATTTATAAATTTTAATACATATATACTTGGAAAAAAAGGTAAAATAGTTTTTCTTTTTTGGGGACACGCAGCCAATTGAGATGTATGCATATATATATTTATATATATATAGGTGTGTAGCACACTAGCAAGCCAGAGCCCAATAAAAAAGAGGGGTGGAACGTGGCACCTACAATGGGTGCTTGTTGGCACCCTAGCCCAATGAATCACTTCCCCTACCCCTTAGCCCCATGATTGCACACACACACACACGCATATATATGCAGCTATATGTTTTGGCTGGGAGAGGTGAGCTAAAAAAGAAAAAAAAAAAGAAGAAATAAAAAGAAGAGAGAGAAAGAAAGAAGAGGGAGAAAATGAGGATTTAAGTTTAAGAATAGCAGGGCTTTGGTATTTTCGGTGTTGTGATAATTGTGGTGGTACCGATTATGGTAATTCGACCTAGAATGGAAAATACAAAGGAGCGAAGTTTAAAACCCTTGGGATTTCTTCACAATTTCTTCTTCTTTTCTTCGAATTTGAGGTAGAAAATTTATTCTTAAAATTGAAATTTAATATTTTGTATAAAGGTATGAGAAAAATATATAATTTCCTTGCATGATTATTGTGATAATACAAGAAAATGTGAAATAATAGGGTTATGGTTAATATTATAATTTTGTGCACTTTCATGAAAAATATTATAAAGGTGGCAAAGGAATAGCCTGTGTGGCATATTGAGGTGTTATAAGGGTAGTAAGGTGTTATAAGGGTGGCAAGAAAATAACTAGCGTGACTTGTTGAGACATTATGAGGGTGGCAAGGTGTTATAAGATGGCAAGGGAATAGACCGTGTGGCATGTTGAGGTATTACAAGGGTGGCAAGGTGTTATAAAGGTGGCAAAGGAATTACCTACATGGCATGTTGAGGTGTTATAAGAGTGGTAAGGTGTTATAAAGGAGGCAAGGGAATAAACATGCGTGGGCATATTACTACTTATTTATTTAATTTTTACTATTATCATCTATTTTATATGATAATAACTGCTATTTTGAGCATTTACTTTTTGTTCTTATATGAAAATAGTTGTTGATATTATTTGAATATTTTTTCTACTGAGCCTAATGGTTCACCCCGTTTCATGAGTTTTTATGCAAAGAAATCATTTGATAGCAAAGACTGTGACTGACAACTGTTAGTGACTGACCAAGAACGATAATTAAATGCTAGTCTAAAGTTGGGCACACATGTAATATTTTTTTTTAGACAGCTAAGGCAAGAAGGAACTTATGTAATAAGTTTGTATAATAAGTTATTATACTCTGATTCTTCTGTTAAAATTCAGGGTGTTATAGTTACTGTTCAAAGTTAAATATTCTTATGATGAATGTGATTCTTTGCATTGTTAGCATGCACGTTCTTCACGTTTTTTTTTTTTTTTTCCAAAAAAAGTGATCGCGTGGTATGTCAGTCACAAGGGGTATAGATATGGATGAGGATCATTAAAATACTACGAATATGGATGTGATGATAGATATAGATATGATTATTGCGATTGCGATCCATTAAAATATAGTAATAAGGATTATTATAACAAGGATTATCATGGATCATCACATGAGTCTAGGCATTATGAGGATTGAGGGAGAAAATCAATTACAAAACCTACTCCTATTAAAATTGATGAGATAAAAGGTGAAAAGAAAATCCTCCATTGATGTATTTTTATATTTGTAGGAGAAATAACTGTTGTCTTCTTCCAGTAACTACCCATAACTATCGTCTTCTTCCAGTAACTACCCGTAACTGTCCACTTATCCATGGAGTAACTCATTTGATAGGTTGTTATAACTTTCTCAAGTGGGTGGTTATAACTTAGGTAGTTGCAACTTATCTATACTTGGTAAATATATTCATAGAATTAGATAAATTTAGCCAAATATTTTATCTCGTTTATGGTAAATATATTCACAGAATTAGATAAATTTAGCCAAAATATTTTATCTCCTTTAGCTAAATCTCGGCGATCAAAAGGTTTTAGTCAATTTGAAATCCTAACCAAATATTTTTATAGGCCTGGTAAATATATTCATAGAATTAGATAAATTTAGCCAAATATTTTATCTCCTTTGGCTAAATCTCGGCCATCCCAAGGCAATCGGCCAATTTGGAATCCCAACCAAATATTTTTATAAGCCAATATCCTTCTACATCCCACTATTATATCAAATCATAGGATAGTGTTACAATAATCCCCACATCATATCTATATCATATCCATACGCATCACCCCATCATATTTATATTATATCCCTATATCCATACCCTTTCACTTGTGACTATGGCATTGGCCTTGTGGGATACCAATGCTACATATATGCATATGAAAACAGTTTGTGCACTAATTTGCTGGGTTAGAAGTAAGAGAAAGATACATTGTAGATAATATTAGCACCATACTAGAAGCAAAAAGCCCAACTATCTAGTGAATTTGGCTGACGATATCATCTCATCCGAAGAGCACAACTCAATCCCCACAAAGCCAATGTGCTTGGGGGCAAGTGATGTTACCTGAATTTAAATTTGGGGGTAGACCCCTTTCTTAAATTTGGCATGCCCAAGTATTTTAATGTTTTTGGCGAAAACAATTGCTAAAATATTTTTTAACAAAAAGCTAAAAAATATCTGATTTTGAAATTTCACATCCACATTGGATTTGTGGCAGTCAACTATTTAAATGTAACTTCAAAATTTTCTATTGTTCTTTTTTAAACAAATATATTTTTAGACCAAATTTGCTCTTAAAAAATATATATCGGCCATTTTATCTCAAGATATCAGGGCAATGTTGGTCCCAAAACTTAAAAACATTTGATTAGGATTCAAATCAGCCATAAGATTTCCTGGATATAAAATATTTGGTTAAATCTATTTGATTTCCTAAATTTCTCTGATTCTATAAACATATTCGGCCTATTTGACACTCCTAAAGTGAGATATTGATGGAGGCTATCACCAACTGCCAACCATCAACCACCCATTCATTAAGTGAAAAATTAGTAAGTGAAAGTTACACAACAGCAGTTACAGATGGGCAGTTATTTTTCTCTTTTTTGGACGGTTACTTTCTTCATTTGTTGGCACTTTCCACCTTGTTGCCCCTTTTTTATCCCCCTTGTGGAGAGTCGGAACACATGGTCAAGGTCAGGTCCTTACTTTATTCCCTCCTTAGTTGAGTCGGCCACTGTATTTATTTTCATAACATGGCAAGAAAATTTTAAATTGATGGAGTTCTCTAAGCTTAGTCATTAGTTTGATTTTTCTTTTGCACGTACGCATAATGCTCGTCATTCCCTTGCGTCTGGAAGGCAACAGTAACCCACTTATCTATATCTTTTGAGTTCTTGTGACCCTGGCAAGCTTACGTATGTGCTGTTTGCGCCGACGAAAAATTTTGGACAAAAAATATAGAAATACAAAAGAAAAAAATGTAATTGAAATGAAGATATATATATATATATATTTTAAAGTTTGGAGATCGTAACTCTCCTATTGCATACGCTCTTTTTTTTTTTATATGTAAAATATTAGATATTGTTGCAAGTGTATAATTTCAGTTATTCATGGATGTAAATTTTATTACGGGTCATTATTGAAAAAAAAAAAAAAAACTATCACTACAATGAGTCAATAGTTATAAATAGTTAAAATTGATTAATTATGACATGATTATACATAAAAGTCTTGTTAAATATGTATTGTGAAATTATTACCTCTGAAAAAGCTGCTATAAACATCAATAGGTGATTTTAGAGTAAGATAAATTGAGATAAATTAAAAATTCGTAATACGTGTAGTAAAAAAAAAGTTAATGTGATATAAAGTTAACAAATATTTATAAAATTTTTTAGAGTTGATTTGTAAACCAAACTCACCCAATATATGTTTGACGTGTGAAATGAAAATGTTGCAAAAAGTTAGCTATCAGCCTATCACATAAAGAATCTAACAAGACCGAGCAGCAGGAGCGTCGTACTCGGTAGGTAGGAAGGACTAGCTAGGAGGGGGACCGGAAGCTTCAAATTTAAAAGAGGAGGAGAGGGAGCCTATTGCTTGATTACTGAATTATATATATATATTTATATTTGTGTGTGTGACATGTCCACCAGCTATATATAGCTAGCTTTCCTTTGTTCCAGCTTTGTCCCCCCAGCCAACTGCATCTATGGGCTGGCCGTGGTTTTTCATATGAGCAGTGGGAACCTACAGCTACAATTTTGGGGGCTCTCTTGTGTTGTCTACTTTACGAAAGAATTGCTTAAACAAGAGGTAGTAGCTCATTCTTATCTGGACGCATGATTAAGATTTTGAATCACCACTTAACTCATTTTTTATTTTTTTTAGTAAAATAATATATTTGACGTTGTTCATGCACATCTTAATAAATTAATAAATAAAATAAAATAAAATTACCGGAACTTCACTAATTTATAATAACCCTCAATAAACTACATAATCAATGGGTAAATTGATAAGTAAATTGGGAAGATATATATTACCTCTCATACAAATTTTATTTAAGTCATGAATTAAACCCGTGTAATTTTTATAAGGAGTATACCTAAAATCCGCTTAAACTTACGCTAAAGAGCAAATGTAGATTTCTTATATTAGTAGGGGCGGACTAAAATTTATAATAAATGGGGTAAATTTATATTTTTAATGTAAATAGGAGTAAAGGTAAAAATATAGTACGGAGAAAATATAGAAAAAAGTATAATTTATAAAAAAAATAAAATTAATAGATTTTTAGTGTAATTTTTCAAATCTTACCCTCAGTGGGCCTTGTTTGGGTCTATCCATGTATACATTACATGTTAGCATATAAATTTTCTCTTATTAATGGATATTTGATTTTAATTCTTGTATTTTCTTAGCACGAATTTTAATTTTTTTAAACCACATCTGTCATTGGATATGTAAAATTTAAATTAACAAATTTAAAATTAAATTTTATTAAGATTTACGAAAGAACGTTAATCTAGTACAAAAAAAAAATAATGAAAGATTTATAATAATTAATTATGAAGTAGTTGCGACTTCTTAAAATAGTGAGAGTTGTTTTTGTAAATTATCTTAAATAATAATTTTTATGATAATTTTGGATGTATCATTTTAAATCACTCAATTTTAATTATAATGAACTTAGTATCTAAACTAACAAATTTATATTCAATCTCTTGTTTTTAAATAAATATCATTAGATTTATTGATTTTAAACCCATAAATAAAGTAATATTAAAATAATAATAATGTTAATAATTTTGTTTTATTTTTTAATTAGGGTATTTATTATTTTTATTTGAATGCGATACGATGTCAACTTGAGCCACAAGCTCAGCTAAGAACAACGAGGTTAGGTTATTGTATTAGAGTCCAATAATTGATAAATATATTTGAACTATTAAATTTTAAATTAACGTTATCGAGTTATTATATTATTGAGATTATCAGTCCTAAATCCCTCAAATAGGAGTTATTAGGATTGTGTTTGAAATTGTATAAATTTATAAAAATAAGTATCCCGTATTTTGTGTAGTAAATTAAAACATTAAATTTTATATTCTCATAATTCATGTTTATAAAAATATATAAAATTATGGGCTTGTTTGGAATCCCAAAAGATTTCAAAAAAAAATCAAAAGGTTGATTTGATGTGATGTAAAAATGATAAGTGATAAAATGTGATTAAAAAGATTTGAAAGTTTTTGAAATTTTTTAATTTTTTTTACTCCAAACGAGCCCTATATATATATATATATATATATTTAACTCCAAACAGTTAAGAAGATTGACAAGATTGGAATCCCAATAACAGCGGAAAAGAAAGAAAACAAATATCTATAAATAAAGGTTAGAGAATTGACAATTCATCCAAGGCAGGAACTCTGTGGTCGCTTTGGTTGACGCACCCTCGGGCCCAATCCAATAACTACTCACAAGCCGACAATCAACCAATCCCCACCCCTAAAATTAGATGAAGCCGGCTATTCCATCCTTTAATCACAACCGTTAGATTCTTCAACATATCCTATGATTTGTCCCTTCTTTGACACGTGTACCAATTTCTAACTGACACGTGGTGGCTACCCCCTCAATTATTGGTAATTTTATTCACATTACTTATATATATGTAATTTTATTATTATTATTATTATTATTGGCACTCACAATGCCCATTTCTAAGTGCACTGTCCCAATATTGATGTCACACTCCAAAATTTACCCTTTTTTATCTTTCTTTGTTGGACCCAAGCACTAAAGTTTCTCTTAAGAGTTAGCCAAACAGAGAAACCATGTTGTATTTTTGGGCTTCTGACACAAGGCTCCAGCAGAAAGAAGACATTCAAATTGAAAGCTTTGCTTTTGTTTATTGGCTGCTTGTCGGGCCCACCAACCTTCTTCCCTAACCCGTGTTTGAACCGGCTGAGAAAAGGCCTATATAATAAGTAGACCTCTGTGAAAGAAAGACGACTTAGCAAAATTTAAAAAATTTAGGAGAGCAGCCTTTGGAAGCCTTTTCTCTTATCTGTATAAAGCTTAGGAAGGAGTAGGAATCCGTTCTTGGAGGGAAGTTCCTTGCAAATTCCTTGTATTTCAAAGTTCCTTTGCTATATAAATATATATATATATATATATCCACCTCTATTGATCTCTTGAATTGTGTCTTCTCATAATACCCAAGAATTAAGTTTCTTCTTTAAAATTGGCCTCAATTTGCCGTCCCATCTCATCTCATCCCATCTACTTTTTCTCTCTCCTTCAAAACTTTGTTTCCTAAAACAAAATGGGAGTTGGGGGAACTTTGGAATACATTTCTGATCTGATGGGCAGTGCGCATAGTAAACACAAGAAGAGGAAGCAATTACAGACCGTGGAGCTCAAAGTCAGGATGGATTGTGATGGATGTGAACTTAAAGTCAAGAAAGCTCTGTCTTCATTAAGTGGTACAAATTCATACAAACATACGGCATATCCTTCTTTCAACAACCACTATTTTTTTTTTGGTGTCAATCTCATTTTAACTTATACGGGCCGAGATGATGAATTTTATTATAAGGATGATATTAATTGTTGTGTTATGCATATATGTATGTATATGCAGGAGTGAAATCTGTGGAGATAAACAGAAAGCAGCAGAAGGTGACAGTAAGTGGGTATGTGGAGGCAAACAAGGTGTTGAAGAAGGCGAAATCAACAGGGAAGAAGGCAGAGATTTGGCCCTATGTTCCTTACAACCTGGTGGCTCAGCCCTACGCCCCCCAAGCTTATGACAAAAAGGCACCTCCTGGCTATGTGAGGAAGGTGGAGAACCCATCCACAGCCACTGTGGCCACCTATGAGGATCCCTACACCACCATGTTCAGTGATGAAAACCCAAATGCGTGCTCTATCATGTAGCTCATTAATACATACATATATATATATATAACTAGGAACTTTTTTGTTTTGGCTTGTTTCTTTGCACGGTACCATCGGTTTTGTATTGTAATCCAAGTCCTTTTTTTTTTTTTTTTTTAATTTGCATTACTTTTTGGGGTGTTTTGAATATTTGTAAAGGTTGTTGGGGAAGTCTTTCGAAGGTTTCTTGTGAGGAGAGTTTTGTTGTATATATGTTAGAGCTGTAAAGTGGAGTAGAATGGGTTGTTATGAGACACCTATCATACTTTATTTCGAATGAATTAAATATATACATATGAAGATCAATTGGCGTTCTGTTTTGCTTTTGAATGATAACCGTTGGCTGGGAGCAAAAATGAGAGCAAAATATATTTCATGAAAATATTATAACGTTTGGTTGGATAAAATTATAAATTTTATGATAAGTTAATAGATGGATGTTATGGATGGAGGATATGGATATTTTTGTTTGAATGGATATTTGAATTTGTTTGAGTTCATTTTCATTTTATCATATGTTATTCATATGATGCATTTAATTTGTGCACTACAGTGTTTTTGAATTATAGGAATTAAACCATCATCACCATCCTTCTTTTTTCGGGCAATTCCATCATCACCATCACCTAAGGTTACAGTCATTATTTTTTCATGTAATTAATTAGTTAATTGGGATTTATTTATAATTAGTAATTTTGTTAGGAGCATCGATTTTATCATAAAATTGTCAAAGGAAAAAATTGCTAGATTTTTATTTAGAGATTGACAAATCATAAACAAAACAATGATTTTATCAAGATTGTATACTTGGTGTTAGACAGGCTAGAATGTCAAGGAACACAAGCTTAGTGAATGGTTATTTCTACACAGTAAAGGTATATAGTGTAACAAAATACACTTTGTTAGGAAACTCGTTGACTTCCTTGTTGGAAGTTACTGACAAAAACAGAGAGATTGTAAGTCATCAGAATTTCTCGCTCGAACCATCACTAGATGTTATTGGCACTCGCTAGGAAATTTAGCAATTTAGGTAATAGATTTAAAAGCTCTTTCGGTGTCTCGCTAGATAGCTTGTTAGGTATTCTAGAAGACTACTCAAACATTTCCTTTAGTCGTTGTACAATATATAAAGAAGTCCTCACTTAGGATTACTGTAAAGAAATAATAACATTATCACATAAAAAGTGCTGCAAGAGTGTTCTCTTACATATTTAACCAATTAAAGTTTCATACAACTTTGTGTAGTAATCTTAAATAGGCTAAAGATTGTTCTTTCACTAGGAGGGTTCATTGAAGAGACCGAGCAAGTGTAATTTATACAAGGAATCATAGATTTGATTGGAGTAATTTTATATTTTTGAAACTTACAACTTGTTTATACTAAAAGAGTTTTGACTAGTCTTTTCATATAGAGCTTATGTTTTTTCTCTCTTGATTGATTTGGATTTTTATGCTAAAATTTTTTCTCTTTTATTTTTCCACTAGTGCCTGTTTGTAGTTGATTTTTTGATATTAGTTTGCTATAAACTTACATATGAGAATACAAGTGTTACAAAATATATTTTTAAATATTATAAATTTATAATCTAGTCTTATATATATAATTTTTTAATTTTATTTTTTATATAACAATTTCTTGAAAACTTATCATATCTATTTAAATTAGATGAAGAAGAATATTTTCTAAACAAATTAAAATAAATACATAGAAAATAACGCATTCCTTAACTTATTAAATTATTGTTAATAAAGTTCTGATATTTAAAACTTGTTATTGACTATTTTGTAACTCATGTTAATGATTTAGTGTATTAAATTATTATAATATTCTACTAATTTCTTGAAAATTGGTGAGAAATTAAAATTCATTTTAAATTCAAGAATTTAACCTAAGGGGTTAGTGAATTTAACAAAAATCATACAACAATTCAAAAATTAAAGTACAATTTGCCGCACCACTTACATGATTTGGTTAATTAGATTCTGGCTCTTTGTAATTTTACTTTATGAGAAAATATTCATTGTTATAGTCTAACATGGTATTACTAACGGTCCAGATTAAATATTACAATTGTGGAATTTAATAAAAAGATGAATAAAGTAATAAGAACATAATTGTAATATTACATCTGGACAATTAGTGATACTGCAAGAAATTCATAAATGTAATAACAAATATTTTCTCAATAAAAGTAAGTTTAAAAATTTCTGCTTATAATTTTTAAATATACTTTTGTTGTAAGTTGTCCAATTTTAATCTAATAACTTACAAGACTGATATCACGGTATTAACATTACAAGTAATTTTAGTCCATTCAAATGCAATATTATATCGTCATTCAAGGTGCCATGGCAAGCAAAAAACAAAGCATGTGTCTGGAAAGTTTCATGTTGTATAATAGAAAGGCTTGTGGATTAGGCCTTTAGGTTTTTTAGAACCGCCAGAAATAAAACAAGGATTTGGCAAGCCGTCAGTGGACCTTTGTTTAATAAGTTAAAATAATAAATTTAAACATATTTTCAAGTTCAAATAAAATGATTTTGATTCAATAAAACTCATATTTATTAGTCCGTAAACAAATTTGTTTATAATTCATGAATAATCTCGCTTAAATATTCTTAAATAAATTTGTTTATTACTTACGAAAAGTCTCATTTAAATATTTGTGTATAAATTTGTTTATAGTTAACAATCTTATTCAAATATTCATGAACAAAATCTCAAAATCTCTTCTTTACTATTCACAAAAAGAATATTAAAAAAATTAAAGATTAAACATTTTAATAGAAAGTTTATTTGTTAAGTTAAAAAAAATAAGTTGTTTACCGAAATTTCACCCTTTGCTAGTTATGAAATATGAATTAAGTAACAAAAAATCTCACAATGTGAAAAAAATAAAAGAGATTGAAAACAAAGGTTTTTACGAGAAAAACCCTTTCTTAAATAAGGGAAAAAAAAATCTCAGGCCATAAAGATTAAAATTTTCACTATACACAAATGGTTACAAGAAGGATCACAGTAGTATACACAGTAAACTCTTCCAACTCTACTACACCGATCACAATGGACATAGTCTGCAACATATGAAGAAAAATCTTTATCCGTATTTGATGAAAAAATTGCTTATGCCTTCAAACTCCTTCAATGAACCTACACATAAGAAGTTTGATAGTCAAAACTATCGCAACTAGGTTGAACAAGGTTAAGATCATAGAGAATATGTTTTTCTCTCTTTATAGGTTCTTCAAAATCCTACGAAAATGTCTCTCTTTATTAAATATTCAAGTAATCCAATCCTTTATATGATTGTATAGTTTTCTATTTCCAAATGCTTTTAAGAAACTTTCCAACCACCTTAAGTATTAGAAAATTTTTCTTAAAATATTTCTAACCTCCTTAAGTGCTGGAAAATTTTTCCAAAAATCTTCAAATTTATGTTTTGACACCTTAGTCAAATGCTTAAAAATACAAGTTTAAAATCATTATTTTGTACACCAATTTGTCAATTACAAATATAAATCTAACATTTACTATTAGGCTCACAAATAGATTCGTCAAAAAACTCGTGAACAAATTCAACGAAGAACTCGCGAACAAATTCAGCAAACAACTGGTGAACAAGCTTGATAGAAAGTTCGTGAGTAGGCCTAACCAAAGTTTGTGATTAGACTCGATAAAAAAAATTACGGACAGGTTTATCTATTATAACTGACACGAGCTGAAGTTTTCTTTTGGACCAACGAGCCGAGTTTGAACACAAGATATTGAGCTTGATCTCACAAAAAATCTTAATAAACAAAGTTGAATATAAGATTTCGAACTCAATAAAAAATCGTCTTGATATCGAGCTTGCTAAAAATCTTCATAAACAAGTTTAAACACTCAAATACATGGCTCGTCGCATTTCCAACACTATCTAGGACTTGAGCAGTGGAAGATTGTTGCTAGAGACGTGGAAAAAAATTGAAATAATGGCCTTAAAAAATTGTATTCCTTCCTCTGTTGCTTGCCTTTAGTGCACTCCATGGCTTTCTAGATAATTTCTTCTTCAACGGTATAAGTTGGATGAGTCCGATCTTATTTGACAGCAAGCTAACAGTTGCAATTCATTGAGAATATGTACATGATCATTCTTTCCTTCTAATATGCATAATTTGTTCCATCGAACCGTAGTGGTCTTGGGCTTGAATCTTCTTTTTATGGAGAATCCTTGAAAATTAGCAATCAATTTCTCACTTTCGTAATTCAAGGAAACCCTAGGGAATCCTGCTCTAATACTAGTTGTAATTCAAGGAAATCCTAGGCAAATCTTGATTTAAACTTCCTCACCTTGGAGGGTTTAGGTAGCATGAGAAGTGAACTTATTAAAATGAAAACTACTAAAATGCTACTTACAATTTGCTTTGACATGGCATGAACAAAACCTATGGAAGCCATAAGAGGGTATTAACCACTTTGAAGATGCTAGTGTAACAACCTGAAATTAGGCACAACCATTGTCTATTTGGAACTATATGTCTCCTTAAATTGCGGAGAAACTAGTACCAACTCTAGAAGGACTCCTCGTCTGTAATAGCAAAATCCACTGGAAAAATTTAGAAGTTCGTATTACTCCCATGGTAATAAGCAGCTTGCCCTTATATTTTTTATATAGGTAATGTGTCATCTACTATTATAATTAGCCTATAAAACTGAAACCCATCATTGGAGGGCTTAAATGCCTAAACACATACTATAATATAACAATACCAGTGACTGTTTTAGGATCAGTGACATAGCCAAAAAATTTTGTGGGTGGGCACTAATTATGAGACACATGGGGTTTAATTCATGGGAGAAATAAAGAAAGAGTTTAACTGTCGTTAGAAAGGAGGAGAAAGAGAGATAGAAAGGTCAAAGTGTGACAGTAAGCATGCCAGTCAAAATAAATAGATATTTTTTTCACTATCTCTTTAATATGTAATACAACAAAATCGGTGCCTAACTGTCTATGATCTTGATTCGTTCAAGCATATATACAAATATGAGGGCCATCATATTTGGTGATTTCAAACTAGCACTACAACAATAAACACTTTTAACGATCAAAAATTTGGTCTTGAAAAGTTTTTTTTTGGTCGCAAAGCTTTTGCCAACCAAATATAATTTGGTCGCCTGTTGGTCGGCAAAGGCTAGTGGCAGAAGGTATTAGCGACCAAAAATATATTTGATTGGTAAGAGTATAATTTTTGCTAACCAAACTTTGGTTGCTAAAAGATACGCCTTTGGCGACCAACATATATTTGGTTGGCAAAGGTTTACCCTTTAACGACCAAAATTTTGGTCGCCAAAGGTTGGTTTTTAGCGACCAATTGGTCGCTAAAAATGTCTTTAATTGGAAATTTGAATTAATTTAAAAAATAAAAATAAAAATTCAATTGTGACGCCACGTGGCATCATGCCACATGGTAACTTGTGTTATGCCACGTGTCGACCTATGATTCTGCCATGTGTCAGCCTATGATTTCGCCACGTGTCAGCCTACTATTGCACCACGTGTTAAATTTATATTTTTCAGGTTTTTGTTGTTGTTGCTGAGATTTGAACTGGTGTCATTTCTTTGGAAGTTCATGTGGTTGACCACTAGGCCAAACTATTATTTGTATAGATATTTTATACTTTTTGTATATATAAACAAACTTTTATCACTTTTGGCGACCAATTGGTCACTAAAGGTACCATTTAGCGACCAATTGGTCGCCAAAAATGATAAAAAAACTTATGATTTTTATTTAATTACTTTAACTTTTTCATAATAATGTTTTAACACTTTTGCCAACCAATTGGTTGCAAGAAGTGCCATTTTATAGACTAATTAGTTAGCAAAAGTGATAAAAAAATTTATTATTTTTATTTAATTATTTTAACTTTTGTTTCAATAATTTGAAATCATAAACAATATATGAAACTATATAGATATTTAGTAAATAATTTATGAATAACTATTATATTTAACTAAAAATAATTTTAAATGTTTTTTTTATTTCCTTCAATTCGTATGTGTAGCACATATTTAATATATATCTTTAATTTAGTTATATCATGGCTCACTATATATATATTTTTTCTTCATTTTGTATTTATATTTTTAAAAATAATTTGGTCGCATTTAGTTTTAGTTTTAGAAAATTATTTTTAAAAAGCAAAATTTTTGAAAACTATTTTAAGAATTTATTTCTAATAAAAAAATATTTTAGGTGATTATATTTGGAAATAAGTTCTAAAAAGATAAAGAAATGAAATTACTTAAAAATAATAAATAATATTTGTTATTTTTATTTTTAAATTTAAAATAATGTCACTTTAATATAATTAATATTAAATTATACTAAACAATTATTAGATATTAAAACGTTTAATATTCACTTGATTATAAGTCATACAAACTATAAAGGTTACTCCAACATATTTTCTTTGAAACAAAAATTGATTATACATTCAAATTATCTAAATTTGATTTAGTAAATTTAGTTTTAGCATTAATTTGGTAACATTCTTTTATTGATCTATGGTTATAATTTTTGATAATTTTTATAAATTAATTAAAATTAATGAATAAATGTTAAAATAAAATTTATGAAATCTAAGTTAAATCATACAAAGAGATAAATAAATTTGTTTGAGAGGAAAATAGAGAAAGAAATAAAATTTAATTATTTTTATTTATCCATTTCATTTTTTTAGCGATTAAATTAATATTTGGTCGATGAAGAGATTCTTTTAGCGACCAATTGGTCGCCAAATGCTTGGAATTTAGCCACCAAACTTATTTGGTCGCTAAAAATAAATGTCAAAAATTATGAAAATATTTCGCGACCAAATGTTTTGGTAGCCAAAAGTCATTATTGGCGCAAAAGGATGGAGGGAAATATTTTAGAACCCTTTAGTGATTAAATTAATATTTGGTCACTAAAGGTTAACTTTTAGAGACCAATTAGTCGTCAAATACCTGTAATTTAGCTACCAAACTTATTGGTCACTAAAAATAAATGTCAAAAATTATAAAAATATTCTGCGACCAAATGTTTTGGTAGCCAAAAGCTATTATTGGTGCCAAAAGATAAAGGGAAATATTTTAGAACTCTTTAACGACTAAATTAATATTTGGTCGCTAAAGGTTAACTTTTAGCGACCCATCGGTTGTCAAATGCCTGGATTTAGTGACCAAACTTATTTGGTTGCTAAAAATAAATGTCAAAAATTATGAAAACATTCCGCGATCAAATGTTTTGATAGCCAAAAGCCATTGTTAGCACCAAATGATAGAGGGAAATATTTTAGAACTCTTTAGCAACTAAATTAATATTTGGTCGCTAAAGGTTAACTTTTAGCGACCAATTTGGCGACCAATTGGTCGCCAAATGCCTGGAATTTAGCAACCAATTTATGTTTGGTCGCTAAATATAAATTATTAGCCACCAAATGATGTTTAGTCACTAAAAACTAATATTTAACAACCAAATTTAGTTTTAGTCGCGAAAAATAGTAGTTAAAAATGCTTTTTCTTGTAGTGTAGCCATCTCTTTAGTTTAGTAGCTAAGAGTCGCCAACTACAAGGAATTCCATTAAACCTCTTGCACTTAATAGCCCACCTCTTCATATCTGATTCAACTGTCTGAAATTGAGTATTAGTTCTGATTGAATAGGACTTCAGAGCATTCATTGATTGAACTTTGTCTTTAAATAGAATGCCAGCCCAAGACTCTTCTATTGTATGGTCCTAGCTTTGGCAATGGAACTTGGATGCGGATGCACTAGTGCTTGACTCACTTACAGTTGTAAATGTCTACGAGTCCGGTTGATGCCATTCACGTTCATCTTGTTCTAACTCCTCGACAAAATTAAACTTGGCATCAAGTTCAACTTCGCCATTTACGCCTACCTTAAATAATATGGGTCATCCTCTACTATATATCTTCAATTGATGGAGGCACATGTGATGCACCAATATCCATTTGTTTCTCATCGTCAGCTATTTCTTGAACCATTTCTCATTAAACAACTCTACAAACATAAGACTAGGAGGCTACTGAATATCATGTAAATTGGAAACATGTTCTCCTTCAGAGCCATGGGTGGGCGTTGTCTCAACTTCAACAACAATTATACATGCAAAGGAGACTCTATCGACAATTCATAGTCTATATTTAAGTCACCATGAGATCATTTCAACTTGTCCAATATATTCATCATTGTCCTAACTTCAATATCATTTTTTATACACAATGACCTATAACAAGTCATATCTCTAATAACAACTAAATACCAATAAGTTACATTCATATCCACCCAACCCTTTTACACCTAATACGTTGCACAATTTTGTGGGTGATCATTCATAACTTAGACTAGTAATACTCACGATCATAAGACAACTGCAACAGTTGATATTACATTCCTACTCATATAACAAAATAATTTCATATATTGTTCTGCCATTGTACCTTTAATTACAAAAATATAAATCATAATTGAAAGAAGTTAGTTAGTAATAATCAAAACACATAGACTTAATTTATAACCAATTCTGAACTTGATTACCATTAATTGACATTTCAAACTTTACGAATTTTACATCACAACTTCCCTAATTCCTTATCCTCGAATTAAAAAGTAGTGCGGTGATTATATGATTCATTGGTGACCCTTCATAGTCTATTATTTGATCTCACATCACAGTTTGACAATATTTATGGGTATGAATGTGACTACAAGTTAATGACGCTCTTCTGGCCTTTAATTAAATGAACTTTTTATGAATGATTAGGCCCTTATCTTATAAGCCATACCTAACTATCACTGAAAGTAACTTTGGTTTCTTCAAAAGTAATGCACAATAATTTTAGCACACCTGGTGGGATGCCATTGCTACAAATTTCAAATGATTTGGGATAGCACAAGAGCGTAACGATGTGGACTGATTTAGGTGAGTTATTTGATAAGTTGATCTTCTTATTAGAAGCAAGAGAGAGATCCATAGTAGATAAGATAATCATCATACTACAAGCTAAAAGGCCCTATCTAGTGAATATGGCCAATTTTGGTTGAAGATACCATCCTACTAGGAGAACTCAATCGATGAATTCAAAAAAGATTCGATTGATGATATTATCTTATCCAGGGAGCATAACTCAATCCCACAAAGTTGCTGTGTTCGCGGGGGCAAGTGATGTTACCCGAATTTAAATTTAGGGGGCAAGGCCTTTTCTTAAATTCGACATTATCCAAATATTTTAATATTTTCGGCAAAAATAATTGCCAAAATATATTTTAACAAAAGCCAAAAAATTTCTGATTTTGAAATTTTGCATCCACGTTGGATTTGTAGCACTCACCAAACTGTAACATCAAATATTTCTTATCAATAGAAAATGTTCCTTTTTAAATAAATATATTTTTAGGCTGATACATATGAATTTGCTCTTAAAAAAATACATCGGCCATTTTATCAACTCTAAGCTAATACATATGAATTTGCTCTTAAAATATATATATATATATATATATATACATGGGCTATTTTATCAACTCTTCTGAAAATTGAAGATATTTCATTTTCAAAGAGTTCGAGGCAATGTCTGTCCCAAAATATCAACCTAAAAAGATTTGGTTGGGATTCAAATCAAGTGATAAGATTTCCTCAGCTTGGATATAAAATATTTGGCTAAATGCAAATAAATAGCCTATTTGGCCGATATCTTTGGCTCCTAAATTAAGATATTGATAGAGGTTATCACCAACCACCAACCACCCATTCAAGTCACGAAGAAGTAGGAAGTTACTGAGTGGAAGTTACGAACAACAAAATAGGTCGTTACTTTCCTACTCAAGTTTAAATTCTGAACTAGAAAAAACTCTTTACTGATTTTCTTTCAAATTTTTGTTTTTATCTGCTTTAATAGGAGTAAGCTAACATAGTAGTAGTTTATTTGTAATTCTCTTCTTCTGTCGTCTCAATGTAATAAAATTGCATTTTCATTATAAAGTGGATCTTCACCATCTTCATAATCCTTATAATATACACAATCATTTAATAGATCACCGCACTCTTATCCAGCATCATATCTATATCAAGTGTTCAGTTATCATAATTTTTATTATATTATATTATTATAATAATCTATATTGTTATTCTGATAGACAATCTTTTAGTGGATCACTGCACATCATATGTATAATCGAGTTCATAGGCTAATTAGAATCGAATTCACATCCCTATATCGGCTGATATTTCACATCCATATTTGCGGCATCATTTTGAATATGAAGTCCTTACGTTTACAAGACAATAATAATCTACACCGCCTAATCTTCATACTCGTCCATACCCTTTGAGTCCTTATAACTCTGGCTCGTGCAATCACATTTTGGAAAAAGTGTGAAACAGCATGTGTTGTTTGCGTTACTGAAAAATTTTGACGCAAATAAAATGTTAAAAAACAAAAAAGAAAAATGTAATTGGAATGAAGAGTTTTTTTCTTTGAAAGTTTGGAAATCATTACCCGCCTAATGTATACACTTGCCTTTTTTTGATACGTAAAATATTAGGTATTGTAAACATTAATGCATAATTTATTAATTTCAGTTATGCATGCATGTAAATTTTATTATAGGTCATTTACTGAAAAAAAAAATCTCACGGCAATAAGTCGTTATAAATAGGTAAAATTGATTAATTATAACATAAGTATACATAAAAGTCTTATTAAATATATATTGCGAAATTATTACCTCCGAAAAAAAGTACTCTAGACACTAACATATGTTTGACCTGTGAAATGAAATGTTGTAAAATGTTAGCTATCACATAAAGAATCTAACAAGACCGAGCAGCAAGAGCACCGCTACTCGGTAGGTAAGAAGGACTAGCCAGGAGGGAGATCGGAAGCTTCAAATTTAAAAGAGGAAGAGAGGGAACCTACTGCTTTATTATTGAATTACATATATATTTATACGTGAGCGTGTGTGACATGTCCGCCGGCTACATATAGCTAGCTTTCCTTTGTTCCAGCTGTGTCCCGCCAGCCAACCGCATCTATGGGCTGGCTGTGGTTTTTTACACGGGCAGTGGGAACCCATAGCAACAATTTTGGGGGCTCCCTTTTGTTGTCTACTTCACGAAAGAATTGTTTAAACAAGAGGGGGTAGCTTATTCTTATCTGGACGCATGATTGAGATTTTGAATCACCACTTGACTCAAATTTTTTTTTTTTTAGTAAAATAATATATTTGATGCTGCTCTTGCACATCTTAATATATAAATAAACAAATAAAATAAAATAAAATAAAATTAGTGAAACCCCATTAATTAATTTATGATAGCTCTCAATGAAGCGCATAATCGATTGATAAATTGAGGAGTTGCATACTGTCTCTCATGCACATTTACTTAAATCATAAATTGAACCCTGTGATCTCTATAGGAAGTATACCACAAACCACTTAGATTTACGCCAAAGAGCAAATGTAGATTTCTTATATTGCTAAGAGCGAGCTAAGAATTTATAATCAGTGAGACAAAATTATATTTTTAAAATAAATAAGAGTAAAGTAAAAATATTGTGAAGGCAAAATATAGAAAAAAATATAATTTAAAAAAATAAAATTATTAAATTTTTTATGAAATAAAATTATTAAATTTTTAATGTAATTTTTCAAATCTTACCTCCACTAGGCTTTGTTTAGGTTGACCCCTTTATACATTACATGTCAGCATATGAAACTTCTTTTATTAATGGATACTTGATTTTGAATTCTCGTATTTTCTTAACACGAATTTTAATTTTTTTTTAAACCATATCTATTATTGGATCTGTGAAATTTAAATCAACAAATTTTAAATTAAATTGTATTAAGATATACGAAAAAGAGTTAATCTGGTAAAAAAAACAGTGAAAGATTTATAATAATTAATTGTAAAGTAGCGTGGTTATGACTTCTTAAAATAGTGAGAGCTACTATTATAAATTATTGTTTTAAATCACTCAAATTGAATCATAATGAACTTAATATATAAACTAACAAATTTATATTGAATCTCCTGTTCTTAAATAAATATTGAGAGGTTTCTTGATTTTAAATCTATAAATACAATAATATTAAAACAATAATGATGATAATAATTTTGTTTTATTTTTTAATTAGGATACTTATTATTTTTATTTGAAAATTGTTATGGCTGACAATGGGGCACAATGTCAGCTGAGGTCGCGAGTTTGATTAGAAATAACGAGTTTGATCTGTTGAATTAAAATTTAATGTAAATAAATGTATTTGTACTTTTAAATTTTAATTCAACGATACCGATTTATTATGTCACTAAAATAACAACAATACTGTTGTCAGTCTCCAAATCCCTAAAATAGTTGCTATTATAAAACGATTGACAAGATTGGAATCTCAATAACAATGAAAAAGGAAGAAAATAAATATATATAAATAAATAAAGGTAAGAAAATTGACAATTCATCCTAGGCAGGAGCTCTGCGGTCGACCCAATTTTGCGCCTTTTGCCCTAGTCAACACGTTAGCGAGGAGCGCGGCAAGAAAATGCTATCTGCCTTGGGTCGCTTTGGTTGACGCGCCCTCGGGCCCAATCCAATAACTACTCACAAGCCGACAATCAACTAATCCCCACCCCCAAAATTAGATGAAGCCAGCCTTTCCATCCTTTAAACGCAACCGTTGAATTCTTCAACATATCCTATGATCTCTCACTTCTTTGACACATGTACCAATTTCTATCTGAAACGTGGTGGCAATCGTCTCAATTATTGGTAATTTTATTCATATTCCTTATATATATATATATATATATTTGCGCATTCAGTGTCCATTTCTGAGTGCACTGCCCCAAGATTTGATGTCTCACAATTCTTCAAAATTTACCCTTTTTTATCTTTCTCTGTTGGACCCAAGTATTAAAGTTTCCCTTAAAAGTTAACAAAACGGAGAACCCGTGTTGTATTTTTGGGCTTCAGACACAAGGCACCAGCAGAAAGAAGACATTCAAATTGAAAGCTTTACTTTTGTTTATTGGTTGTTTGTGGGGGACACCAACCTGCTTCCCTAACCCGTGTTTGAACCGGTTCAGAAAAGGCCTATATAAGAAGTAGATCTCTGTGAAAGAACGGGGTATTAGCAAAATAAAAAAATTTAGGAAAGTAGCCTGTAAGGTTTTTTAGTGGTAAATTTATACAAAATCTTAAGTTAAATGTGACAAATTTGAATATTTTCTAAATTGAAGAGAGGAGAAGATTTGTATATTTCCTAAATTAAAGATTTTTCAAAATGGACAAGTTTCCAAAAAAATATAACTGCAATATTATAAATCCAAGTCCAATTAGGAGTAAAGAAAAAGACTGCACAAATTAGGAAACACGTGGAAAAATTCAGTGTATCTCGCAGGGAGCACGCGGCTGCGCCACATGACGCTTGGAGCTCGCAAGATGCATGCAGATTCGACCTTTTGGCAGTAGACCCCGTAGGGAATGCGTTGGGAAACTGATGGATCGAGTTATAGAAGATTTTGTTTCCGTTTAGAAAATTTGCTTATTTATTTGAGTCCAAATTGAAATAGGAATTTACTTATATATTTGATTCTTAATTGGAATAGGATGTGTACGTCTATATATATGCACCTAAGCTTAAAGAAGATTTTGTTTCCGTTTAGAAAATTTGCTTATTTATTTGAGTCCAAATTGAAATAGGAATTTGTTTATATATTTGATTCTTAATTGGAATAGGATGTGTACGTCTATATATATGCACCTAAGCTTAATGTACAAGAGGCAACTAAAGGAACTTATTATAGAGTCTTGTGAAAGAGAGAATTTTTCCTTGTGAGCTTATAGCTCTTTCTCTTGTTTTCATTATTCTTGGTTGAGTTTGTTCACTTTCTAAGGAGTTAGAAAGTCTGTTTCTACTTGGTTTAGGTATGTCGAGAATTCGAGCAAGTGCTTGAAAGAAGTCGTGCGAGTAGTCGTATAGATTTCGAGTGAGTACTTGTAACCTAATTATATAGTGAAAGTTTGAGTGATCTCCGAAATCGGACCCGGAGTTTTATCTTTACTAGTTAGTAAAGAGTTTTTTCGTTACCAATCTTGTGTTCGTTATTTTTGTGATTAATTGATTGATTTGGGTGATTCGAAAATTTTCACAGCCTTTGGAAGCCTTTTCACTTTTCTGTATAAAGCTTAGGAAGGAATGGGAATCCGTTCTTGGAGGGAAGTTCCTTGCAAATTCCTTGTATTTCAAAGTTCCTTTGCAATATAAATATATATATATATATATCCACCTCTATTGATCTCTTGAGTTGTTTCTCCTCATAATACCCAAGAATTAAGTTTCTTCTTTAATATTGGCCTCTCATCTGCCATCCCATCTCATCCCATCTACTCTTTCTCTCTCCGTCAAAACTTTGTTTCCTAAAACAAAAGGGGAGTTGGGGGAACTTTGGAATACATTTCTGATCTGATGGGTAGTGCGCATAGTAAACACAAGAAGAGGAAGCAATTACAGACCGTGGAGCTCAAAGTCAGGATGGATTGTGATGGATGTGAACTTAAAGTCAAGAAAGCTCTCTCTTCGTTACGTGGTACAAATACATACATACATACTACGTCTCCTTCTTTCAACAACCATTTTTGCCGATCTAATTTTAACTTATACAGGAGATGATGAATTTCATACATTATAAGGATAATAAGGTAAATTAATTGTCGTGTTATATATATATGTGTATGCAGGAGTGAAATCTGTGGAGATAAACAGAAAGCAGCAGAAGGTGACAGTAAGTGGGTATGTGGAGGCAAACAAGGTGTTGAAGAAGGCGAAATCAACAGGGAAGAAGGCAGAGATTTGGCCCTATGTTCCTTACAACCTGGTGGCTCAGCCCTACGCCCCCCAAGCTTATGACAAAAAGGCACCTCCTGGCTATGTGAGGAAGGTGGAGAACCCATCAACAGCCACTGTGGCCACCTATGAGGATCCCTACACCACCATGTTCAGTGATGACAACCCAAATGCATGCTCCATCATGTAGCTCATTAATATATATATATATATATAACTAGGAACTTTTTTGTTTTGGCTTGTTTCTTTGCATGATATCATCAGTTTTGTATTGTAATCCAAGTGCTTTTCTTTCTTTCTTTCTTTCCTTTTTTTTTCTTATTTTTTTATTTGCATTACTTTTTGGGTGTGTTTTGAATATTTGTAAAGGTTGTTGGGGAAGTCTTTCGAAGGTTTCTTGTGAGGAGAGTTTTGTTGTTAGAGATGTAAAATGGAGTAGATTGGGTTGTTATGAGACGCCTATCATTCTATATTTCGAATGAATTAAATATATACATATGAAGATCAATTGGCGTTCTGTCTTGCTTTTGAATGGTAACCGTTGGCTGGGAGCAAATATGATGGCTAAATCTCTTTCATGAAAATATTATAATGTTTGGTTGGATAAATTATAAATTTTATGATGAGTTAATAGATGGATATTATGGATGATATTTTTGTTTGAATGGATATTTTAATTTGTTTGAGTTCATTTTCATTTTATCATATATATGTTATTCATATGGTGCATTTAATTTGTGTGGCACAGCGTTTAAAATTATAGGAATTAAACCATCATCACCATCACCTAAGGTTATAGTCACCATTTTTTCATGTAATTAATGAGTTAATTGGGATTTACTTATAATTAGTAATTTTTATTTAAGCATTGATTTTGTCATAATTAAAATTGTCAAATGAGGAGATTACTAGATTTTTATATAGAAATTAACAAATCATGAACAAAACAATGATTTTATCAGGATTGTATACTTAGTGTTAGACATAAGCTAGAATATCAAGGTGCACAAACTTGGTGAATGGTTATTTTCTGCACAATAAAGCTATAGCGTAACAAAACGCACTTCGTGAGGAAGATCGTTGGCTTCCTTGTTGGAAGTTGTTAACAAAAATAGAGAGATTGTAAGTCATCAGAATATCTCGCTGGAACCCTCACTAGATATTACCGGCCTCGCTAGGAAATCTAGTAGTTTAGGTAATAGGTTCAAAATTTTGTTGGGAATCTCGCTAGATACCTTGTTAGGTATTCTAGAGGACTGTAAAGACATTTCCTTTACTCGTTGTATAATATATAAAGAAGTTTCACTTAGGATTACTGTAAAGAGAGAACAACATTATCATATAACAAGGTGGTACAAGAGTGTTTTCTCACATATTTAGCCAATTAAAATTTCATACAAATTTGTATAGTAACCTTAAATGGGCTAAAGATTGTTTTTTCACTAGGAGGGTTATTAAAGAAATTGAGCAAGTGTTTTATACAAGGAATCATAGATTTGATTGGAGTAATTTTTTATTTTTGAAACTTGTAACTTGTTAATACTGAAGTTTTGACTGGTTTTTTTTATATAGAACTCAAGATTTTTCTCCCTTGATTGATTTGGATTTCTACGTTAAAATTTTTTCTTCTTTATTTACCTACTATTGCTTATTTGTAATTAATTTTTTGGTATTAGGTTACTATGAACTTACACATGAGAATGCTAGTGTTACAAAATATGTTTTTAAATATTATAAATTTATAATCTAGTCTTATATATATAATTTTCTAATTTTATTTTTTATATAACGATTTCTTGAAAACTTATCATATCTATTTAAATTAAATGAACAATAATATTTTATAAACAAATTAAAATAAATAAATAGAAAATAATGCATTCCTTAACTTATTAAATTATTGCTAATAAAACTGTGATATTTAAAACTTGTTATTGACTATTTTGTAACTCATGTGAATGACTTGGTGTATTAAATTATTATAATATTCAACTAATTTTTTAAAAATTAGAGAGAAATTAAAATTCATTTTAAATTCAAGAATTTAACCAAAGGGATTAGTGAATTTAACAAAAATCATATTGAATTAACAATTCAAAAATTAAAGCACAATTTGCCGCACCACTTCGATGATTTGATTAATTAGATTCTGGCTCTTTGTAACTGTACTTTATGAGAAAATATTCGTCATCACGGTTTAAAATAGTATTATTAATGGTCCAAATTAAATATTACAATTATGAAATTTAATAAAAGATGAATAAAGTAATGAAAATATAATTGTAATAATAAATCTAGACCATTGGTGATACTGCATGAAATCCATAAATCTAATAGCAAATATTTTCTTATATTTTGTGCCCAAAGGAAAAGAAAACAGAAAAGAGGAAAAAAATGATGAATATGGGCTTGGCGGGTTTACCTATTTTGATCAGTGTGAAGTGACTTCCATTCTATCTTAGGTAACAAATTCAATTTTAAGCAGTAAAAAGTGTACAATCTTATGAAAGAAGATAGGCTAACATCATTTGTGACGTTAACTTCATGATATCAGTCTTATGGGTTATTGAATTAAAACTAAACAATTTCTAATTAAGTAAGTTTGAAAATTTCTACTTAAAATTTTTAAATTTACTTTTGTTGTAACTTATTTAATTTTAATCTAACAACTCATAAGATTGATATAACAGGATTAACATCGATCACAAATAATGTTAGTCCGTTCAAATCCCAATTTTATACCGTCATTCAAGGTTCTATGGCAAGCAAAAAACAAAGCATGTGCCTGTAAAGTTTCATGTTGTATAATAGGAGGACTTGTGGATTAGGCCTAAAGGTTTTTTAGGACTACTGTGACAAATAAAACAAGGATTTGGTAAGCCGTTTGTGGACCTTTGTTTAATAAGTTAAACAAATAAATTTGAACATATTTTCAAGTTCAAATAAAATAATTTTGATTCAATAAAGCTCAAATTTATTAGTTCACAAACAAATTTGTTTATAATTCATGAATAATCTCGCTTAAATATTTATAAATAAATTCGTTTATTGTTTGTGAAAAATCTTGTTTAAATATTTGTGTATAAATTCGTTTATAGCTAACAATCTTATTTAAATATTCATGAATAAAATCTCAAAATCTCTTCTTTGCTATTCACAAAAAAAATACTAAAAAATTAAAGATTATACATGTTAATAGAAAGTTTATTTGTTAAGTTATAAAAAATAACTTATTTATTTATTAAACTTTTTTACTAAAATTTCACCCTTTACTAGTTATGAAATATGAATCAAGTAACAAACAATCTCACAATATAAAAAAATAAAAGAGATTGAACGCAAAGATTTTTATAAAAAAAACCCTTTCTCAAATAAGAGATAAAAAATCTCAGATCAAGAAAATCAAAATTTGCATTATGCTCAAATGGTTACAAAGAAAACTACGGTAGTATACACAGCGTACTCTTCCAACCCTACTGCACCGATCGCAATGGACGCCTTATGCAATATATGAAGAAGAATCTTCACCCGTACTTAATGAAAAAAATGCTCACGCATTCGAACTCCTTCAATGAACCCACACATAAGAAGTTCGATATAGTTAACACTATCGTAACTAAGTTGAAAGAGGTCAAGCTCACAAAAAATATGCTCTTCTCTCTCTATAAGTTTTTAAAAATCCGAGGAGACTGTCTTTCTTTATAGAACATTCAAGCAATCCAATCTTTTACAAGATTGTATAGTTTTCTATTTCCAAATTCTTCTAAGAAACTTTCTAATCACCTTAAATATTATAAAATTTTTCTTAAAATATTTCCAACCTCCTTAAGTATTAGAAAATTTTTTAAAAAATCTTCAAACTTATACTTTTGACACCTTAACCAAATATTTAAAAATACAAGTTTAAAATCATTATTTTTTTCACCAATTTATCAGTTACAAATATAAACTTAACATTTACTATTGGGCTCGCGAATAGATTCATTAAATAACTTGCGAACAAATTCAACAAAAAACTTGCAAACAACTAGATAGAAAGTTCATGAGTAGGCCTAGCCAAAGTTGATGATTAGACTCGATAAAAAAATTGTGAACAAGCTCATTTATTGTAACTAACACGAGCTAAAGTTTTCTTTTGGACCAATGAGCCGAGTTTGAACACAAGATTTTGAGCTTGATCTTGCGAAAAATCCTAATAAACAAAGTTGAATATAAGATTTCAAACTTAATAAAAACTTGTCTCGATATTGAGCTTGCTAAAAATCTTAATAAACAAGTTTGAACACTCAAATACTTGGCTCAACTCATTTCCAACCCTATCTAGGACTTGACCAGTGGAGGGTTGTTGCTAGAGACGGGGAAAAATTGAAATAATGGTCTTAAAAAATTGTATTCCGTCTTCTATTACTTGCTTTTAGTCCAAAACTCTATAGCTTTCTTGATAACTTATTCTTCAACAATATATGTTGGATGAGTTTGACCTTATTTGATAGCAAGCCAAATGTTGCAATTCATTGAGAATATGTATATAATCATTCTTTCCTTCCAATATGCATAATTTGTTCCATCAATCCATAGTGGTCTTGTGCTTAAATCTCTTTCTTTTGGGGAATCCTTGAAAACTAGCAATCAATATCTCACCTTTGTAATTCAAGGAAACCTTAGGGAAACCTGCTCTAATACCAACTGTGATTTAAGGAAATCCTAGGCAAATCTCAATTCAAACTTCCTCACCTAAGGGGGTTTAGGCAGTGTGAGACATAAACTTGTTAAAATGAGTACTACTAAAATGCTTCTGAAAATTTGCTTTGACATGGCACAAACAAAACCTATGGAAGCAAAAGGGGGTGCCCACCCAAAAATTAGGGTATTAACCACTTTGAGGATGCCAGTGTGACGACTTGAAATTAGACACAATCCTTACTATTTGGGACTATATTTCTCCTCAAATTGCGAAGAAACCAGTGCCAACTCTAGAAGGACTCCTCATCTACAATAGCAAAATCCATTGGAAAAATTTAGAAATTCGCATCACTCCCCAGGGCAATAAATAGCCTGCCTTTATATTTTTTATATAAGTAATGTGTCATCTGCTGTTATATCTAGCCTACAAAACTGAAACCCATCACTGGAGGGCTTAAATGCCCAAACACATACTATAATATGGTAGTACTTGTGATTGTTCCGAGTTTAATAAGTAAGTCTTAATTATAAGACACATGGGGTTTAATTCATGAGAGAAATAAAGAAAAATTTAACTGTCATTAGAAGAGAGGAGAAAGAGAGATAGAAAGGTCAAAGTGTGATTACATATTTTTTAATTGTATTGGATAGACTAGTATAATTGCATTGATATTGTTAAGTTAAAATTTATTTCTTTCAATGGTGGGCATAATAGGTATTGGGCTAATTGTTTTCTTTTCTTGGGTAAGCATAATTGGTATTGAGATAATTTTTTTTCCTTTTCCTTAGTGGGCACAATTAAGTATGGAAGACAATATAAAAAAATAAAAAATTAATACTATAATTTTTTAAGGGGGTATGTGCTCCTCCTAAGTCAACATTGGCTCTGCCTTTGTTCGAAATAGTGCCAGTAATCAATAATACTCCTAGCTAAGACTGCATGATTTACCATATAAAGAAATACTAGCAATTTATTATATGAATTATCCCAATTATCGAATATACTAGCAATTGTCTTCTATTTCCCCACCCATGCTTTGTTGTATGAGATTACATATTGGTATTGGTTATTTATTATGGCAATTAGCATGCCAGCCAAAATAAATAGGTATTTTTTTCACCATCTCTTTAATATGCAATGCAACAAAATCAATATCTAATTGTCTATGATCTTGATTCATTCAAGCATATATACAAGTATGAGGGCCATCATATTTAGTGATTTCAAACTAGTCATGTCTCTTCAGTTTAGTAGCTCGGAGTCACCAAGTACAAGGAATCGCACTAGACATTTTGCATTTAATAGCCCACCTCTTCGTATTTGATTCAACTGTTTGAAATTGAGTATTGGTTCTAATTGAGTATGCCTTCAAAGCATTCATTAATTGAACTAATAGAATGCCAACCTAAGACTCTTCTGTCTTAGGGTCCTAGCTTTGGCAATGGAACTGGACGTAAGTGCACCTGTTGACTCGCTTACAGTTGTAAATGTCTGCAAATCCAGTTGATGCCATCCACGTTCACCTTGTTCTAACTCCTCGACAACATTAAACTTAGCATCAAGTTCAACTTCACTATTTACACCTACCCCAAATAATATGGGTCATCCTTTGCCATATATCTTCAATTGATGGAGGCACATGTGATGTACCAATATCCATTTGTTTCTCATAAGCAGTTAGTTCTTGAGCCATTTTCCATTAAACAAACTCTACATACATTAGACTAGGAGGCTACTGAAAATTATGTAAATTGGAAGCATGATCTCTTTCGGAGCCATTGATGGGTATTGTCTCAACTTTAGCAACAATTGTGCATGCAAAGGAAACTCTATCGACAATTCTTCATAATCTATATGTAAGCTACCATAAGATCAATTTAACTTGTCTAGTATATTCATCATTGTCTTAACTTCAATATCATTTTCCACATGCAATGACTCATAACAACCTGTATCTCCAATGGCAACTAGATACCAACAAGTTACATTCATATTCACTTGACCCTCTTCTACACCTAATACGTTACACAATTTCATAGGTAATTGTTCATAGCTTAGACTAGGAATAATGTGAATGCACTACTCAAAGTCACGATCGTAAGACAACCACAGCAATTGACGTTACATTCCCACTCAAATAACAAAATAATTTCATATATTGTTTTGCCATCGTACCTTTAATTACAAAAATATAAATTGTAATTGAAAAAAGTTAATTAGTAATAATCAAAATATATAGGCTTAATTTATAATCGGTTCTTAACTTGATTACCAATAATTAAGTTTCAAACTTTATGAATTTTATATCATAGCTTCCCTAAGTCCTTATCCTCAAATTAAAAAGAAGTGCAGTGATTATATAATTGGTTGGTGAGCCTTCATGGTCTATTATTTGATCTCACATCATAGTTTGACAATATTAGATGGGTATGAATGTGACTGCAAGTTAGTGACGCTCTTCTGGCCTTTAATTAAGTGGACTTTTGATGAATGATTGGGCCATTATCTTATAAAGCCATACCTAGCTATATCCGAAGGTAGCTTTGGTTTCTTCAAAAGTAATGCACAATAATTTATGAAAAATCAAACCAAACCAAGCCTTTTCCCACTAGGTGGGGTCGGCTATATGGATTTGTCGACGCCAATTTGATCTGTTTAGGGACACGTCCTCCGATAAATCTAGGTAGGTTAGGTCATGTTTAATGGTTTCTTTCCAGCTTCTCTTGGGTCTTCCTCTACCTCTCCTACTCCTGACAATCTCCATACTTTCACACCTTCTAACAGGTGCCTTTGCTGGACGCCTTCTAACATGGCCAAACCATCTTAATCGGTTTGCTCTCATTTTATCTTCAATCGGTGCTATTCCTACTTTGTCCCTAATCTCCTCGTTCCTAATCCTATCTTTCCTTGTAATCTCGCACATCCACCTTAGCATCCTCATTTCCGCAACTGCCATCTTCTGACTATGATTATGCTTTACTGCCCAACACTCTGATCCATATAGCAGCGCTGGTCTAACCGCTACCTTATAATACTTTCCTTTCACCTTGAGGGGGATTTTTCGGTCGCACAAAACCCCCGAAGCACTCTTCCATTTGGTCCATCCAGCTTGAATCCTGTGACTTACATCAGTGTCAATCCCTCCATCTTGTTGCACCATAGATCCAAGGTACCTAAATTTATCTTTCTCTACAATCTTTTGTGTGTGCCTAAACTTATTTCTATACTACTCGTTATCCTACTTTGACTAAATTTACATTCCATATATTCCGTCTTGCATCGGCTTAGCCTAAACCCTTTTGTCTCTAACGTATCCCGCCACAATTCTAGCTTAGCATTCACTTCTTCTCTCGTCTCATCTACTAAAACAATATCATCTGTAAATAGCATACACCACGGTACCTCATCCTGAATATGTCTTGTAATCTCATCCATAACTAAAGCAAACAAGTACGGGCTTAACGCTGAGCCTTGATGTAAACCAATCGTGATAGGGAACTCATTAGTCTCTCCACCAGTCGTCCGTATAGATGTCATGGCTCTATCATACATGTCCTTTATCGCCTCAATATATGCGACACACGCTCCTTTCTTTTCCAATACTCTCCATAGAATCTCCCTAGGAACTCGATCATATGCCTTCTCTAAATCGATGAACACCATATGTAAATCTTTTTGACCTTCTCTATACTGTTCCATTAACCTCCTCAAGAGAAAGATAGCCTCCATGGTTGATCTTCCAGGCATGAAACCAAATTGGTTCTCTGAAACGTTTGTTGTCCTTCTTAGTCTTCTCTCAATAATTCTCTCCCATAATTTCATCGTATGGCTCATCAATTTAATCCCACGATAGTTCGCACAGTTCTGAATATCTCATTTGTTCTTGTATATGGGTATAAGGATACTTTTCCTCCATGCATCAGGCATCTTCTTGCTCTTTAGCACTACATTAAAAAGTTTTGTCAACCAACTTATGCCATCCTCTCCTAAGCACCTCCAAACCTTAATAGGGATACCATCTGGCCCAACCGCTTTCCCATTCTTCATCCTTTTTAATACTTCTTTTACTTCTTCCCTACTGATTCTCCTATAGAACATAAAATTTAATTCTTCCCTAAAAGTGGTAAACTGTCCCAAATGTATGTCACTACTACTGCTTTCATTAAATAACAATAATTTATGAAAGATAAAAAAAATATATGCTATTAAAATACTTTATTATAATAATGATATTATTTTAATAAGAATATATCGTAGACAAATAATTATTTTTAAATAATAAGTCTATTATCAAATGGCATTATTCTAATTTAAAATTATGAAAACTAATTAATATAGTATTATCAAAAATAAAAAAAATTAAACTTTTATCAATTTTTTTCAACTTTCTTCAATTGAATTTTGTCATGTTTCACTTTTATATTAACTTTTTATTTTTTTATTTTTTATTTTTTGGCCATTCAGATACCACCTTATTACAAAATGTATAATCAATCCACCTCCATTACTCTAATAAAAGATTAATACTTCTACAACAGGCTTGGCTATTTTGGGTTCATTTGACAAAATTGTCAGTTTTTAATTTTTATTTTTATTTTTCAGCTTTTTTATTCAGTTTTTAATTTTTAATTTTTATTTTCATGGTAGAAAAAAATAAAATCTTAAAATTGTGTTTGGTAATAATAATTTTTGATTGATAATTATAATATTAAAAAGATGATGGGTGAGTGGTGACTGATGATGGAGGAAGATATAATTAGTATGCTTATGACGGAGACTCGCGTCTAGAAACGTTTAATATGTGGGAGAAATTGGTGTACGTTAAAACTTGAACCTAGACACAGGAATAAGGTATATATACAGATCTTCCAATAGCTTTGATAACTCAAATTCGTAACCTAATTTATAATTGTGAAAAATAAAAATATATAAAGACTACTTAATTTAGATCGGAAATTGAAATGAATCACACTATTAATTTTGCAATAATATTTAAATTACGGTGAGAAAAAAAAGTTAATTATTATTTTTATTTAAGACTGTGTTTGAATTAAAGATTTATTAAGAAAAATAAAAAAAATAACTTTTGATTTGTATTGGAAAAGGAAATGAAAGAAATATGTGATTTGAGAAATTAAAAATATCTAATAAAAATTAGTATATGGATAAATGCATTTTATTTTTTTATATTTTTTAATATACTCAAACAAAATTTTTCATTTGAGGTTTTGCATTTTTTTCTTTTTCTTTTTTTCTTTTTTTTCCCTGCTTTTTTCTTTTTCCTATCCAAATATCCAAACACGGCCTTATAATAAGGATTCTTTTTTTTTTTCTTTTTTTTAAAGGGGGGAGGTGGGGAGAGTAACAAATGGAAAAAGTAGGAAAGCAAGAATTAAATTAAAAAAAATAATTTTTTGTAAGATTAGGAAAATGAAAAATAAATATAGTATTAAAAAATTAATTGTTTATTTAACTCATTATAATACATATATATATATATATATATTATTCCGTTATTTTGGGATTTTATTTTTCCTCGCACCCTTACTCCAATCACCCCAATAATTTGTCCTTTCATCTGATGTAATCTAAATAATTAATTAACACATATAATTAACAATATTAACGGTGACGTAGTCCGCGTTCCTACCAGGTTTCTTTTTTTAATTAGCGTAACATCTTACTCAGTTGAGTACTTATTTTAGCTTTTTACCGCTATCCCTTCTTATAAGACACTAATTATAAATGTCAACAAAATTTTATAAAGAAATTACTTAAAAATTTATAAAAATTGATTAAATATTTAATTAGGCATGAGAACTGAGATGTACAAACGGTTGATGTAGTACAAAAGTTCGAGAAATAAGTTTCAATTTGTCTTATTAATCCAAATTATACCTAATTATCAAAAAAAAAAAAAAGTTCGAATTTGTCATACCGAAATAACACAAAAGATGTGTTGCTGATGTATATATATATATATATATAATTTTCAATAAATTAATGAATTGAAAAACAAAACTTGCCAATTGTTAGTGCATTTGAAGTTGTATAAAAAGTCTATTTGGCCGCACCAAATCTCACAAAAAATCATTAACTTTAACTAATTTTTGTACTTTCCTCTAATAAAAAATTTTCATCTATCACCTTTATGTCATATCTTTCCAATTTTATTGTAATTTTTCCTCTACTTTTTGGCTACCAAACGGGCCCAAAATTATATAAAATTGTAAAAATTAGTGTCTCTTGTTTTGTACAGTGAGTAGAGATAAATTTTACAGTCTCATAATTCGTGTTTGTAGAGATTTGTAAAATTTTACATTTTTTTATACCTCCAAACATTGCTAATATATGATTGTATATAAAAAGTGCTCCCACCATTATAATATTTTTATAAAGAAATTCTCGCACTCTCGCTCCCGTTTTCATTCTTGCTCCTTGATTATTCTTTAGAAATGGTAATTATTGAATTGCATAATAATATTATTTGTATGATTTTATAAATAACATTTATTTTGAATGGATTTATATATTTGATCTGTTTGCTTGTTTTAGTGAGATTTGTTAAACAAACGGAGCAACTTGGCATTCCCAATAACCAAGTCCTAAACAATGGAAAAGCCTTATGGAGGCTTGAGCATTGGAATAAGTTTTGAGATAATTTCTAACGAGTATGACAACTAACAGGCACCGAAGATGGATAAATTGAAGGGCACAAAAGTTTCATTCTAAAGATACTTGTAATATTTTTAGAACGATTGAAATGGTTATGGATGGAATGAATGGAGAATCGACGGAGAGTAAAGTTGCATTTTTAATTAGAAAATTTTTTGAAAAATTTAAGGTGGCATTTGGTTTACTTTTCTGTTTTCTATTTTTGTTTTATGTATTAAAAATCTTAAAACGAAGAAATAGAAAATATTCTGTTTTCCTTATTTTGAGATTTTTCACATTTTTTGTTAAAAACTCTCAAAACGATTTTTTTTCATTTTTCATTTCGTGTGTAAAATTATTTTCTGTTTTCGAAAACAAATTTTAAAAACACTAGTAACCAAATATGTTTTGGCCTATTTCCTTTATTTTCAAAAGTGTAAAACAAAAAATGAATTCAAAATAGAAAATAGAAAACAAAAATAGAAAATAAAAAATAAAAAAATAAATCAAATGAACCCTAACATAACTATTTTTCAGTATTTAGGTTATAATTTTTTGACTCTGAACTCCAATCAATCAGATTCTTGCATTATTAGAGAAAGGACTAAAAAATTTATAACTTGTCTCTAATAATTATCTCCTAAACTTTACAATGGTCAAAATTGGCTCCAAATTTGGACTTTAATATATATATATATATATATATATATTTTCTGAGAATACACTTTTAATTTAATTCCTATTACATTTTAGGTTCTTTCCTTTGCTACGTAATTGGTCTAGGATTTCGTAAAAGCTATATATTAGATTAACTTTACAGATTTTTAAGATGTTTATGTTAAAGAATAAAAGAAGAAGGAAAGAACTATGTATTAATATTTATTTCTGTGTGTGAGAATACAAGACTACAAGGTCCTTTATATAAGAGGACAATAATCCTAATCCTGATAGGTGATAGTAATCCTAATTATGATTGGATATACAAAATAAGGAATGGAATAATAATCCTAATTATGATATAAGGAAAGACATAAAATAAGGAAAGGCATAAAATAAGGGAACTAATTATATACGATTATACATTACTAAATCTAACACCCCCCTCAAATTCAAGGTGGCAACGCAGGAAGCAGCTTGAGTTTGGAGATTAACTCGAAGAAACGACCAGGAGGATGAGCCTTCGTGAAAAGATCGACAGTTTGATTTGCTGAGGATACAGAAATGAGACGAACAATACCACTTCTGACATGTTGACGAATAAAGTGACAATCTATTTCAATGTGTTTAGTGCGATCATGAAAAACATCATTGTGAGCAATCTGAATAGCACTTTGATTGTCACAATATAATATAGTGCCTGTAGAATGAGTGACACCCATATCAGTAAGAAGCCATCTAAGCCAAATGAGCTCTTGAGTAGTATCGGCGAGAGCACGGTACTCAGCTTCAGTACTAGAACGGGCAGTGAGAGTTTGTTTCTTGCTACGCCAGGCTATGAGAGAAGTCCCTAGAAAGAAACAGAACCCTGTCGTAGAACGACGATCAGTAGGATCACCAGCCCAGTCGGCATCAGAAAAAGCATGTAATTCAAGTGAGGACTGGGCTGAGTAATGAAGACCATGAAACATAGTGCTTTTGATATATCGGAGAATGCGCAGCAAAGCAGTAAAATGATGAGAACGTGGAGCAGCCATGAATTGACTAACAATGTGAACAGCATAAGCAATGTCAGGGCGAGTGACAGTAAGATAAACAAGACTACCAACAAGTTGACGATACAAAGTCGCATCAGATAATGGTGCACCATCAAGAGGGGTAACACGGAGCTGTGGATCAATCGGAGTAGTAGCAGTCTTGCAGTCAGAAATACCAGCCCGTGTTAAGAGATCAGAAGCATACTTAGCTTGAGAGAGAAAGTAACAAGAAGAATCTCGGGAGATCTCCAAGCCCAGAAAGTAATTGAGAAACCCCAAATCCTTCATCTCAAACTGTCGACTAAGAAATTGTTTGAGAAGAGAAATGCCAACACTGTCATCTCCAGTAATAATCATATCGTCCACATAAAGGAGAAGAAAAACAGATCCAGCTGTAGTCGTGCGGATAAACAAAGCAGAGTCATATGAACTGGGGATAAATCCAAGCTCACGAATAGTAGAGCTAAACTTCACAAACCAGGCACGAGGAGCCTGTTTCAGCCCATATAGTGCTCGACGAAGCTTGCAAACATGAGAAGACGGAACAGAGAAGCCCGGAGGAGGTTGTATATAGACTTCCTCAGTAAGATCACCATTTAGAAAGGCATTCTTAACATCCATTTGATAAAGATCCCAGTTACGAGCAGCAGAAATAGCAAGTAAACTGCGAACGGAAGTAAGCCTAGCAACAAGAGCAAAAGTTTCTTCATAGTCAATACCATATTCCTGAGTAAAACCTCGAGCAACAAGACGAGCTTTGTGTCGCTCAATAGAACCATCTGAACGGGTTTTGATTTTATAGATCCATTTGCAACTGATAGCAGTCTTCCCAGGAGGAAGGGGAACCACATCCCAAGTATGAGTTTTCTCAAGAGCCTGTAACTCATCATCCATAGCTTGCTGCCATAAAGGGTTAGTACAAGCCTCACGGTAGGAAGAAGATTCGTGAGTAGAAAAGGCAGCAGAACCAACAATATAATCACGAAGACGAACAGAAGGTTGTGTTACTCGTTTAGGACGTTCTGAAGGAGGAGATTCGTCAACAAGGGATGGAGAAGAAGACTCATCAGGAGTGGTCACAGGTCCAGCAGAAGACCCAGGTGTCTCGGGATAAACCGTAAGCAGTGGTGTCTGAGAGACTTGTGGACTATCTGCATCAAATATGTCAGAATGTAAATCTTTGGAAATATCAGTAAAGAGAGGATTATGGGAAGAGGTAGAAAGATGAAATGGAGAAAGAGTAGAAAACATCTTGTGTTCCCAAAAGACAACATGTCGAGAGACACGAAGACGTCGAGAAATAGGATCCCAACACCGATACCCCTTATGTTCAATACCATAACCCAAGAAACAACAAAGACGAGAGCGTGGTTCAAGTTTAGTTTTTCATGGGGTTGAAGGAGAACAAAACAAGCAGACCCAAATACTCTAATATGAGAATAATCAGGAGGGGAGCCATATAAGCGTTCAAAAGGGGTAGAATTACCAAGGACAGAAGTGGGAACACGATTAATGGTGTAGGCAGCAGTAAGAGCAGCTTCCCCCCAAAATTTTTCTGGACAGGAGGAAGAAATAAGAAGGGCACGGATCGTGTCAAGAAGATGACGATGTTTGCGTTCTGCCCGACTATTTTGCTGAGAAGTACCAGGACAAGAAAGATGAGACTGTGTCCCCTAAGAGCGTAGAAAAGATAAACCTCAAAGTCAAGATATTCCATAGCATTATCAGTTCGAAAAACCTTGATTGTACGAGAAAATTGAGTTTTCACCATTGCTGAGAAATCAGAGTAGATCTGTTTAAGTTCAGAACGTTTAGTTAAAAGATACAACCAAGTATAGCGAGTATAATCATTTACAAAAATAACAAAATAACGAGAGCCCCCCATAGTGGGAGTGGGTGAAAGTCCCCAGATATCCGAGTGAACGAGATCAAATGGTGCAAGAGAAACAGAATTACTTTTATTAAAAGGTAAAGCGGGTTGTTTAGTAGTGTGACATGATAAACAATCAACTTTATCAGAAACCACATGACCCAATTGACCACTAGAAACTAAAGTTTTCAAACGACTAAAAGACACATGACCCAAACGACAATGCCAAAGATTAAAAATAGAAGATGTGGAAGCGGAAGCAGCAGTGGAAGCAGCAGAGGATGGTGGAAGTTGGAGGTGAACAATCTCAAACAGACGTCCATGCTTACGGCCTATCCCAATAACCTGTTTCGTCTGTGGGTCCTGCACCAAACAACCAGAAGCAGAAAAAGTAACAATCAGACCAAGTTCACATAATTGACCAACAGACACAAGATTTAAAGCAAGGGTAGGAATGTGGTAAACATTAAAAAGAGAAATAGATGAAGTAGAAATATGACCAGTGTGGGTAACAGACATATGAGTACCATCAGGAGTATGAATAGTGGGAATAGAGGATGATGAAGCAATAGACGAAAAAATTGTAGAATTAGAAGTCATATGATTGCAACATCCTGAGTCAAAATACCAAGAGGAAGTACCTGGCATGACGGAGAGGGCAGTAGAAGGAGATGTACCAGTTTTGGCAAGTACTTGCTGAATGATAGACTCCACATCAGTCATAGAAAAGGATGGGCCAGAAGAGGAGGACCTGTCTGAAGTAACAGCAGCAGTGGTATGAGAACCATGAGATTTACCAAAGGACTTAGTGGATCCCTTTTTGGAATGAGCTCCAGAGGAGGAAGCCTTGGGACAGTCACGCTGAAAATGACCAGGAGCTGTTTTGTGGCAAGTCAAACACTCACGGATGGGACAATGTTCAAATGAATGATTGTGTGGTAGACCCCTTTTTAGACAGTAGATGCAGGAGTGAGGAGTCAATGGGTCAGAAGATCGACCGTGAGACATGGCAAGAGCGGCATCTGGAACTGGAGATGGTGGTATAGCAAGAAGTGAATCCAACGCCTTAGTTTTGAGACCTAGACGAGTTTCTTCAGACAAGAGTTCTGAAATAGCTTGTTCAAGAGTGGGTAGAGGCATGCGATGGAGCAATGAGGCACGAACTGACTCAAAAGTGTCATGGAGAGCCATAAGAAATAGCAAAAGTCGCTGATGATTGCGGTGGATAGTGTACAATTGAGCATCATTAGAGTGTTTCCAGGTAGGTTCACATAAAGCGAGCTGATCCCAAACAGAAGACATTTGAGAGAGAAAATCATTGATGGATTGCCCAGGCTCTTGACGCATATGATGAAGAGTCTGAAGTAACTGATACTGGTGAGCATGACCAGTGGTCTGATAGCGATCCTTTAAGAAATCCCAAATAGCCTTAGCAGGAGAGGGATACTGATCATCGTCTTGGAATCGGCCAAATTGAAGACTGATAGAAGGAATAGTAGTGGCACGAAACCAGGTGACAATTTGATAATTCTTGCTTTTCCAATCATCAAGACGATCCTCAAAAGCATATTGATCCTCATCGTCTTTTTGGATGGGTTTTTTCTGAGAGCCAGAGATAATACGCCATAAACGACGTCCTTTGATAAAGCCAGAGAGAGCTTGTGCCCACAAAACATAATTAGTCCCATCCAAAATGACAGAGAGGGACGTAATGTTGTCAGAGCGATCCACAGAAAAAGCTTTCATAGTACCCAATAAAGATAAACAATAAATCCGAGTAGAATAGAGATCACCAGTGCGTCCGGAACGTCGAAAAAGGTAAGAAACCAGTTTGAACCGGTTGAAAATCTGTCAAAAATGGCTGAACCAGCCCAAAAGAAGCACTGAACCGATCTGGGCGGACCGGTCTGACCGTTGGAGCAGCTAGGGCTACGTGGCAGATCGTAGTTCGCTGGCGTGAGCGCGATCCAGTGTGGCAGGTGCACCAACGAATAGTCTGCACGGCACACCGTGATTCGTCAAGATGACGTCAGCGAGGCGAATGTGAAGACCAGCGGCGCGTGAATTCGCGTGAAGTCACGAGCAATTTTCAGGCGGCGCGTGGAAGCAGATCTCCGGTTCTGGTTGGTGGCGTTGGGTTCGTCTATGAGAGACGAATCCGATGATGTATGTAGATGTTGGAATATTCACCAGAAGAGTAATACAGAAGCGAAAAATCAAGGCTTCTTTAACTCTGCTGATGATATATACCAACGCAAGATCTCGCCGGAAAATAATGGCCGACGAAGAAGAGAGAAAAAGAAAAAAAAAATTAGAGCCTCTGCTCTGATACCATGTTAAGAATAAAAGAAGAAGGAAAGAACTATGTATTAATATTTATTTCTGTGTGTGAGAATACAAGACTACAAGGTCCTTTATATAAGAGGACAATAATCCTAATCCTGATAGGAGATAGTAATCCTAATTATGATTGGATATACAAAATAAGGAATGGAATAATAATCCTAATTATGATATAAGGAAAGACATAAAATAAGGAAAGGCATAAAATAAGGGAAACTAATTATATACGATTATACATTACTAAATCTAACAGTCTAAATATATTGTTTCATATTTTTTTTTCTTCTTCTTATTCTTTTCTAACCACTAGTTCGCAAGTCTTCTCTGGCTTACTTAACAAAAAAAAAAAAGTCTTCTCTGGCTTGTAACTCATTTTTTTCCATAGTGTAGGAGTAAGAATTATTTTTTGGAACTACGTAAATATTGTTTTTATTCAATAGAGTTTAGTTAATTGTTTTCGTCTTTACTCATCATCTAGATGATTTAATGGTATTTATGCAAAATTGTTTATTTGCTAATATTGCTTGATTAGTAGTGGTTGGGACTTTGATTGTTATACATTCAATTCTTTCCGTTCGTTGCGAACAAATATACATGATTTGTCATTTTTAAAATCAATTTTCATTGATTAATTTTCAAAAAAAAATATTCATAATTAAATGCAAAATTTTTGCATATCAATTTGAATTATTAGTTTATTATTCTTCAAAGAAAAATATCCCAAACGAATTATAAGATTTTTTATCGTTAACTTGAGTTATCAATTTATTAAATAAAACAATACAAACATCGGAACAAAATGGACTTCCAAAAATCAAATTATTACTATACCATTCTTGTGTAGTTGTGAGGATAAAACTACAATAAAGAGACGTGGTTCTGCCGTATCCGTCTGATTCTGATCCAATAAGTTCAGTTATTTTTAAATTTTATAAGTAGTGGGCAGGTTAAGGTATAAAAATAAAATAGTTGTAAAGTACGGGTACATAGATGGTAAACATAGGGTACTCGACGAGTATTATTCGAACCCGCTCTGATTACTCTAATTATAGGATATCTGACATGTATTACTTAATTGCCGTCCAAATTACCTGTACCAATTATTCATAATTTATTGGGTATCTAACAGGTGTTACCTAATTACTCGTCTAAATAACTTAATTACCAACCTAAATTATCAGATACCCAAATTTATGTAAATAATGCCATTAATTTGGATACGAAATTATATATATATATATATAGTGTTTAAAGAATGGAGTCCATTTAATTAATACAAAATAACTCAATATTCTAATACCAAAAAATTTATTTTAAACTTAGGATTTGGTTCTCGATATAACGAATGAATACAATATTTTTTTTTTTTTACTTAATTACACCAGTGGTATAAAATGAGGTCAAATACGAACTTTAAATATGAGATTTTTTCTTTTATTTTTAATTTTATTTTTATAAAAGTAATATAATAAATTTTACTAAATAAAAAATATTTAAATACTTTTATTGAAAGATAATTTTTTTTAGTCTAATGAGATGTAAAATTATTTATATAGTTATTATATTTAAAGACTTTTAGAATCTTTATTTTTTGATTTAATTACTTCATATTTGAAAGTTATGAGTACCTGATTAGTCGATGGATTAGAGAATAGTAGTCAATTAAAAATACTGTTAGATACATACTTGATCTGAATATTTTTTTTACCTAACAAATTCAAAGATAATATAAATAATACCCGACCCCAATCCGTTGCCATTCCTAGTGGTCACTCCTGCTCAACGAATGGTTTACTTTGGAAATACCTATATACTGCTTTCATGGATATTGTTTTGATATATTTATTTGAATATAGGGATACTTATAATCTTTGTTCGGAAATTAGAAAAAGCAAAGAAAGAATGAATGAATGAATGAAAAGAAAAAAAAAAAAAAATGAAAGTGGATGAAATCATGAAACGGAAAAAAAAAAAAATAGATGAAACTAAGAAGATTATAAAAGAATATTAACTTTTTCCTGCTTGATTTTGTAAAGAAAGAGAACGGAAAGTCCAAAAAGAATTATTTCTTTTTGGGGAAAGGAAATAAAACTTATGATGATTGGCAAAGGGGAAAGGGGAGTTGAAAAAAAAAAAAAAAAAAAAAAACCGCAAGGAAAAAATCTAAAGGAGAAGGAGAGAAGCCATGCAATGGTACAGTGAAAACGAGAGAACAAACAAGCAAAAACTTTTCCTTCCTCTTCGGTTCATTATCATATTAGTTTGGAGTGATAAAAAATAGATAAAATGAAATAATGTGAGATAAGTTGTGAGTTCATAATTCGTGTAGTGAGATAAAAAGTAAATAAGTTTTAGAGATTTTCAGAATTTTTTATTGAATTTTTTTTTAATTTTTTAGCACACTAAACGGTATTATTATTATTATTATTATTTGGATGACTTAAAAGTGTCTGGTTAACTTGTATACACTTCTACTAATTCCTAAAATCTTGAAATTAGCTATCAGGTAAACCTCTAGTGAGATTGATAAGACTCGAATTAATAACCATTGAAAATTAAATTCAAAATTTTACTAGTTGAGATTTACTATCTTCACTTAAAAAACCAAACATGAAAGGAAAAATAATTGGGTGGGAATATTTGTACTCTTCTATTAACTTCTCTCATTATATTATAATTTTAATAAAAAAAAGTAATATAGAGTGGAAAAAGTTAATAAAAGAATACATTTATTATTTTCCAAAACAATTTTGTTTTATTTCTTTTTTGACTCTCCTTAACAGAGCAATTATTAGGTTAAAAACACTGCCTATCTACATGCTTACACAGACAAATGTAACAAAATTTATGTACAATAGCATGACAGAGGCTGCATATATATGATTGCAAACTAACGTCACCAGTTCAATTATTTAGTGCAGTGAACTTGGTACACAACTTCTAAAATAGTTTATATTCTTATAGACTTTTCTAAGACATTTTTATTGTCATTATTATTATTATTATTATTTGGCCTTTTGTAAAACTCATGGTTGAGTTACATCAAAACAAAATAATCAGTAAATTACATTATTTGCCATCAACGTTTATGAGTCTGGGTGAAAAGTGGTGCTCTGAATTTAGGTTATGTTTCATACGTAGAAATAGAGTAAAATAGAATAGAATTCATTTCAGCTTTAATTTATTCTCATGTTTGGTATCAAAAAATTAAGTTGAAATACTATTTCACGGGAACAGTTATTTGCATAGTAAATGAAAAAAGACATTTCACAATTTAAGTGATAGAATAGTCATTCTATTACAATTAAAACAAGATCCAAAAATTAAAAAAATATATAAAAATAAAAAGGCAACTACTTTATAATAATAAATTTCTCTTAATTACTCTATTGGGTCATAAAATAACTATTTTACCCCTTAATCTTATTTTTGAAATAAATCTGAAATCGGGATGTAAAATGACTATTTTGCCCCTAGATCCATTTATTTTTTCAAATTTGAATTCCATGCTTTCGAAAGGCTAATAAAAGTATTTATTCATATTGTTTAATAACTAAACAAATTTTGATTCGATCCAAACTCGAGTTGTAAAATGACCATTTTACCCTTGTGTTCGTTTTTTACCCAAATTTGTATTTTTGGCTTCTCAAAAGATTAAAAAATATTTATCTATATGTTTCATAATAACTAATAAAATTTTATCTTAACTTAAACTCATATTGTAAAATGACGATTTTACTCATGAGCCATTTTTTATCCAAATTTACATTCTAAGTTGCCCAAAAGATTAAGAAAAATATCCTTAATATATTTCTTAATAGTTAAACAAATTCCAGCCTAATTTTAATTCAAACTACAAAATGACTATTTCACCCCTGACCATTTTTCAGGCTAAATTTATATTTTAAGCATACTAAAAAACTAAAAAAATATTTATTAACATATTTTTTCATAATTAAGAAAATTTTGGTCTAATTTAAACTTGAATTATAAAATCACCGTTTTACCCATAAGCTCCTTTTTTACTCAAATTTGCGATCTAAAAATAAATTTTATTTTTATAATTTTTTAAAAATTAATGTTAATAATTTTTATTTTATTTCATTTTATCTAAAATATGTAGTCAAATTATGAAATTTTAAATGTTTATTCCATTTTTATTATTTTCATTTTGGCAACCAAATAAAGGAATGAAATAAGCATTCCATTCCATTCTCACTTGCATTTCATTCCCACCTCTTATTCCATTTTATTTCATTTCACTTTATTCTCATGCACCAATCACAGCCTAAGGGTCTCAACTTTTAATTAGTTGCAATGTTCCTCTTAGTAACTTTTTCACCCCTGATATTATAACTAATTAAAAGCTCATAATCTGAATTTTTACAGAAAACCTCAAGTCCTGACGTGGGAGGTTTCATCTTTCGGTTGAAGCTTAAGGGTGTAAACTGAAAACTAAGTCAGTAAGATGACGAAAATCAAGGAACTTGACATACACTGATCTTATATATACACAACTAAATTTTCAAGGAGGATTCACAAGTGCATATACAAAAGATGATGAATGCATGTAACACAGGCTATGTGCAAAATTCCAATACAGAATGAATTTAAGCTGTAAACTTCACATGAATTCTTGGTTTCAGGAAATCCGGCTTGAGTTGACATGCAACAGGCACTTCTGGTTGTTCTAATGAAAGATGAAATGCCCATCATCCATGATATTTTGGCTCACTTTACGATTTATACTTCGGTGCTATTCAGAACTGTTGCTTTGGACCTTCAAAAACAAACTAAGTTCAGTCAAATTCTATGACAAATACAGGAAGAGAAATATCAGTACAAAGCTGCCATCTGCAATAGGGCAATCCAGCTCGCAGCTAAGATAATTTTCAAATATAAGAGAGATGCACTTTGAATATGTGTCCTATAGGATATTAGGACCACAAAATTGTAAGTATACCAGCCGATTTCAACTAATGATTAATTGAAATCATTCCTCTCTTGGAATTGATTTGATTTTAAAATAAAAAATTGATTTGATTTGACAAATAAAATTATGTGTTTGGAACACATTTTGAGGAATTTAGGAATTAAATTAATTTGACTTGAGATAAATATCAAATTTGACCATATTAAGAGGAAATAGAAAATATAATAAATATGATATATTGTCTACTTACTTAAATAGTTTAAAAAATATTGAACTCTCATTAAATTCTATTGTTTTGAATTGGATTTCAAATGATATAGAAATCTCGAAATTTAAGTTATGAAATCAAATCAAATCCAAGTCATAAAATTCTATTTTAGTTCCAAATATAAGAATTATGAGAATTCTTATTAAATGAAATCAAACTTTATCAAATCCACCATTCCAAACGGAATGTAAATTAGAAAATTATTTATGCTGTGAATATATAATTATGAATGTTGACAGTAAAATTTACAAAGGTGTGCAAGTCATTCTAAGAAAAGATATTTTTCTAAGTATGACCGCTGTAAAACTGTCACCATATACTGCTGTTATATCTATTGGATATTGGACTCTGGGTACTCAATAAAAGCTTCAGATTTTCAGTAGTTTATAACAAGATGTGACAGCATAGCTGATGAAAGAAACACAAATGAGCAGAAACAAAATATGATCTATTGCCACAAAAAAGGGGTAAAAATCTTTGCCATTGTTTCTAGACACCAAAATAAAAAAAAAAGAAGGCAACTTTTTAGGTTATAAAATTTCACTACCACATCTAATGATTTAAGGTTTCCATGAAGCTTTGAAGGATTCTCTTGCTTTGAAATTGGTTGCTTTAAATAGTTGAACATTCCGTTTCATCTACCATTTAAATGCTGTCTGGTAAGGATTTGACAATTCATTATCAAAATTTAGTGGAAGATTAGTTTAAGAAAAGGGAGGCCTCGAGCTCCTGATTCCTTACCCTTTCAGGATGGAGACATCACAGGTACGACCAACTTATTGTGTACTTTTTATCTTTTATTTGCAAGCAAATGAAAAAAATAAAATAAAGGGAAAGGTGCATATATTGATCAGTCAGACCCAATCTTATAATTTGAAAAGTTATTCCCAAGATAACCAGTTGGTTGGAAACTCACTTGAACATGTTGCCACGGGGCTTCATATATTTGCTATCATATTAATTGGACCTCCTTCACTTTCTATTCCCCTTGTAGATGTCAACAAAGTTAATATCATAGAGAAGAGTTGCATTTGCAGGTATGTTGCAGTCACCTGCATAAAGAAAGAAATTAAAAGGAAAAACAGGGAGGGAATAAGCATTCGAATATCTGTTGCAATAATTACCTCAAAAACATAAACATAAACATGGATACAACAAAATTATATCAAATATTAAACACAAAATTAAGACACAACATGGTAACAAAAGAAAATTATGATGCCCATTTTTCTGTGTCGTATAATCAACAACATTATGATCTATGGCAATGGCCCAGTCAATGCATCAGTGATGCCCATTTTTTGCCCATGTCATCAGGTTATTCTAATCTCATCATTGTCATTTCAATCTTTGGTTCATTTCAAATGTGGGTCTTCACCCAATGTTAAGAATATTAGATTCAGTTTTATCACACAACCTGAAAAGCAGCCAGCGGGTTCAGGCCCATATGCTAACTCTGATGGAATTTGAAGCTTTCGTCGTCCACCTGTGTACAAATAACCAAGTGAAACCACAAGGACAATAAAAAGCAACACCAAAAGCATATTTGTAAAAGTCAAAATCCTACCAACTAGCATTGGTGGAACGCCTTCACCCCCTAAGATTCCTTGATCCAATCCCTTTATCACCTTGGGGGGAAAAAAAAAAGAGGAGTTCAGGGAGGAATGCCACAAACGATTCACAACCATAATTTATCTATTTTCCTCTACATGTTCTTTATGGAGAGACACTGGCTTAAACAGATGTTAGTTGTTAGATTAAGGTTCTGAGCTGATGAATCAACATGAAGATAATTTCATATTTTTGTCCTGGAGTATATTTAAATAATGAACATGTTTTGAGCACTAAAATAAGAGAATTAGCACAGGAGGAGAAGAAATTCTTTTTCATATCGAGGAAAAAAATGGAAGAAATTTAGAGAAGAGTCAAATCAACCTCATAAGCTAGAGCTTAATGAAGAAAAATATACTTCAAAACAGTTGTTGTATCCATATGCAACAAGTATCGAATGCACAAACTTGTTATACACGCCAAAATAAGTGTCAAACACAATACAAAGCACAACCAATTACTGCTATTGTTGTGGATGTCAAATCTATAAATATAACTAATAGAAGTATATAAACAGCATGTTTTTTTTCCCATTTTTCCACCGTGTCCATATCCTCGTATTTCAAGATCAGAACGTCCTATATTCATACTCATGTCACATCCATAACTTGTGCCCTTGTTTGTATGTATTAGATCATGTGTTCATATTAAATGAATCTGATACGAAACAGAAAGAGATCAAAGCCAGAAGAAATTCAAACAAGAAGAATAAAGACAAGGGAAAAAGAAGAAAAACACGCACAAACAAGCCATCAATATCATTAATCTCAAAATCATTAGTCTTCCTTATTCACTACTGTTATAACTAGTAGACTGAGAAGAATGGCACACGACACCACAACTGGGTTCGGGTGTATTAATTTATACACATCAAAGAAAGACTATACACATTCCTTGGAGACTATACAATTTCCATAGGAACTTCCATATGTCTAAATACATCCTATACATTAACGTGACTATTAGTGTACATTAACACTCCCCCTTAAGCTGGAGCATATATATCATATGTTTCAAGCTTGTTACAAATATATCTTACTCTAGTTCCCCCTAGTGCTTTAGTAAATAAATCGGCCAATTGATCTTCAGTTTTGACATGACTTGTCTTGATGACATTCTGTAAAACCTTTTCTCTAACAAAGTGACAATCGACTTCAATATGCTTGGTCCGCTCATGAAACACAGGATTAGATGCTATGTGAATAGCAGCTTGATTTTCACAAAACAGTTCCATAGGCTGTAATCCAGAGACTCCCAATTCAGTCAACATATGAAGTACCCAAATCAATTCACAGGATGTATGTGCCATAACTCGATACTCTGACTTTGCACTGGATCTGGCCACAACAGTTTGTTTCTTACTTTCCAAGAAACCAGATTTCCGTCTACAAAAACACAATAACCTATAGTGGATCGTCTGTCTGACGAAGAATCAGCCCAATCCGCATCTGTATAACCTTGGACACGAGTATGACCATTATCCTTATACAACAATCCACATCCTGGTACACCTTTTAGATACCTCAAAATGTGAATAACTGCATCCTAGTGACTAGAATGAGGTGCATCAAGGAATTGACTAACTACACTTGTAGTAAATGAGATATATGGTCGTGTCACTGTTAGATAATTAAGTTTCCCAACTAATCTACGATATCTCCCTGGATCATTTAATACTTTGCTTGTATCTGCTAGCAGCTTCATATTGGGATCCACTGGAGTATCAATTGGCTTGGCCCCCAACATACTTGTTTCAGACAGCAAATCAAGTAAGTATTTCCTTTGGGAAAGAGCAGTTCCCTCTTGTGATCTCGCAATTTTAATTCCCAGAAAATACTTTAAGGAGCACAAGTCTTTGGTATTGAACTTAGCTTGGAGAAACAACTTTAAATCATGTATACCTCGTGCATCATCTCCAGTGATCACAATGTCATCCACATAAACTAGTAACCAGATTTTTCCATGAATGGAATGACGGTAAAATACAGAATGATCAACGCCACATTGTGTCAACCCAAAATCCATCACCACCATACTAAACCTTCCAAACCAAGCTCGAGGAGATTGTTTTAGGCCATACAATGCTTTCTTTAGTTTGCAGACTAAGCCAGACTCCCCCTAAGCAACAAACCCAGGAGGTTGCTCCATATACACTTCCTCAGTAAGATCACCATGCAGAAAAGCGTTTTTAACATCCAACTGATGAAGTGGCCAATGAAACATAGCAGCAAGAGAAAGAAGAAGCCGAATAGAGGTGATTTTAGCCACAGGGGAGAAAGTCTCTGAAAAATCCAATCCATATATCTGAGTGTAGCCTTTGGCAACAAGTCGTGCTTTCAACCGATCAATAGAACCATCCGGATGGATTTTGACATTATACACCTACCGACAACCAACAGTTGACTTTCCAGAGGGAAAAACAATCAGATCCCAAGTATCATTGGCACGAAGAGCAGGCATTTCTTCTTCCATGGCAACATGCCATTTAGGATGAGACAATGCTTTAAACAGAGAGTTAGGTGTAGAAACATTGGACAGAGAAGTGACAAATGCATGATAAGACAGGGACAATGCAATATAAGAAACAAAATTAGAAATAGGATGAGAAGTGCAGGTTCGTCTACCTTTCCGAAGGGCAATAGAAAGATCAAGGTCACTGGTGGCAAGCTCAGGAGCAGGATTTAAAGACATCATGGGAGAAGATGGAGTAGCTGAAGCATCAGGGATAGATTCTGCTATTGCCTGTCGTCTGGTATACACCTGCAAATCAGGACGAGAAAGACGAAAAGGAGAAATTATAGGCAAAGGAAGACTCTCATTCAAATCAGACAAGGATGAAGCATCAGAAAAGAAAGGAGTATTTTCGAAGAATGAGACATCAGCACACACAAAGTATCGATGTTAATCGATGGAGAGAAGGACTATAACATCGATATCCTTTCTGCAATCTAGAATATCCCAAGAACACACACTTAAGAGCACGAAGGTTAAGTTTGTCAGTGCTACTATCAAGTTGGTGGACAAAAGCTACACACCCGAAGACACGTGGAGGAAGTAGAAATGGTGGTGTCTATGGAAACAGCACAGAATAAGGAGAACGACCCTGGAGAACAGAAGATGGCATCCTATTGATTAAGTAACAAGCAGTGAGAATAGCATCCCCCCAAAAACTTTTTGGAACCTTCATATGAAACATCAAACACCGAACTGTTTCAACAGGATGTAAGTTCTTTTTCTCAGCAACTCCATTTTGTTGTGGAGTGCGAGGACAAGAAAACTGATCAAGCATGATAAAAGAGGACATAAAATCAGTGAATGGTTTAGAAAAATACTCTTTGGCATTATCACTACGAAGTATTTTGATAGTCACATCAAAATGAGTTTGAGATTGAAAGATAGACAATAATTCAGAACGATCTTTCATTAAGTAAACCCATGTAAGTATGGAGAAATCATCAATAAAGATAACAAAATACTGAAATCCCAATTTTGAAATAACACGACTCGGTCCCCATACATCTGAATGGACCAAATGAAAAGGACTTAGAGACCTATTATTGACTCTAGGACTGAAGGAAGCACGGTGATGTTTTCCTAATTGACACGACTCACATTCCAAAGATGGAAGTTGACTCAAACTGGGAACCATAACTTTCAACCTGTCGAAAGACGGATGACCAAGACGACAATGACTTGCCAGTGGAGAGACTGATGCAGAATAGGCTGATGAAGAGGAAGACAAGCCAGCCAAATAGTAGAGTCCCTGAGCTTCATGCCCTTCTTTAATCTTCTTCCTTGTCTTCAAATCCTAAAGAATCACAGAATCAGGAAGAAAAGTCATGGAAAAATTCAATTGCTTGGTGAGTTTACTTACAGATAAAAGATTGAAAGACAAAGATGGAACATATAAGGCTGAAGGTAAGGACAAGTTAGGGGATGGACAAATTTTACCGACACTTTTTACTGGATTAGATGAACCATTGACTGTGATGACATTGGAAATAGGTGAGTACTGAATATCAAAAAACAATGAAGGAATTCCAGACATATGATCTGAAGCACCAGTCGATAATCCAGGGTGTGTGTGAAAATGGGGACATACAGGTAGTAAAATTACCTTGATAGGCTAAAGAAGCTATTGAAAGAGAAGCCTGCTGAGCCGTCTGATACTGGAGAAATTTGGCATATTCTTCTCCTAAAAGAGTCACAGTTGATGATTCTCCTGTGCTAGTCTTCTCTGAAGAAGTAGGAACATCAGATGAAGCTACATGAACCATGTGAGCTGGCTTCCCATGGAGGTCCCAACAATTCTCCCTAACGTGTCCAACACGTCCACATTTCTAGCATTTGGGTCTAGTACCACGACCTCCATGACCACGACCATGACCATGTCCCCCACAACCACGTTCATTAGACTGAGATAGAGACTTAGGTCCTTGGTTGTCAATGATGGTCTGACTGATGAGGGCAAAACGTACAGATTCAAGAGTGGTGGATGAATCCTTAGAAACAGCCCTCATAACCTTGGAGTAGGTTTCTGCCAATGAGGGAAGGGTAGCTCCACTGAGAATCTGGGCTTTTACCGATTCAAACTCAGGATCTAAGCCAGCAAGAAAACGAAGTACCACCATTTCCTCTCTTTGTTTTTGCATCTCCTTAATATATGTGGACAACGATTGTAAGGAATTCAGCTCCTCATGGACACGCTTTAGAGAGGCGAAATATTCCGTAACTGATCTACCGGACTGTTGAAGTTGGAAAAATTCCAATGATAGGTCGTACATCCGAGTGAGATTACTAGAGAAGAGAAGACGGATATACTCTCATATATCCTTACATGTATCAAGATGGGTATACATATCAGCTATATTGGGCTCCATGGAATTCCACAATAGACTAATGAGATGGGCGTCTTCTTGGACCCAAGTATTGTACTTAGGATCAGTTTTAGGAGGTTCAGACTCAAACAAGTGTTTTTGCTTTCCATATCCCGTCAATACAATCTTGATAGCTTTGGACCACTGAACGTAGTTCGTCCCATTCAATTTTCTGGTGGTTAATTGTGGAGGCATAGAGATGGAACCCCACATCATTTTTTGCTCAAAGGAAGTCTCAGAAGCCATTTTAGAACCAGCAAACAGAGGCTTGGACAGTAATAGAGAAACAGCAAATGAACAGCCACTGTCGAAGAGAGGAAGTAAATGAAAGTTGTCCAATCACCAAACAAATCACACAGGTGGGGTCGCTGGAAGGAGTAGAACGATCAACGAAGAAGGCCAGAGGTCAGATAACGACTCACGCGCCGTCAATCGCCGCTCCAGTGTCGGTGCGTGAATCCCACGCACGGCTGTCCAGATGGCGCATGGAGGCACGTGTCTTCTTCTCTGGTGACGGCGATGGTCTGGTGATGGTCGTCTGACACCGACGACTACCACAAGCTACTTCGCTTGTTGAAAACAACACCCAAATGGGTGGGTCCACACTTGACAGAGGTGATGGCCCTTGACTGGACCTTGATTGCCAAAAAGGCACTGTTTCACAGTGCTTGAGAGACACACACAGATAAAAGGAAAGCAATTCTATAGACACTCTGATACCATGTTATAACTAGTAGACTAAGAAAAATTGCACACCACACCATACCACAACTGGGTTCGGGTGTATTAATTTATACACATTCCTTGGAGACTATACACATTCCTTGGAGACAATACAATTTCCATAGGAACTTCCATATATCTAAATACATCCTATACATTAATGTGACTATTAATGTACATTAACAAATACAATCAAAACCTATTGTATGGAATACCCGGATCACCTTTTTGCAACTCCTTAGTGAATAATGGCAAAACTTACAAACAAACACAAGAAATTCACACAAAATGGAAGAACACAAGATTTAAGTGATTCGACAATTTGCTTACGTCCACAGGCATGGTATAAACTAGTTTCAATATATGAATTGCAACAATGGAGCAAAAAATTACAAGAGAGAGGTGAGACGACTTTAAAGAACACTTAGATAATCCTATCACTTTGTTCTTAACTTTTCTCTCAACCCTAGTCAATAGGAACTTAGCCTTGATGTACAACACGTTCTAAATATATAGGAACAAAAAATTTAATCAAAATTGGACTCAAAAACATACTCGAAATGAAACAGTTTTGATGCAGGACAATACAAATTAAAGCAAAGAGATGAAAGAAATTGTATTAAAGAAAGAAAAAGCCAAGACGGAAAGAAGAAGAAGAGGAGGCAGCAGCAAAGATGTTCAATTAATGTTCATTTAATCAATAATAATCCTATCAGCCCTAATTAGGGTTTAAATACTAATCATCTAAAATTCACCTAAAATTTATGGGCCAAGCATAAAAAATCGTTAATAAAATAAACTCAATATTAATACAGTCCAAAACAAATGGGTCCAAATAATAAATAAAAATAAACCACACCTATGTTAAACTGAACTACTAAAAATCCATCCATAATGCCAATGGTTAGACCTCTTTGGTCCGGCGTCGTACAAACTGCACCAGGTTCGTACCATAGGGTTAAATCCCGCAACCCCCAACTTTCTATATGTTCCCGTGAGTCAAAATGAGCCAAAACTCTAACAAAGCCTTTATATAGGTTAGCCTTAAATAAAAAAAAAAAAAAAAAATTCCCATAAATATGATATACTAAAAACAAAATCCTAATATAGGGAACAAAATAAAAATCAATTTTAAAAATAAAATAAAATCTAATCTTAATGACATGGAATTAAATAAAATCCTACTAATATAAAATAAAATAATTCTTTAATATTTTGTTTCCATTTTGCATCATTCTCCTCAGCTGAGATTGGAATTCAGTGAGTTGAAATCATGCGCTCTTCCTTTAATCTTCAAGCCATGAATTGAGCGGATATTAAAATTGCTTTTAGAACTCATGCACTTGCACAAGGGGAGGTAGGAATCTAGTGTCACGACCAACTCTCCTGAGGTGGAATGTACTCAACTCAAGTGATCTCAAATTCGATGCAGAAAAGAAAGTGATTAAAGCCAAGAAAGAAAAAGAAATCAAGCAAAGAGAAGAGATTCAAGCAAGAAGAAGAAAGAGGAGAGGAGAAGAGAAACACAGGCACACAATCCATCAATATCATTAATCTCAAAATCAGCAGTCTTCCTAATTCAAAACAATCAAAGCCTTTTATATAGGCTAACCCTAAGCCTTTGTTTGGGAGAATTGGAAGGGACGGGAAGGTAAGGGAAGGGAACTAAAGTAAAAGAGGGGGAAGGCAATGGAAGATAATGGAGATTAATTATTATTATTTTATTTTTTGTTTGGGAGAGATAAGAAAGGGAATGGAGGGTAGGTAACGAATATAGTTAAAAATATTATTATACCCTTTAAAATATATTTATTTGTGACAGGCATTTGAAGAATAATACAAAACACTGAGAGAAAACTAGAGAAAACACACTTTAAAATGTTTTTACACCCATTCCCCCTCCCCCCTTCCCAAATTGGGAGTGAAAGAAAATTGGTTAATGGAGGTGAATGTAAGTAAACGAGTCACCTCCATTTACATCCCTTCTCTCCCATTTTTCTCCTCCCAAATAATGTAAAGCATTTACCTTCTTTATTTACTTGCTTCCACTCCCATTCACCTCCTCCCAAACAAGGGCTAAATCAAAATAAAATCCCATAAATATGATATACTAAAATAAAATCCAAATATAGGGAAAAAAATAAAAATCAAATCCTTATAGATTAAAGAATAAAATAAAATTTAATTATAATGATACGGAATAAAATAAAATCCTAATAATATAAAATAAATTAACTCTTTAACATTTTGTTTCCATTGTTGCATTAGAATCTATTGAGGACAAGTCTTTTATATATTGTGCAATCAAATAAAACATGTGATATCACATTGGGAATGTAGACCATAACGATGTTCATAAATGTGGACAAATCTTCCTAGAAGAGCTTTTAGACCGTTCTATGCCATTAAGACGTTTTGATAATAGGATGAGTAATAAAAGTTAGGATCTAAACAGGTAATATGAATGATTTCTAGTCTTGCACGATGTAAAGAAAGTTGTGCCAACAGTTCAATAAAAAAATTCTTACTCAGGTCATGAGCCATATTCATGTCAAATGAATCAACAGAGGATGAGTATTTTACATATTGTGTAATCAGATAAAAATGTGTAATATCACATTGGGAATGAAGACTATGAGCATGTCAATAATTTTTTAGAATCTTCTAGAAAAGCATTCAAACTGTTCTATGCCTTCAAGTGGTTTTGATTTAGGATTTAAACTGGTAGTGCAACTGACCTAACAGCCAGCATAACGCATCGAATATTGTACCAACAGTGAGTTAAAAAAATAAATAAATGAATAAATCTTACTTTGGCAACACCAAGGCGCATAGTGAGAGGTCTAGCTCGTTTATAGCTGCTGTCAAAAACTATGCCATTAGCAAACCTTGCAGTGTAGTGAATCTGTAACAATGAAAACAGGATACTTCTTACAAAATTCCAAGTGGTAATATAATCAACAATATGCACTGATATACCAAATCACTATTATGACAGTATAACATGCTCAAACGCTTAATGCCTTGGAGGAAAAATAGCATGATCTTAAAGCAATACAATATTTTTTTCTAAAAGCTTGGGTGACCATGTCTTGATTACTGAAAGTTGGAACAAAAACTTATCAGAGATCATCCCCTTCCTTTTTGTATCACAACAGCCTTAGTTTTTAAATACCAAACACTTGATGTTGACTTAACATTTGGTTTTAAAAATCCATTGACTGCTTGATTTATTGGACAAATCCTAACATACTAAAACAATCGAATTGTTTGATGAACTGAAATAAAAGCATGCAATTTTAGATTTAATTAAATTTGTACAGAATGCTCAAAATACAAGAGATTTTGAGCTAATATATCTATAATAGAATAAAAGATCACAACTATGTTTAATTTAGGAGTATAAGAGAAGAAATTAATATAGAGGTGACGTACGATGATAGAGAATAAAGCAAAGAGAGAGAAATAGAGAGAGAAGAAATTTAGGAGAGAGAAAAGAAAGAAGAAGAGGGGGAGGGATAACAAGCCACGGAGGTTTCAATAATTCAATTTTCCATATTCATCAATGTGTCTGACCGAAATCATCTTAAGCCTTTACATAAGATAATACATCCTCAAGATTGCTAAAAATAAAGCAAAATCAAATATTCTAACAAATGCTACTTAAAATAAATCTAAATAAAATCTTCCTTAAAATAAAATAAAATAAATCTTTAATAAAATAAAGTAAAATCTAAATATAAAATCTAATCTTAATAAAATAAAATCCTAATAATAATCATTTCATATATATATTTTTTTGGACTTCCGTATCATTCTCCACCGCTTAGAAAAACTCGACTTCGTCGATTTAAAAATTTGCATACTCCTTCAATCGTCAGGCCATAAACAAAGCAGATATTCAAGCTGTTCCCAAAGTTCATGGACGCACATCAGGAATGGTAGAAATCTAGTGCCTCCACCAAGTCTTCCAAAATAGAAATACCGCGATTCAGAAAACAGAACTTGTAGATGTTAGAAGAAGACAAAAAATGGACCAATTTGTGGGAGAGGTTTAGGTGTAGGAAAGACAAAATCCACAAAAGCACCATAAGTTTTAAGCATACTCTTCAACCCGATAGTACCTACAGAAACTTCAATAATATCACTGGAAATCTGTGTCTCATTAAGAGAAATAACTTCAGTAGTAGCAATAATTTTGATAGTTGTAACAATGCTTGCACACAATTTGGTCATCATCTTCATCATCTGAAAAATAAAAGTAGTCAAGATTAGGCTTATAAACCAATTCTTCAATTTGATCATCATTAGGCTCTCTCTTCACTTCAAAGTAGTCGTCCTCAGATTTTCTGTTCGGTTTATCAATGACTTTTGGAATATTAGTAAAGGCACCAAATAGAGAAGCCGAAGTTGTATTCGACTTTAAATTCAATATTTGGTTAGAATAGAGGTGAATAGGGTTACTCGGCCAATAGCGCTCCTCCAATGTGTCTAACCTCGCATTTAGTCTTTGAGTGGCTTCAATAAGGATTGCTATTTAGGTTTGCATCTGGCCATCGTTCGAATGAGTAGCCGGTAGTATCCTAACAACTTCGAATCTACAAAAAATGAACCACGAGGTGTTCTAAAGTCCGTTAGAATTTGCCGAAAAAGTCGTCAGAGTTTCGGCGGAGGTTGCCAGAGAGAGGCGATGCCGATGGTGGTGTTCACCAGATTTGGGTGTCAACCGAGATTCACGAAAGTAGATCTGCTAAATTGTTGCCGACGTTGCGCAAAGGGTTAGAGTTTTTGGACTACGATGGCGGCTAGGGTTTTAGATGAACAGTGGGGTTTGAGCTCTTGACATTAAATAAAATATTGATTTGAAGAAACTTTAGTGATCAAAGTTTTGCTCTGATACTAAAATTGATATAGGATGATAGAGAATAAAGCAAAGAAAGAGAAATAGAGAAAGAAGAAATTTAGGAGAGAGAAAAGAAAGAAGAAGAGGGGAGGGATAACAAGTCACAGGGGTTTCAATAATTCAATATTTCATATTCATTAATGTGTCTAATCCAAAATCGTCTTAAGCCTTTAAATAGACTAATACATCCTCAAAATTACTAAAAATAAAGCAAAGTCAAATATGCTAACAAATCCTACTTAAAATAAATCTAAATAAAATTTTTCTTAAAATAAAATAAAGTAAAATCCAAATATAAAATCTAATCTTAATAAAATAATAATAATAATAATAATTATTTCATATATATATATATATTTTTTGGACTTTCGTATCAAGAGGGTATATGATTGTAAAGTATAAAATAAAATTTAGAGAGATTGAAATTACACTAAGGGGGATGCCTAAGTATGTTTGTCATATAGATTACCCATGAAGGGACAGCGGCAAGTGACAAATGCTTCTACATTGTTGTATATCCAAAAATTTGCTTATCCATTTCATTATAAGATAGTTGTCAATGGCACAAGGCATCGACCATTAACAACGTTTGGAGCACACCACTACAACTTTAGGAGAGCATCCCTAGACATTGTTTAAGAAGGATAACCAGAATGCAGTTAGAATTCATTCGTGAGAAGCTAGTGGAGACTTTATTTGAGAATAAGATCAGAAAGGATAGGAATGGATAGTCTTAAATGCTGCAATAAAAACTAATTAGACCTTAAATTCTGGCTCAAGTTATGGTGTTAAGAGAATTGATACAACTTAAGAGTTTGTTTGGGAAAAAAAGCTGGTAACTCTATCAGCTTTTTGGCTTTTTTTCAAATGACCAAATTTATTCTTAGAATATTTTAAACTATTTTTAAACCTTGATGCGTAAAAATGTAAAATTAACAAAAAAAACTAAAAAGTTAGCTATCAAAAAGCTAACTTTTTTCTCTTAAAAACAAAAATTAGCTTTTTAGTAATTAACTACAATAAAAAAAAAATTAGTTTTTTCTTTTCTCCCTTCCCAAACTTAACCTTAGTACTGACAGTACGTTTCCATATCAGGTGGAACATCAACAATATTTCTACGAAAGTGCCGCGAAGTAGAAGAAAGGAAATCAAAACAAAACAAAAATTGGAAAAGCTAAACGAACATTGAGGCAATCATGTTTGATAAAATGCCTTACAGACCAACGAGATCAATCATTTTGTATGCAAATTACAATCAGAATTCTGAAAAAAGATTGTCCCTTTGCATAAAAAGAAGTTGGAATTCATTTTGCAGTATACAAAACAATTGAAAATAAGAATTTTTATATTTAATTAGTGGTACCCACATTGACAAGCTCACCAAAAGGAGCCACCTCTCCGGACCCAACAGCGACGTCGCAGTAACCAAGGCCGGAGCGGGCGAAATTGAGTTCACAGGACGGCTCTGACACGGTGGCGTAGTACTCGATTCTTGTGGCGATGGCGTCCAACGGTGACACAGCCACCACTGAAGCGGCCAAAAGACCCAGACCCAGATCGAACACCCGCCTCACATTGTTGGGAGGACTCTTGTTTAGAGAGGAACGGCAACGAGCAGAAGAAGTCATGCTGGATTTGACGGAGATAGAGGGCTTGGGATTGAAAGTTTGAAGGGCGTAAGGCTTTGTTGTAACAACGGAGAGCGTAGAAGCCGCCATTTTGATCTCTCCAACTTCAAGTTTCTCTCTCTCTTTCCCTCCCTCCGCACTACCGCTATATCCGCTGCTTGTGGGCAGTAAAGGGCTATGAATGATAAAAAAATGTGGATATGAGAGTGGCACCCTCTATTGGAAGAACTAGAACGGTTGGATGGGATTACTAACTGGCCCCATCAACCTGTTATTTTTTTATTTTTTTTAAATCTCAACCTTCTATTGCATTCAAGAATTGGTAATACAATTTTTTGTGTGGGTCCAATTATGTTAACTTTTTCTCTTCAACCTTAACTTTTGTCTGATTTCCTTCTTCTATGAACTTTAGGAATATTTCTTTTTATTATTTCTATTTTTAGACTTAAGACACCTTAACTTATGTCCAAGTACAAAAGACTTAAAATAAAATTATAAAACTTCCTAACTACATAAAAAATTTTATAACCAACCATGATCTTAAATAAACAAGGGCTAGTGATTATAGTTGAAAAGTATACGTTATCGTATTAGTCTAATTTTCGTTGATAGTTAAGCATTTGTTTGTTTCATTTGAGAACTTTAATAAGTTCTATTTTATTAATGGTTTTTTATTTTATCTTTTGCCAAGAAATAGAAGAAAAAAGGAAGAGAGTGGACAAAAAATAGTTTAGGAATCTTGATGTCCAGTCCTATCCCGACGGAAAGAAGAAAAATGAAAGTGAAGTCTATGATTGGCATGTAATATTGTATTTATTACATTATTAAAACGTGTAAATTACTTATTTATACTTACCTACTATTTAATTTTATATTAGATATCTTATATTCTTGTAGTTTTGGTGTTTGCATATTTATATGATAGAATTCAACATTTAAGATTATAAAAAGTATCAAAAATATAATTGAGAAAGAACCAAGACAAATCGGACAAAAATAAAGTACAAGGATGAAAAACCTAAGCCAGAACAAGGTAAATAAGCTAAGACCTTTTGGACCCGTGTCTGGATGTCCAAATACGTGTGTGATTGACATAAGGCTTGCTAGATGAAAAATATTGAAATTTGGCTAAGTGTTAGAAAACAATTTTAGAATTTAACTAATTTCCTAGATAGAGATTTTTATAAAAATTTGGACGGGTGTCGGTACAAAAACTAAAAAAGGCAGTAGTCTAAAAGATTCGTACAAAATAGAGTATAATTTTAATTTTTTTTTCGAGTCTTATACTTTTGAAAACTAGATTTCAAAGGCTACATTTCATATGTTTTACACTCCTTCAAAACCAAACATTACGAGCACCAAAAACCGCAGAGAAGAGAGCCCAAAAATTTATCTAGAATTTATCTCCACAGCTAAAAGAACCATGCCCGTGCCGATGTCTCTACTCCATTCCCACTTGATTGTGGTCACACAAGCATACCCACAGTTGATTAATTTGATTGGTTCTATACTCGATTCGTCAAACTCTGTTTTCTAGTTTGGTTTTAATTGGAAAATCCAAACAAAACTTGGATAAAAATTTTTTAATCAGTAACTCCAAATAACTTGAAAATGGAAATATCATCAAAATATTTTGTTTTCTAATCTTGTGGATTCCTAAAGTCTTCAAGAATGAGAAGAATTCCAAAAGAATATTGCATCATTAAGGTTTCCTGATTGATGAAAAGATTGAAACTTAAGGAAGTCTAGCTGCATAAGAATTTATCTTGGACTGAATATTCAAAAATATTGAGGGTCGCAACCTAGCCGCAAGGAAGCCGAAGCTTCGAGTAAGGATCAGTGGAGCTCACAGGAAAGCCGAAAGGAAACCAAGGGTTTGACCTACCGGGTTTCAATTTAGACCTAAGTTTTCTATTTTAATTAGGAGTGTCTTTGGCCCAAGATAAAATGCTAAAAATCTCTAGAAGTTATTCATTTTTTATCTCATTGCATGATTTAAGAATTCACAATTTATTTTTTTTATCTCACTTTTTATCACTTCGAACACACTCTAGGTCTGTTTATTATAAAAATATGCTTTGGTTTTGAATAAAAAATAGACACACAAAGAGTATATTATAGAGTTTTAGAAGAGAGTTTTTATTATGATCGAACTTATTGTCTTCCTTCTAATTTATTTACATTCTTATTATTTGTTAGTCTCGAAGGATTTCCAGACAGTTTTTTTGAAGAGTCGGAAAGGTTTTGCGCTTGGCCTTGGTGGACTAAGGAGTCAAGCGAGATATTGACTGAATACATGCAAAGAGTCATGGAGTGTTTTAGCCAATTTCTTGTAACTAAATTTCAGAGTGAAATTTGTTTTTGTAGTTTCTAAAATCGGACCCAGAGTTTTATCTTACTACTTTGGTAAGAATTTTCCTATCATCAATTGTGTGCTTTCTCTGTGATTGTTTGAGTATATTGCATGGAGTCATTATTATTCATCTATCCATTTTTGAGAATTTTCATAGTTTTGATTGTTCGAATCCAAAATACTAACATATATTCCATAAAGTTCATAAATAACAATCCTAAAAGCATGAGATCAATTATTTTCATCCAAAATAGATTATCAATTTCATATACTTTATGCTTTGGCCATCAAATTCTAAATAAACATTCAAACAACTACAGAGATACACACATACATTGCATTTATATAAATCATGTTATATATATCAGTGATATATATAACCATGGATCCATGCAAACCTTCGATAACATTGTTCATGCATCCCTGAACAGATACTTAATAAAGTTGTTAAGTTTATTTTATTATCATACAACAATTGTATCTTGATTAACATGTGAACACATATCTAGAAGGTATCATTTTACCTCAAAAACAAAGAAGAAGAAGAATTGGTAACTTGGTCTGAGCTCCTTCCGATTCCTACCCTGCTACTTTCTCATATTCTCATTCTCACTTTCTCTCAACACTCAAGAATTTTCAATCGGTGATTCGAGTGAAGATATACACACACACACACACACACACACCTCCCAATATATAAATTAAGGCTCTTCCTGGATTTCTTTCCGAACAAGTAAAATGCCGAAGTCCACAATCTCTGCTCTAGAGGTATGAGAAGATGGTGTTAGCTGGCTTCTTACTCTTTTAAGGTCAAGTAACATACAGCCACTCTTGGCAAAGCAAGTTGTGCAAGTTGTATGACGTAAACGCTGATGGCTCTTTAGTGGGTTTCCAAGTGGGTCCCGGAATTGGATCATGGTCTGATACGTAATTTAACTGAGTTATCAATTTGGTTTAGAGAATTTAGATTATAACTTTGGATCCCCAAAAAAAAAAAAAAAAAAAAAAAAGTGAATTTGATCTCAAATTTAGAGTGAATTTGTAATATCTAGAATAATACAAATTATAACACAAGCGCAGGTGAAACTCAGCCCAATATAGAATGATTTTTTTTTTTTTTTTTTTTTTTTTTGCATTTAACTAAACTCTGGACCCGTGAAGCATAAACTTTTGTAGTCCTATATATGCTTAAAAAAAAAATCACTCTCCTGAAATTTTAAGAAGTTGTAACCTCAATTTATTCCCCAATAAATAAGATTATAAGGAAATTGTGAGTTGTACTAATTAAATTTAAAATATTAAAGTAAATAAATAAAAATATTCCCTCGGAGTAGTGATAAATCTAAATCAAAAATCCGTTAAATTCAAACCTGATTTGGATTCAATTATAATAGATTGGATCTAAATTTAAAAGTAGTTGAATATGATATGAAAGACCCAATTTACATCCATATATTTGGCAGATTCAACCAATTTTTAAAAAATATTTTTTTAAATCATTGTTCCATAAAAATAAGAGATATATTTTATTAAAAAATATATACATATATATGTACAAGTAGGGCAGCGCCGTCGCCAGCGTCATTAGAGGATCGGCGGCCGGAGGAAGGCTCACCGTAATCGACTATGTCGCCGAAAAATCGGGGAGAGGATTGCCGGAATTATGGGAGCCGTTTGGATAGTCTTTGGGGGACAAAACATATCGGGGATTCACCGGAAAAAACACCAACAACGTTGGGATTCATTCCCATGGCCGATTCAAGAAAAGAGGAGAGCATCTCTTCGACTTTAGCTTGAATCATGTTGGAGAATTGCTTGCAATCGGCTATTGGAGCAATAAATGATTCATGAACCAAGGGGGGCATGTCCAAACCGTGAGGCTCCATGGATGACGTTGAAAGAGCTTAAGCAACGCCGGAAACGGCCATGGGTAAGGAGGCGTCGGCCACAACATTGGAAGAGCCGGAATGGACTGGCGGCTGGAGATTCACGCCAGCAGCGGCCAAGGAACTGCCAACGGCGGCCATCTGAGGTTTGTTGAAAGCCCTGAGAGGTGCTGGTTCATTATAGTCCGCAGCCATGTAGGCTGCTGGTTCGTCGGGAAACCAAAGCCGATCGCCGGAAAGGAAGGGGTTCCGACGAGCAAGAAGAGCTGGCGCCGCCACCGGAAGATGGCCGGACAGCTCCGACTAGTATAAAAAGCAGTAGCTGGAAAGTTAAAATTCTAAAGAGAATTTTTCAGAGAGATATTTATATATATATATATATATATAAATATGTACATATAGTAAAACAAAATCATTAAAATAATTGGTTTTATTTCAGGTAATTTTTTTTCTTAAAATTTTATTATTTATTTACAAATATTTTATTTTTAAAAATGATGAGTCTAACAAATAATTCGAATTCATATCCATTACTTCTTAAATCTAATTAATTACGTATTTAATTAGATGGATCTGATATATTATTATTAAATTTAGTCTGAATCAGATTTGAGTTACATCTAACCTATTAACAGGTCTAGTGGTGGAGATAGAAAAAGTAATGGCGGAGGCAAAGTTGAATTTAAAAATTTTAGAACAAAATATTTGATAAGACTTATTTAAAAAAATCAATAAGGCCTACTTAAAAAAATTGAAATTAAATAAATAATAAATAATAAAAAAAATTATGTAAAAAATAATAAGATCTATCAAAAAAAAAATTAAAGTTGAATAAATGATGAAACCAATTCAATAATAGACATTCCCCGTAATAAAACCTACTCAAATTCGTGAAATCAAACAAATTCCTATTCGTGAAATCAACAAATTCGTGTAAAGTTACTAAACGTAAAATTTTTCGTAAATCTTTATCATACCAAAATTTTCTAATAAATTGCAAGCCCATAAGCGTATCAAAATTCAAATCAAACAAAAGGTACCAAATGCGAGATAATAATTCAAACTTTTAAAACTCAATCAAACTTTTCCTAAATTTAAATTTCACAAAATCATAATATCAATTTTGAATAAATCAATATATATATATATATATATATATTGTAATTTAGGATATTTAAACTAATTTACTTGTATCTCGATTAATCTCTGGATTCTAAAATTAATGACTAGATAAGCATTCGAGCGGTTCTGAGGAGATTCTACCTAATAATTAATAGAAAGTAAATTTAAGATTTTATCAATTGAACTAACCCACATGATTAATTTTAAATATGATAAACGATGGACTTAAATAAATCAAATGTCAATGAAATAAATCAAACATGTAACGTAAACCTCCAATTCATTAAATCTCAACCAAATGTGCATTTAAATCACGAATTTATTGAACTCTCTCAAATCATGAGCAATGAAAATTAAAAATTAAATAAAAAATAATTATTATTTCACTATTCAAAATTTCTATTAGTGTTTAATCTAATGTATTAATTGATGGGTCAAATCACTAAGACACTTGTTAAGAATCAATAAATATATATCATGTAATAATATCTCACACTTTGATAGAATTGTATATGAAAAAAGTATGAAATATTATTAGATGACATGCTTTTATTGACTTTTAATTCATGCTGCAGACACCTATAAATAAATACCTCAATTTATTTACCAAATAATTATAAAATTTTCTTAGTTATAAACCAATTATTTATCAGGATTATTAGAATTATACATATTTCTTAATTGATTTTAATTAATTTAATATTCTGGAAATAAATTTTCAGACTGATACATCGACTGCATATTTATGTGTCAAAAGGTCAAAATATTCAGACTAAAACGGTCAAAAATAAGACCCAAAACTATCGACTGCATATTTATGGGATATGCATCCAATAGCAGTGCGTATAGGTTTCTTGTGCATAAATCTGACATTTCAGATATTAATATCAATACAATCATTGAATCTAGGAATGCATAATTTTTTGAAGATATTTTTTCCTGGAAAGATAAAGATGAAACAAGTTCTCATAAGAGAAGTCACGATACTGCAACTAGTGAAATCAATCACGAAAAAGACGAAAGAAATGAGACTAGACACAGTAAGAGACAAAGGAATGCAAAGACCTTTGGACCGGATTTTCTAACATATTTGTTGGAGAAAGATCCTCAAAGCTTTAAAGAAGCAATGTTTTCTCCTGAAGCACCTCTATGGAAGGAAGCTATTAATAATGAAATTGAATCTATTATGCAAAATCACACTTAGGAATTGGTGGATCTTCCACCTGGAAATAAACCTTTGGGTTATAAATGGATTTTTAAGAAGAAAATAAAAGCTAATGGATCAATTGAGAAATACAAAGCAAGACTTGTAGCCAAAAGGGTACAAGCAAAAGGAGGGTATTGATTATTTTGATACTTATTCTCCTGTCACAAGAATAATATTCATACGAATGTTAATTGCTATCGCAGCATTGTATGATCTTGAAATACATCAAATGGATGTTAAAACTGCCTTCCTAGATGGGGAGTTAGATGAGGAGATTTATATGGAACAACCAGAAGGGACTATTGCTCCTGGACAAGAAAAGAAAGTGTGTAAACTTGTAAAATCTTTATATGGATTAAAACAAACACCAAAACAATGGCATGAGAAATTTGATAAACACATGATCACAAATGGTTTTAAAATTAATGAGTGTGATAAATGTGTTTATGTCAAGAGCAATAATCTAGGCTATGTCATTGTTTGTCTTTATGTGGATGATATGCTTATCCTTGGTAGTAAAAATGAGATTATTAAAGCTACTAAAAGGATGTTATCTAATCAATTTGAAATGAAGGATTTAGGTGTTGCAGATGTTATATTGGGAATTAAAATTTCGAAGACATCTGACGGATTAGCATTATCTCAATCTCATTATATAGAAAGGATACTTGAAAAATTTATCAAAGATGATAAGAGTATAGCTAGAACACCTGTTGATGTAAATCTTCATTTAGCCAAAAATAATGGTGTAAGCATATCACAATTAGAATACTCTCATATAATTGGAAGTCTTATGTATATCATGAATTGTACAAGACTAGATATTGCTTATTCTGTAAGCAAACTTAGTAGATATACGAGTAATCCCGGAAAAGACCATTGGCAAGCAATTGTTAGAGTGCTTAGATATTTGAGATATACTCAAAATTATGGATTGCACTATACAAAATATCCAACTGTGCTAGAAGAATATAGTGATGCAAACTGGATATCTGATTGCAAGGATACAAAATCCACAAGTGGTTACATATTCACACTTGGTGGTGCTGCGGTATCATGGAAATCCTCTAAACAAACATGCATTGCTAGATCCACTATGGAATCTAAAATTATTGCTTTAGACAAAGCAGGAGAAGAAGCAGAGTGGCTTCGACAATTTTTTGAGGATATTTCGATGTGGCCAAAACCTGTGCCAGCAATATGTATACATTGTGATAGCCAATCGGCAATTGGAAGAGCACAAAGTAAAATGTATAATGGTAAGTCTCGACATATTCGTCAAAGACATAATACTGTTAGGCAATTGCTCTCAAATGGGGTTATATCAATAGACTATGTGAAGTCTAAAGAGAATCTTGCGGATCAGCTTACAAAAGGCTTAACAAGAGAGCAAGTAAATAATTAATCGAGGGGAATGGGACTAAAGCCAACAAAATAAGAGTTATCTTAATGGAAACCCAACCTAGTTGATTGGAGATCCCAAGATCTAGGTTCAAAAGGACAACCTAATTAAGTGTACTCAATAAGAACACTACAAAGACATGCTCTTCAACCCACTCCTAAGATAAAGGTAGTGTTCTTGCAGCGTATTTAGGGTAAGCATAAGGCTTTTAATGAATATCTTATACCCTGGAATTTCAAGTGGGATATAGCAGGATATCCTTAATAAGAAAGTTACCTATATGAGTGTGAAGGGGGCCGCTTCTATGAGATTTTTTACAAGGATTTAAATTCTCTAAAAACACTCATGAAACCAGGAGTTGTTCAGAGCCAAAATGAATACAATCATGAGAACCAACAGTGTTAGAAAGGAAACTGTGTGAATTACTATTTGAACAGATTTACCAAATCGCTGAATAGTTTAAGGCATCGCGTTCATTATTTAGCCGGTAAGTCCAATAGTTTTCCACTAGGGAAGGTTCAAGGCCAAAAGCTTCCTATCCTAATTTAGTAACTTTTCGCTATGTACTCTCTTTAAGTCTGCATCTTCGTTTGCATTATAACAGCCAATTTTCCATTCATGTGGGGGATTGTTAGACAAAATGATAATTTTGTCCATTTTGAGAGCCAAATCAAAGTACGGTCCAAGCTTCAATTGGATTATTAATTTATATATATGCGTTCTACTCCATTAGGAGATTAACGTGGTATATTCATTTACTCAAAATGAGTAAGTGATGAATGAGAAAATTAGCTCTAAGGTGACCTACTTGAATAAGTGTTCTTATATTCTTGTATGAAGGAATTTATTAAAACGACGTAGTTTTAATAAGTGGTTAACTTTATTAAAACGACGTAATTTTAATAAATAATTTTAATGTTCAAAACTATGTTGTTTTGAATAGTGTTTCTTCACTAGATATGTCTGTTCATGAATGGAAGTGGCTGTTCTATTGGTGTCTCTTCTAACAAGTGCTTTATCTCTATAAAATTATCCTTTTTCATCAGAATTTTTTTTTTCTTCGATTTTTCATTCAAGTGTAATTCTCTTCTGCATTATTGCATTAGAAAGTTTGAGAGTACAAAAACATTGTTTTGGTTCGTTGTGCAAAATACATTGTTGTGCTACTTGTATTTTGCGTTTGATCATTGTATCCTGGGAGACAAACGTCCAAGAAATCCAATAGCACCAGTGTAGAAGACGAAATTTGTCTTAAGGACATAATATCTAATACTAGCCTTGATCAACAAATTATATTCATTCTGTCTAGGTTTTTCTAAATTTATTAGTTTCTGTTTTTTTTTTAATTGTGATACAAAAAACACAAGTATAATAGGACTACAAAAGTAACTAAGGCCTATGGAAAGCTTTGGTATGCTCACACCCCATAATAGATGCTGGCAATTGTTGTACCCTCTCTATCCCTTCTTCAAACACTGTCAGCATCCCCAGGAAGAAGTGAGGCTCTATATGGCAATGGAATGACCAAACACCCGGATTGTCTGCTCGAAACCTCAAAGCTGTCCAGCCATAAGGGTGAACCGGCACTGTATTCTTCATGATTGGATTAACCAAATTGTAATTTTTTGGGTCACTAGTCATGTTGAACTTTCCATTCCCATAGCCCAGGACCCAAAAATCGTGCCCATGGAGATGCCAAGGATGTGTCTCACTGTCGCTACTTTTCATTGTGTTGGCATTCTGAAGTATAACATCCACTGTAGAATTGAATTGCAGCCTATAGATGGAGTTGCCAGCAGTGGCATTTTTATTCTTTGGGGGACTGTAAATGTCGTAGCCAACAAAGTCGTGACCATTCGGAGGAGGAGTTTGCGCAAAAGCGTGCGTTAGATTCTTCTTGAGTGCGATTAAGTATGGGGTCTGGGGAAGGTTGAAGGAGACATTGTTTAGAGACCAACGGGTGTAGCCATTGACCAAATTCTGAGTGTTGAGCAACACAATTACTCGATCTGATGTTTGGGGAGGAGGGGGTACGTAACCTTGTCGAGCCTTGATTGCTGTGCTTTGAGCCAACCTTGGGGCTGAGTCATTCCAGGCAGGTCCTGGGGGTGGTGTAGCCGGAGGGTATCTTTTGGGATGGTTTGGGTAATAATTGAAAATGGCTAATCCATTTGTGGTGTTGCTATTCCGGGAAACAACTTTTGAAATTGCCCAATAATTTCTCGAAGGGTCTTGATCTGTTTTGATAAGGACAGAATACGTTTCTCCAGAGTAGATGAATAGGTTTTTTATAACAAAAGGCTCAACGTAATTTCCATCTGTTTCAACAACAGTCATATTATGACCCTGCAATTTAAGCCGCAAATATTAGTAATAAGATTAAGTTACGAATAGTGCCCCTATAGTTTATCACAAATCTCATTTAATTAAAAGTAATTTTAATTGTGGCACTCTACGCCATATATATTTAATTTAGTCATTTTTATCCTAAGTACATTTGATCTCGTTCCAAGTCACCCCCTTAACATTGGAGCTAGATTAATTGGGAATTGACATTGAGAGTGAATCAAATATATAGTGGACAAAGTGACACGGTTAAATGTATAGGTGTTGTAATTAGTGGTAAGGTACAGGAATACTAAGTGTAGCTATGAAAATATTTTTTTAGAAATTTATACCTCTATTTCAAAACTAAGAGCAGATAGAGAGGTCAAGCTTCCGATCCTTAACCGATATGTTTTCCCCGGAATCACAGTCAGAACATAGGAAGAGCATTCCGGATTTGTCGAATTACAAAGTCCGGCTTGTATGCCTGGAGTAGAGCAATTGAAGCTTCCTTTTCCTTGTATCAGAAGTGACTGAAAAGAACCGTTAATGCCATGTAAAGACTTTAAAATATTTTTATTTTCTATGAGAAATTAATGGTTTGTATAAATGTACCTGAGGCTCCCCGACCCAAACAAAGGGTATGGAAGATAGTCCGACGGCCAGTTCATATGTGCTCTTGTGGTACCAATCATTGAGGATTATGCTTCGATCATAATCATACGAAAAGGGCTCAGAAACTCCTCTTGGAAGCGATACAAGTATCGATCCATATAGCCCAGCTTCCCTTTGCATTCCATAATGCCCGTGGTACAAAAATGTTCCAGGCTAAATATTGTTTGAACACAAATTCAAATTTAGGATCACTTGTTGCATAAAACCGAACTACAAAAGCACTATAGTTTTAACGTTCGAAGTCACTAAAATTTAATTACCTTATCCACGACAAACTTATATATGAAGGTGTCTCCGGGTAAAATTGGACACTGTGTTACCCCTGCTGTTCCATCAGACCAAGGAGTACCTTTCTGCAACAAATCGTACACATACCTTGAGATAGAGCACGCTACTCTTAAACATTAAGATTTGATGTAAAAGTGATAAGTGGTAAAATTTAATTGGGCAAAAAGTATAAAAAAAAATTGGTAAAAATTAGTTGGTTTTGATTGGTTTTATCCCAACAAATACCCCTTAAGGGTCATGTCTCCCAAAATTATAAAAATGTCATAAATTATAGGTTTTATTTTACCTACACTCTCTCTGCGGTTTTGGCTTTATATAATTAGATCCTTAGATTTTATAAATATGCACCTAAATCTCACGAGATTTACATTACGATCACTTAAAGTCCTTCTATTAAATTTTTCACCTAAAAAGTAACTTTTAACTAATTTAATATTATAAAATTACCTTTATATCCTTAGTATTAAAAAAAATTATATTATGATATGGTATATCTTTGTTTATATAAAATTTACATTATAATTAATTTATTAAAAATTTTTTGTGAACTTTTTCAACATTAATACTTTAAATTATTATGCTTAGCATTAATATTTTAAACTATTATTATATATAAATTAATAATTATACATAATAAATTATCATTACTATTTTCAATTAATAATCTAATAAATTAACTAAACATGAAAATAAAAATTATATTTTAATTAATATATTAATTTTTTAAACTGTTTCTATATTAGTACTTTAAATTATTATGCTTCACATCAATATTTTAAATTTATATTATATATAAATTACTAATTATACATATATATAAATTATCACTTTTTTCTATTAATGATTTGATAAACTAAACATGAAAAAGAGAAAAAGAAAATTAATTTTTCCTTTTCTTCCACTTCCTTCCTGTTTGTATCAACAATAAAGAAAAAACAAATCTTACTTCGAATTTTTTCGAATTTTTTTTCCTGCATCTTTTTTAATATTAATAATAGGGGTATAAAAATAATTTTATAGTATTAAATTGGTCAAGAGTTACTTTTTGATTGAAAAACTTAACAGAGAGGATCTGAGTAAATCTAATACAACGAGGTCTAAGTACACATTTATGAAACTTGTGAGTTTTAGATGCACAAAACCAAATAAGTGAAATAAATCTTAAATTTTATGTCATGAATTATATAAAATTTTTCAATTATATAAAAATATATATATATAGAGAAAGATCACCCCTCTTTCCCGCCTTCAAACCATTCTCTTTCTCTTATTATTATGTACTAGACATATTAATAAACATTAAATACCAAATCTCTACTATATACTAAAACCATGTGTTTCTCTCTCCTCACCTCTTTCACTCTCATCCTACGTGGCATAGCTATATTCTCTCCATTTCCTTTTTACTTTTTTTTTTAAAGAATTTTGATTTAATTTTTAAAATAAATTCCTCTTCATGAATAATAATAAGTGTTTCATTAAAAGTTTTCCTCTCTCTGCATAGTATTCTACCCATTTAAAAACTTTTGGGTTTCTTCTTCAATTTCTTTACTCTCTCTACACACATTCACCCATAATCTACCATCTGAAAACTTGTGGGTTTTTCTTCAATTTCTTTTCTCTCTCTACACACATTCACCCATCACCGGAAAACTTTTGGATTTCTCTTTTGTGTAAGTTTACAAGTATATTCAATTTTCTCTATAGATTTATAGATATATTACTGCAAATATATATATTCTATAGCGTGTTGGATTTCGCCTTTGGTTGGTATTTCTTTTGTGTTTTTTCAGACAATATATACATACATGTTTTTGTATGTATCAACATGGTTTCACTGGGATGCATTTTGTTCCCATCACCAAGGGGTTATAGGGCAATCATATGTGTCTCTTTGACTTTTTTATTTTTGTTTCCATTGTTCACGTAGGATTAAACCCAGCTTAATTATCTCCTCTATCTGTTGATTTTGGCACCCAATAAATTATTCGCTTTTGTAATATTCTCTTCTATTAACAACAAAGAAGTGAACCAATCAAATGAATAAATACAAGAAAGAAAGAAAGAAGAAGCTAACGTAAGAATCTTAAGCCGGATAGTTGAAGATTTGGCCAACAACTGATAAAAATAAATGGAAAAATTAATCCTTGAATTTGTTTGTTCGTTATAAACCTAGAATTAGGAGAAGTACAGAAAATTCATTTGTAAAAATTGGACTTTTTTTTTCACTGTGAGTTTGAAGCTAGGTGAATCTAATAAAAAATTCAACTCGTATTAGTAAATTGAAAACTATGTGGTACTCTATGGTCTTATTGATAGAAACTAATCTAAAGTTTCGTGTGATTTCATGTTTTTTTTATCGTGTTTGTTGAGTTTTGCTTTAATTTTTTTTTGATGGACTTCCGAATCTTTCCTCTTCACTCTCATTAATAGAGAAAAACTCACTCAAAATCGGTTCCTAAAAACCAGAGAGTTCAACATTAACAGATAAAAGTCAATACATATAAACATCTATGCATGTATATATTGGTGGAACCGAAATGTAATTGATTTGTTGAGAGAGAGAGGGGGTGGGTTAGAAGAGTGTGATTGGTGGGCCATTATGATTCAGGAGACGGGATAGGGGAGATAACTGGAGAAGACGAAGAGGGATGGGGATGTTGCCTCTCAAAAGAACTGAAAGTACGGGAGTACCACTATCATTTTTTCCCCTAAGATCTTGTTTGTCTGAATGTAAAATCTTTTTTTTTTTTTTAAATCTACTTTTTAGTGAATAATTTTCATTAAAATAAACAAAGCTTAAATTTGACAAAATAATATTTTTATAAAGGGATAAAAATTTTCTTTTTATTTTTTCTATCTATTTTGACATTTAGATTTATAACTATTAACATTTATAAATATAAGTGTCTATTTTGATTGTTTTGAAGATATTTTTTTAATGTTAATAATTAAAAAAATTTGTATAACAATTACCAAAAAAAAAAAAAAAAATTTGTATTGGCCGGACATCGCACAGGCTACTGCTAGTAAAATTATTATTCTTACGTGATACCCCTCTATGCCACAATATTCTATGGTAATTGTTGGCTTCTAATTTGTCAAAAAAATATTTTCAGACTCCGTCCCAGCATACTGAGAGTGAAAGACTATCACTTTACCTGTCGAATCCCATGCCAATGAATTAAAAGGTTCTCAGTTAACAAACCATTTTTGACCTCCACAACAATTGTGTCGTCTCTCTGCGCAAATATTGTCGGCCCGGGGCTCTTCCCATTGATGGTGATCACCAGTTTCTGGTAGCAATCTGGGGACTTGAACTCGTACTTCACCTCCCATTTGTAGCGACGAATTCTTGCCCCTCCAAATGGAATGATTATAACAAGAGAAACAAGAAGGAATAAATCAATAAGCAACCTCGTCATCATCAGAGTTCTTTTGCTATGCTGAGCAGAGAGCTCGACGGCTGTGTCTACATACTTTAAATGTAGCTATAGCTGGACTAAATTTAAAGCCAAATGGACCAATATACTTTTTGAAAGGTCAAATAGACTAAGATTAAAGAGCAGACCAAAAGTATTATTGGAAGTCTGATCCACATGAGATCTTCCCACATACGCATACACCGAATTTGTTGGGAAGTATCCACGCAATTTACACTACATTACATGAACCTAAATACATTAAATGACATATATCCATCTAGAAGGTTAAGACTTGTAAGTTGTGAGTTACCCAATTATTTATTAGAGTCTAATCTTTTTTTTATTTACCCGATGTGGGACTCAACTTTCATATATATTCCTAACAAGTATCTAACTTGTTATGGTAATTATATATAATAAAACAAGAAGACTTTTTAAAATAGCCTCTCTACAAACTAAAATCTAACGGATAAAAACTATTTTCTTTCATTCAACGATTGAGATCATTTTTATATTTTTAACTTCCCACTTATTTTTTATTTTAGTGAACCTTACTACTGTCTATTTTATAAAACAGTTTGTACATTTTATTTTTTTTTTCCATATTTCAAAGGTGGCAGATTATCTTCAAATCAAAATTGTCAATTTAAATTCTACCTAATTATGATTTATAGGAAATTGAACCTTTCAAATTAAAATATCATAATTTGTGTTTTATTTTATAGTACTTATCAAAAATTAATTGAAGAGAGAGACCAAAACATATGAAATAAACTGGTAGGGACTAACGTTTTGAAAAAAAAAAAAAAAAACTCATGAATTATCATAAATTTTTCGATTTAAACTTTTTATCCAGAGTTTCAATTATATAAAAAATTTAATACTAATTTTATTCAAAATGTTATAAATATGAATTATTGTTAGTATATATATATATATATATTATATATAATTTATCAGTCAGTCCAGGAAAGTATACTGTAGACGTGGAAAATTTTAGAGGAGACCAAGACCTGTAAACTGAGACTAATCAAAGTCAAGCAGCGTGGCAGGTAACTTTGTTGGTCTTTTCTTATTTGCTTAGTTTCTTTCATTAAGTCGAATCAGGAATAGTATGTAGATTTTAGTCGGATCATAGAGTTAACAATTTCTTGAATAATACAAATTATAATACGGGACCACGGGCATAACTCGACCCAATATGCATTGATTTTCTTTTCATATTTAACTAAACTTTTGACTTGACCCGTGAAGCATAAACTTTTTGTATGACCTTTAAAATAAGACCACACACAGCTACGTGAAATAAGATTAAGCGGTAATTATTTTCATATTCCTACATATGCTAAAAATAAAAATCACTTAATTACCAAAATAAATAAATAAAGATCACTCTCCTGAAATTTTAAAAAGTTGTATATCTTAATTTATTCCCAATACATAAGATTATAAGGAATACATAAGATTGTAAGTAAATTGTGAACTGCATTAATTAAATTTAAAATTTTAAAGTAAAAAACTAAAAATATTCTATTAGAATAGTGGTAGAGATAGAAAAGGTAATGAGTGAAGGTTGGACTTAAAAATTTTAGAACAGAATATTTGATAAGGCATATTTAAAAAGTTGGTAGGCCCTATTTAAAAAATAAAAAATAAAAACTAAAATTGAATAAATAATTAAAAAAACTATGATAAGATCTATCAAAAAAAATTTTAAGTTGGAAAATGATAAATGATAAAAAAATCTAAAGTTAGAAGAAAAAACAAATAATAAAAAAGTCTATCTAAAAAAATAATAAGTCATATCTAAATATAAAAAAGATATGAAGTTAGATAAATGATAATTGATAAAAAAAAAAGTCACTGAACTTAGATAAAAAAGGAGCTGAGGTTGGATGTCGAAGAGCATCAAGAGTATTTCAAAACTAAAAAGATTGTAAGGAAATTGTGAACTGCATTAATTAAATTTAAAATTTTAAAGTAAAAAACTAAAAATATTCCATTAGAATAGTGGTAGAGATAGAAAAGGTAATGAGTGAGGGTTGGACTTAAAAATTTTAGAACAGAATATTTGATAAGGCATATTTAAAAAGTTGGTAAGCCCTATTTAAAAAAAAAAAAGAAAAGTTGAAATTGAATAAATAATTAAAAAAACTATGATAAGATCTATCAAAAAAAATTTTAAGTTGGAAAATGATAAATGATAAAAAAATCTAAAGTTAGAAGAAAAAACAAATAATAAAAAAGTCTATCTAAAAAAATAATAAGTCATATCTAAATATAAAAAAGATATGAAGTTGGATAAATGATAATTGATAAAAAAAAAAAGTCACTGAACTTAGATAAAAAAGGAGCTGAGGTTGGATGTCGAAGAGTATCAAGAGTATTTCAAAATTTTAAGGATAAATGTTTGTTGAAAATTTTGAAAAAATATGTTGAAATCTTATAATTGAGAGGTAGTTGGATATGGGTGAAAACAAATAAGGATTAATCATGGTATTGGATCAAAATATGTATAACTAATCTAAAAAAAGAAAAAAATGAGTGGTGGCAATTGCTCATACTCTATTAAAACCATTTCCTCCCTCTAATTTAGTCAAGGGGTAGAAATACATAAATTTAAAGTACAAGGATGCAAATCTATTTTCTTTTTCTTTTTTTTTTTAACTTTCTCAAAAGTACACTTTCTTTCACCAATTTGTCAACATTTTCATTTTAATCTCAAGCACCAAAAATTTATAAGTTTTAGACACTGTTTATTTTAGCGTAAAATATTTTTTTGAAAATTATTTTTCTCAATTTGTGCTGTTTGGTGGTACAAAAGTTGGTAAACATTTAGAGGAAAAGGAGATGTTTTACATCAAAGTGGAAAAACGATTTCACATTTCAAAATTTTGCAAAGTCATTTCCAGAACTTGACTCCTAAGCTTCCATGTAATTTACGATGAGACATTTCTTCTTTAACTCTCCAGCTGCATCAAGGGTTATTGATGCATCAGTCACAACTATACATACGCAAGCTTTTCAGCATCAGTAGACTTACCAACATGAGTCACTTTTTTTTTTTTTTTTTTCCAAAAATGATTTTCTTCTCAACCTATTCTTGAGTTTTCATGAATTTTTGGATTATTTCTTCTTTCTACTATCTTAGTTTTTCTCCAATTTTAATTGTAATGAGACTCTTTGAAAGGATTGAACTTTATTCTTCTTATTAATTGAAGGTGTATTATTTGGTTTTATTGCCTGCCAAGTATTCGAAAGAATGCCTTACTTAAAACGTTTACATAATTCTGTGGATGATTGATAATTGTTAAATCATTTTTATAAATATATATATATATATATTCATATGGGATCAATAATGTATTAATATTTGAAACGATGGTTTCATTGATGGCGGTATAAGATATTGATTACATTCTTTAAAGTCCAATAAGTTCATTGATTTTATTTAAAACATAGCAATTAATTAGGAATGAAGACTATAAATTGTATTGATTTCTTTTTGTCAAAAAAAAAAAAAAAAAAACTATTCTCAGCATTACCAAACATGAAATGTGAAAATGTAAAAATGTGAAAATGAAGAAATATATTTGATGCAAAAAGTTTTAAAAAGTTTTATAAGGTAAAAATATTTTACATCGAGCAAATTATAAGGTGTTTCACTTTGTAAAGATAACGGTTTTTTCATTCTTTAAATTCAAGTTATAAGCATAGATTCGTGCATATCTTATGTCACTTTCTTAGTGTTGTTGGAAAATAAATTGCAAAAATGTCTCTCTACGTGAATTATCATAATTATATATCCTCCAAAAGACAGTGCCTTTTGTTATTCTTTTATTTCTCTTTTGATTTTTGTTTAAGAGGATAAAAAAATTTACTATTCTGCCAAAAAACTTATATCAGAATGACATGGTAATAATAATTGTATAATAAAAACTTATTTTTAATGTATTAATATTTTCAAAGTGATTAAATCACTTATTTGTCACACTATTTTGATTGATTTTTTGGAAATTATAATTTTATAGTATCATTTGAAAATAATTAAAATATTAGTTGTAAAGTGTTTATATGGTATATCTTTTTTTATATAAAATTTACATTATAATTAATTTATTACAATTTTTTTGTGAACTTTTTCAACATTAACACTTTAAATTATTATGCTTAGCATTAGTATTTTAAACTATTATTATATATAAATTAATAATTATATATAATAAATTATCATTACTATTTTCAATTAATAATCTAATAAATTAACTAAAAATGGAAATAAAATTTATATTATAATTAATTTATTAAATTTTTAAAACGTTTTCTATATTAGTACTTTAAAGTATTATGATTCACATCAATATTTTAAATTTATGTTATAAATAACTACTGATTATACATATATATAAATTATCACTTTTTCTATTAATTATTTAATAAACTATACATGAAAAAGAGAAAAAAAATTAATTGGAGGGGGATCTTGGAAACATAGCGTGCATCCAATTCAAACACGTGATGTGCATCCGAAAGGGGGATAAGTTGGTGGTTGGAGGGTCGGCTACCTTTCTTGTCACATTAATGAAGGGGTACAAAAAGCATGTTTATATCCATTACCGATTATGATTCTGGTCACATCTATGCCGACTATATGGCGTGAATCTAGCCATTGCCGCACTATTGCTTATGATGACCAGACATAGAGACATGTGCTAGAGTACCTATACATAGATAAGGAATGAAGAAGAGAGGTAAGCGCCATTTATTTGAAAAAAACTCTACCAAAGTTATTTCTAAATTTTCCTTCTTCTATGTATATTCTAACTTGACCGTTGGAAGGGCGTTTGGCTGAATAACTATGGATAGCAACGGGGCAGATCGGAGGCAGATATGGCAATATTCGAATCTGAACTCCGAACCCTCTGTCTGTCTCCAAATCAGCCCCAAACTCTGAATGGATATTTTTTTGAACCTCCATCCCTGCTCCAAATAGAGAATGAATATATTTGCGAATATCCAAAAATATGAACTTTCCGTCCGCCTCCGAATCTACCCCTACTTGATACATAACTTGATTGCATATGTAACCTATTACTACCAAATAATTTATCTCTAAAATCAAAATAATACATAGATATCATCACAATAATAATTCATCAAAATAATACATAAATACCTTAAAAACTAATATTTCACCAAAATACCATTTCAACAATTGATATATAATTCCAAAGTTTTAACATTGTCCCAATTCAAAGTAGTAAATACAAAATACAATGGTTCATAACATAATTATTAATCCTAATTTCTTGAACCTCCAAAAAGCATTCACATCCAAATGGGATTGTTTGGGTCTGTTAGAATATTTTTTGAGGCAGATCGGTACAGATTCAGATTGAATATCGGCTTCGGGACAGATCGAGGCGGAGGTAGTCTCATCCCCAAATCCAATCCAATATCTGAATTTTTTAAAAACAAAATCCAAATCCAATTCGATCTCTGAAAAAAATTTGAATCTCACATACAATCGGCTCAGGTAATGGATCGAATTCGGACTAGTCAGCCAAGATGGCCATCCCTACGAATAATGCTTAGCCGGTAGTTTTTGTTCAGGGTTCAAGCCATAGATTGAGAAACCCGAAATGCCAGTACCATCGGACCCTTGTTCGACCATGTTAGAAATATCCTTGAATTTGGTCGAACATGTTAGTAGAAGAACTTGTTAGATTTTTTGACACTTTAATTGGCGTTGTTTGTGCGAATCAAGAGCACACTCCCATGAAGTATACAATCTACAACTAGCGAGATGAGCAAAAGCATCAGAGAGGACCGACCTCGCCAAGAACCCCAGGGTAAGGTCAGAGGTATTTAAAAGTTTCGTAGACCGTGAACAATCCCTTGTGCATAACCAGCCATTAGGCACGAACATTCTGGAGGCCTTAAATAGCCTAATGATTGGACATCAATTGATACATGTTTATACATTCAAATTACACTTGCACACATCATAAAAAGACATAAAATCTATGTTTTGTGCAGGTTTCATCTCTATATCTCCAAAGTGGATTGTGTGTTGATTTCCATCACAAGAACAAGAAATTAAGCTACATTGAGGATGTTGAGAAGAAAGCATGCTGCACAACACATCAAAGGATTGAAGCTATTTCAGAAGAAGAAGAAAATTCAGTTGAAATCAGTGCAAAGAAATCAGAATCACTATTCTGGAAATTTCTGCAGCAGGGGATCGTATTCGAATATGGGTTTACTATATTCGAATATGAGCTTCTTCACAGCAACGAATTCCATGTGACCCCAACTTCCCCACGTGATGTAATCTGCAATCCAGGGAGGGCAAATCAGGAAAAGATATAGGAGAGAGAAGGAAGAAAGAAGTGGGAAGAGACCCACACGACAGAGGATACGAGGGCATTCGGCTGAGATTGTTCAGATTTCGTAGAGAGAGTTTTAGAGAGTTTTTCATTGAGAGTTCAGAGTTTTATATTGGAATTTTAATTCAGCATTGGAGTTTTGGAGATTTACACATTGAATTCATTCCAATTTCTGTAATCAGATTTTGAAGTCTAAATCCATTTAACTTTCAATTTCAGATTGCAATGTCTTCCAATCAGATTTCCATTTCTGTTTTTCTTCTTTTCAACATGCTCGGCTAAGTTTTCTTGAGCCAAGGCAAGGGTAATGCCCTTCCAATGAATCTCAAGTGGCCGAACTTCATGAATTTACCTTGAGTTTTTATGGTTATCAAATCAATTTGCAGCTGGGTGTCTTAGAACTCATTGATTCAAGACCCGATTAATCCAAATTTGTATATCCTATTGATGAGTTCATAGGTGTTGCTTAACTTAGAACTCTCATGACATTGTTGTATGTGGGTTGCTAGAATTAGAACTCCTATTGTCCTTAAAATAGGTTATGCACATTGAGTGTTTAATCCATGGTTTGTTTCAATTGAAATTAGTTTTCTCAAAAATCAGTACAAATTGATTTGGTAAATTTATAAGCTCTTGGCACTTGAAATTCATTTGGATTGGTATTAAACTTGCCTTGCTCAACCTTTTTATCATTTAATCTTTTAGTTTAAATTCACTTTGCTTTTGGAAAGTTAGTTCAAAATCATCAACCAACCAAATCAGATTTTAATTTTCTATTTTACATTTTTCTGTGAGTAGTGTTTTGCCAAATTAATCTCCATTAGAGTCATTCACTTCATTGCTCCCTAGATCCCTGTGGAAATGACCTGGGACTTACCAGTTATTTTGTGCTTCAACCACACCTTGCACTTGGGGGAAAACTTGTCTTGACTTACCTCACTTAACATTTTCTTTAACTTTGAATTTATAATCTAAATTTTCATTTGAGCTTTTATCTTGAAGTGAGGTAATTAAACAAGAACAAGCACAATTTTATGGCGCCGTTGCCGGGGATCTTTGAGAAGCAATGGTGTTTTGAGCCTTTGGAGCATTGATTGACAGTACATCTCACCATCATCTTCAACCACAGAGCTGCTTAACTTGTTGAGTAACTTTGTTTCATCTCTATTTCTATTTCTTTTATAGTTTTAGTTGTTAGTTTAGTTTTAGAACTGCTTGCATCTGAATCCTGAAATTCTGATTCGAATCTGTTTCATCTGATATTCGAATACGGCTGCATTTCTCTGCTGAGAGCTGTAGTTGCAATTCTCTGTGAATCAGTAGATGAAATTGTGAAGTTAGGAGTTTAGATTGGAGTTTTGTTTCAGTCTGAATTTCTGTTTATGCTTTTAAGGTCTGGTAAACTTGTTGGAAACAGATCTGAATTTGCATTCTCCATCTTCTCTTGCTGAATTGATTGAATTTGCTGCACTACATTCCCAATCTGAATTTTCTGTTGCACATATGGATCCACCACCTGTTCTGCCGGAAGGAAGTGTTCAAGGAGAGAATGATCAAATGGATCAAAATATCCTTAGACCTCTCCGAGAATATCTTTATCCAGCTAGACAAACCACTCCATCTTGCATTGTTCTTCCAAATGGACATCAGAATTTTTATCTTAAACCTGGAACAATTCAGCTGTTACCAACTTTTCATGGCATGGACTCAGAAAATCCTTATATGCATATGAAAGAATTCGAAGATGTTTGTGGAACTTGCATGGATAGGAATGTTAATGAGGACATGGTTAGGCTTAAATTATTTCCATTTTCATTGAAAGACAAGGCAAAAATGTGGTTGAATTCACTTGAGCCTAGATCAATAGGTACTTGGAGAGACATGCAAACAAAATTTTTGAAGAAGTATTTTCCTGCAAATAGAACTGTGATTCTTCAACAGCAAATAATGAATTTTGTGTGTAAATCCAATGAAACATTTGCTCAAGCATGGGAAAGATTCAAGGAATTATTGCAAGCATGTCCACATCATGGTTTTGAATCTTGGAGAATTGTTAATTTTTTCCATAATGCATTAACTCCAAATCTGAAAATGTTGGTTGCCACCATGTGTAATGGTGAATTCTATGACAAAACTGCTGAAGAGGCTTTACATTTCTTTGATGCTTTAGCTGAAAACACTAAACAGTGGGAGGTAGTCTCCCCATTTTGTTCTGAAATTTCTGACAGATCAAATGATAGAGGAAAGCTCCATCTCAATGAGGCAGATGATGTTGGAGCTAGGCTGGCTGCATTGTCAAGAATGATTGAATTGATGGAGCAAAAGAAGCAAACATTGAAGGAGAGTGAAGTGAAGTGTGTGATGTGTGAAACCGCAGACCACAGGACTGATGATTGCCCAACACTTCCAGCCTTTAAGGAAGTTCTCTATGGTCAAGCAAATCCCACACAAGCTGCAAGACCCTTCAATCAAAATCAGGGGATGAACACATATTCGCAAGGCCATAGTCCATATTCGAATAGCTACAACCCTGGCTACAGAAATCATCCAAACCTTTCTTGGAAAGCAGAAGCACAGAACCAACAATACCAACCTCAACAAAATGTACAACCCCAACCATTTCCTCCTCAGCCTTTTCAACCTCAGCAGAATTCAAATTTTTATCAGCCACCTCACAAAAGATCTTTGGAAGACACCTTGCAACAATTTATGCAAGGGCAGATTGGAACCAACAATCAGAATTCCAAGTTTCAAGAGCAGACAAACAGGGCCATGGAAGACATCCGAAGTCAATTGTCAAAGCTAACTCAAGCTTTAACTATCAGAGAATCAGGAAAGCTTCCATCTCAGCCAAGACCAAATCCTACAAGCCAAGTTCATTTCAGTGAATCATCTTCATCTGCTGCAAATGAAAATCTGGAGCATGTACAAGCTGTTTCAACATTGAGAAGTGGTAAGCAAATTGTCAAGCCAGATTACAAACCACCTGCTGAAGAAATTGAGGAAGAAAATGAGCAAGAAATCATGAAAAATGAAGAAGAGGTGCAGCTGAAACAGAAATTGGACAGCAAAACAGAAAGTGAACAGAAACAGAAATTTAGCACTTCTGAGAAAGAAGACATGTTTCAGAATGAAGAGCAAGAATTGAAGCAAAATGAAGGACTAATTGAGAACAACAATTTGGACAGCAGACAATTTGAGGAAAAGCAAAATCTGAACCAAGAAAATCAGGAAATTCTGATGCAGCCAGAGGGATATTCGAATACCAGCAAGCAACATTCGAATAGCAGTAAGCAGCAAATCAGAATCCAGAGAACAGAGCAGGTAAATTCTGAAAATAAAGAGGAAATTTCTGACAATAAGAAAATAATTTCTGAAGAAAATCAGTTTGAAAAGAGTGAGAAAGATTTTGAAAATAAAGAAATTTTGAATAAAACCAATTTGGACAAATCTGAATTTTTTCCAAAACTTCCATTTCCACAAAGATTGAACAAAGCCAAGAAAGAGAATTTGAATTCTGACATCTATGAATTGTTCAAACAAGTCAGAATCAATATTCCCTTACTTGATGCAATTAAACAAAATCCATCCTATGGAAAATTTTTGAAAGATTTGTGTACTGTTAAGAGGAAAATGAATGTGAAAGAAAGAGCATTTTTGACTGAACAAGTGAGCTCCATTTTGCAATTTAAAACTCCTCCCAAATATAAAGATCCAGGTTGCCCCACCATAGCCTGCTTAATTGGGAATCAAAGGGTAGATCAAGCTTTGCTAGATTTAGGTGCAAGTGTCAACCTCTTACCATTCACTGTTTACAAACAGCTGGGGTTGGGAGAACTTAGACCTACAAGGGTGACATTACAACTTGCTGATAGGTCAGTTAAAGTCTCTAGGGGTGTGGTTGAGGATGTCTTGATTCAAGTGGATCATTTTTACTTTCCAGTGGACTTCATAGTGTTAGACACTCAGCCCATTCAAGGGAACCAACCAGCTGTACCTGTTATCCTAGGAAGACCATTTTTGGCCACCTCAAATGCCTTGATCAATTGTAGAACTGGAGTTATCAAGCTCTCCTTTGGAAACATGACAATTGAGAAAAACATCTTTAAGGTGACCAAGCAGCCGAGTGATTATGAGGAGGTAGAGGAAGTTGATTGGATTCAAACAACCACTCAAGATCACTTTGATAGAGAGTATTTTGATGACCCTTTGGAGAAAGCTTTAGTGAATAATGAGCAAGTAGATTTCCTAGCTGATTTTGACTTGGAGAATTGTGAGGGAGGAGAATTTGAGGAAATGAAAAATTCAGTGCTGATGATGAATCAGTGGAGACCAACTGTTGAGTCTTTAGAGCTGCCCATAGCCAAGCCTTTGTCATTTTTGGACCAGCCACCAAAACCTGAGAGAAAACCTTTGCCAAGTGACTTGAAATATGTATTTTTAGGTGAGGGAGAGTCCTATCCAGCTGTCATTTCATCTCAGCTGAGTTTGGACCAAGAAAATAGACTTGTGGAAGTCTTGAGGAAGCATAGAGGAGCTTTGGGCTGGACCATAGCAGACCTGCAAGGAATCAGTCCACTGATTTGCACCCATAGAATATTCTTGGAGGAAGAGGCCAAGCCTATTAGGCAAATGCAAAGGAGACTCAATCCCAACATGAAAGAGGTTGTTAGAGGGGAGGTAATCAAGCTTTTGGATGCTGGAATTATCTACCCCATCTCAGATTCTAAGTGGGTGAGTCCAACTCAGGTAGTGCCTAAGAAATCTGGAGTGACTGTGATTAAGAATGAAAAAGAGGAATTAGTTCCAATGCGCATCCAAACAGGATGGCGCATGTGCATAGATTATAGAAAGTTGAATGCAGTCACAAGGAAAGATCATTTCCCTCTTCCATTCCTAGATCAGGTATTGGAAAGAGTGGCAGGGCATGCATTTTACTGTTTCTTGGATGGTTACTCTGGGTATAATCAGATTGAGATTGCATTGGAAGATCAAGAAAAGACCACATTCACTTGCCCATTTGGCACATTTGCATATAGGCGTATGCCTTTTGGTCTTTGCAATGCTCCTGCAACATTTCAGAGATGTATGATGAGTCTGTTTAGTGATTTTGTAGAGAGATTCCTTGAAGTTTTTATGGATGACTTTTCAGTATATGGCAGTGACTTTGATACATGTTTGGGAAACTTAGAGAAGGTTTTGATTAGATGTGAGGAGAAAAACTTGGTTTTGAATTGGGAAAAATGCCACTTTATGGTAACTCATGGAATTGTCCTTGGCCACATAGTGTCTTCTAGGGGGATAGAAGTAGACAAAGCTAAAGTGGAAATTATTCAAAAACTTCCTACCCCTAGATGTGTTAAGGATATCAGATCATTTCTTGGCCATGCTGGGTTTTATAGAAGGTTTATTGCATCATTCAGTGCCATTGCTAGACCTTTGTGCAACCTTCTATCCCAGGATGTTCCCTTTGATTGGACACCAGAGTGTCAGGCCTCATTTGATAGACTTAAGAGTTTGCTCACCTCAGCTCCCATTATGCAGCCACCAGACTGGACTTTACCATTTGAGATCATGTGTGATGCTAGTGATTGTGCCATTGGTGCAGTGCTAGGACAGAGGAGGGATAGGAGACCACATGTGTTGTACTATGCTAGCAAAACCCTTAGTGAAGCACAAAGGAATTACACTACTACTGAGAAGGAGTTGCTAGCAGTAGTATATGCCTTGGACAAGTTCAGATCATACCTGGTAGGTTCTCATGTCATAGTATACACTGACCATGCTGCTTTGAAGTATCTCTTGACCAAACCTGATGCTAAGCCTAGACTTATTAGATGGATTCTTCTGCTTCAAGAATTTGATTTAGAAATCAAGGACAAAAAGGGAGTTGAAAATGTAGTTGCTGATCACCTTTCTAGACTCCCACATCAAGATTTAGCATCCTTTGATTCTCCCATCAATGAGACATTCCCTGATGAGCAGTTGTTCCACATAGACTCTTCTGAGGTACCTTGGTTTGCAGATATAGCCAACTACCTAGCTTCAGGTATTGTGCCTTCTCACTGGACCATGTTGGATAGAAGAAAGTTCTTTAGGAATGTGAGACACTTTTTCTGGGATGACCCTTATTTGTTTAAGTATTGCTCAGATCAAGTCATAAGGAGATGCATACCCGAGAGTGAAGTACAGAGTGTCATTAGTTTTTGTCATACTCTTGCATGTGGAGGTCATTTTTCAGCTAGGAAGACAGTGGCAAAGATTTTACAGAGTGGATTATTTTGGCCTACCATGTTTAGGGATGTGCATGCCTTTTGTGTTGCTTGTGATAGGTGTCAAAGGCTTGGTAAGATCACTAGGAGAAACATGATGCCACTTCACCCCATTTATGTGCTTGATATCTTTGATTGTTGGGGTATGGATTTTATGGGACCATTTGTGAATTCATTTGGCAATGAGTATATCTTAGTGGCAGTGGATTATGTTTCAAAGTGGATAGAAGCTATACCAACTAAGACCAATGACCACAAGGTAGTGATAAAATTTTTGAAGGAAAATGTGTTTTCAAGATTTGGAATGCCAAAGGCCATGATAAGTGATAGGGGAACACATTTTTGCAATAGACATGTTGGTCTTTTGATGAAGAAGTATGGGGTGTTACATAAGGTTGGAACATCTTACCATCCCCAAACAAGTGGACAAGCCGAGTTGGCCAATAGAGAGATCAAGAGAATCATTGAAAAAACAGTGAATCCCACAAGGAAAGATTGGTCTTTGAAATTGGTTGATGCACTTTGGGCTTATAGGACTGCCTACAAGACTATCCTAGGCATGTCTCCTTATAGGTTAGTGTATGGAAAAGCTTGTCATCTTCCTGTGGAACTTGAACACAAGGCTTTTGGGCAGTGAGACACTTTAATGAGAGCATCACTGAATCTGGTTTTCAAAGAAAATTGCAACTAAATGAGCTTGAGGAGATTAGAAATGATGCATATGAGAATGCTAAGATCACCAAGGATAGAGTGAAGAAATGGCATGATACACATATTCTCAAAAGAGAGTTGTTTGTGGGTCAAAAGGTCTTGTTATATGACTCAAGGTTACACTTGTTTCCCGGGAAATTGAAGTCCAGATGGAGTGGTCCATATGTGATTCAGAATATCACTGAGTTTGGGGCTGTTGACATTCAAAATCCAACCTCCAAAAATGTTTTTAGAGTGAATGGACAGAGATTGAAAGAGTATCATGAGAATTTCGTTGCTGAAGTGGAGAGTTGGGATCTTGAAGATCCCCCAAATTCTGTTTGAATGGAGGAAGAATTCTGATTTTGTATCATAGTAGTGTAGGTTCTGTTATGTTTTTGATTTTCTGTTTTCTTTGGTTTTTGTAATTTTCTTTCTTTCATCTAAAAAAAAAAAAAAGAAAAATTTTCAGTTTGCAAGTTTTAACACATTGGTTTCAGCAAGTTCATGAAGAATTGAGAATTTCTGCTTTATGTTTTACTGATATGTGAATTTTCAAAGGTTGGAACTGACATGTGCTATTTGAGGTAGCAACATCACTTGTGGTGGACCTACTTGAGAGTCAAGTGGAATAAATGCATTGGCTTGATGTGTTTTGGGAGTATAATGCATTAACCAAAATGGGTAGCACATACTTTCAAATTGTTTCAGAATGCAGCCAAAGAATTTCAGTTGAGCATGCTTCATTAAGGATCAAGTCACATCGGCAGGTGCAACAAAAACTGATCAAATCTGGTACTGCTATTAAGTCCAAATCATCTCATTTGAATAGCTGAATAGTCATTTGAATAGGCCATCTGAGCACAAAATCTCATCTGTGAACAGCAACCCATCTTGCATACTTACTGATTTCCTGCATCTTGGTTGTTTGTGATGCTTGGCAAAACCTCATTGATCTTTAATTACACTCACCCCAGTTTGTGTTGTTTTGGTTCTACTGATTTGCATTTTCTTTGAGAATATTGCATTGAACAAGTTGGGGGGAGCAATTGTTTTGGTAATACCTTGGAGTTTCAGCTGGTCTACATCACTCAAACATGTTAACCTTAAACTCAGCAGGTACCCTTTTTCCCTTTGCACTTTATTCCAGATTGATTGACTTGTTTGTGCATTGAGGACAATGCTTGTTTTAGTTGGGGGGGACACAATCTGAGTTTGTGAATGTGAATAATTTTGCTGAAATTTGCTGAATTGGGTGATTGGATATGATCAGAATGTTTTGAATATGATTTGGAATTGCTTGAATTGAATTAAGATCATGCTTATGTCAGTTTGAGTTTGCATATGTTGAAAATTTGAAAAAAAAAAAAAAAATTTTTTTGAAACTTTGGAAAAATTGCAAAACTTCTTCTTGAATTAGTTGTTCTTTTGAAATAATTTTCGAATCTTAGCTGTTGGCAAAACTTAATTTGAGTATTCTTAAGAAATGGAGAAGAATTTCTGGTTTTCTGGACACTGGAATTGCAAAGTGCTGATAACCCGTATTCGAATATGGGTCTGGGTATTCGAATATGATGTCAGTTTTAAATCCTGTATATACCCGTAAGTGGCCCCATTTAAGGTCCTGTTCTATTCGAATACGAGCCCTGGTGCCCACAACCCTGAAACCTTCACCATTCCACATCTTCTTCCAGCCTTTTACTTTCAGATTATCTGAGTGAGATTTTGAGTTGACATTGAAGGGAAGATTCAGATACAGAGCTGCGATTGAAGAAGCTAGGGTTTACAGCTTGGAGAATTTCTGATAAAGGGTGGAAAATCAACTGAAGCAAAATGCCACCAAAGAGGATGAAGAAGATGGCTTACAAAGGAAAGGCTAAGAGAAGGAGCATGAGGATTTTGAGCCAACATGGTAAGGGTTCTTCACTTGTTGTTCAGGAACCCATAACTTATGAACTGTCATCCTCTAAATCAGACCGTAGGTCTTCCTCTAGAACAGAATCATTCCATTCTGTAGGCAATGAGAGTTTGAGTGAGAGACATGATACTCATGTCTCTAATGTTGAAAAGGAAAACTCTGTTGGAGTTCCTGAGAATGTGCCGATTGAGGAACACACCTCTGCTCCTGAGGATGAGGTCCACACCTCTGAAAAGGTTCCTGAAGATGAACCTGAAGCACAACCTGGCCATGATCTGTTTGATGAGGGTTCTTTTGATAATTTGAGGTTTTCCAACAAAGCTTCAAAGCTGAAATTTGATGAGAATTACAGCAAGAGAGCTGTGTTGACTGAAAGAGGAATTAAATTGGAGGATTACAATGAACCACCCTATGAATTGTTAGAGTTATTTGAGCAAAGGGGCTGGATACATTGGGTTACAACCAGTAGGAGGGCTGTGGTACCATATGTGAGGGAATTTTACTCAAATGCTGAAATAGGTATGATTCATGGGAGACCTGAGATAAACTCTAAGGTTAGAGGGAAGAGAATTAGTTTGAATCTTGAGAAGATTTCCTTCATAGGTCATTTGCCTGTTGAAAGAATACCCGAATCCACACCTAAACAAAAAGCAAAATGGGAGAAGCAATTGCATAAGGACAATTTGGCTAGGCTCTTCACAGCCAACCCTCGAGCTCAATGGACCACTTCTAGGATGTCCAAGTCAGGAATTACTCCCAAAAGTAATATCCTTCACATGCTGGTCTGTTCTTTATTTCTGCCCCATGCTTACAAGTCAACCATCACTCTTGAACAAGCCATGATTATGGGAAAGATGTTGTTAGGCATTCCCATGGATTTACCTTACCACATTTGGTTGGTTATTTCTCATGTGGTAGAGAAACCAGAATCCACTGCTGGGCTGCCTTTTGGAGGTTTAATTACAGAGATAATTGAGCACTTTTTGGGAATAGAGGAAGAGGCAGGAATGGCCATTGTGAAAGCTGCTCCTTTGATAGACAAAATATCCATGAATCGAAGTCGAGGGCAATTGAAGAAGGCTACTTCACCTGCAGTTGAGAACAATCAGCAGCAGCCAGCAGAGGAGGAGGCAACTGAAGCAGCCCCCATGAGCACAGAGGAGAAGTTGAAATTAATCCAGAAAAATCAAGAAGTGCTGATGAGGGAAGTGAGTGAGCTGAGACAGGGGCAGCAGAAGCTTATTCGAATGGTGGAAAGCATATTCGAATGGAGTCAAGAAGGGAGAAATGCTTAATTTCAGTACTTCAGCCATGATCCAGACTCTTTTGTCCTTGAAACCAGATTTTTGACAACAAATCTTCAGAATATTTCAAATATGTTTTGTCAACAATAGGATTTGAATTAATGTTCCTGCTGTTTGTTTCTTTTGATTAGGATTAAGTTGTTTTGTTTTACTTTTGCTACTTAGGACTTTGAACTTTCAACTTGGAATGAATGAAACTTCTGTTTTCTTGGAATTAGTAATGTCATTTGCATAATTTGGATTGAGCTGAGTTGAAGTATGAAATTTTAAAGAGTTGTTGTGATTGCCATGTGTTTTTAAGTTGAAAAGTGTGTGAATGGATTTAGTTTGAGGATTGTTGATCTAACATTTGTCTTGAAGAATGAATTTATGAATGAATAATGTGTTTTATGGATTTCCAGATATAGTGGAGACTTAAAACCTGAAGTGAGATATTTGAGCCTTAAACTTTGTCATGAGAGACTTCATTTACTCTAAGGGCTTTCCAAAAGCTCAAGCTTTTTGCACTTCAAATTACTTCAATAACTCCACTTATATTATTTTGCTTTGGGTGTTTGTGAAGTGATGGATGAATGGAACTAGACTTCTGATTCTTAACTTTTATGGTTGAATAGAAATGAAATCATAGAAATGATATTAGGCCATTTTTCTTAACATTTGAGCTTGGAATGCCTTTCTTTGATGAACATCATCCTTGGAGCCAAGTTTGAGCTTTATTAGAGCATTCATACTTCTTTATTCTTACCACATCATACCTTTAACCATTATGAATGCTCTTTAGCCTTCCCTAACAGATTGGAATACACTGAAAATATTAAGGAAGAGAAATGAACAACACTTTGGGATTTTGAGGTGAGAAGAAAGAAAATGAATGGAATGAGGAAAAGAAAATGTTAAGGGAAATTCTTGATAAAAAGAAAATCAAAAAGGTGGAAACTGTTTTACTTTTGAAAAACATTCACTTGAGGTTAATTTCAAAAAAAAAAAAAAAAAAAAAAAAGAAGAAGAAGAATTGGAGAAGGGTAGAAGAAAGTTTATTTCAGTGTTCCAAATCAGTTTTTGAATTCTTATCCTTCCCTTCTATTACCTTATTAAACCTCATGGCCCCATTACAACCCATTGCAAGTCCTAATTGATCTTTGAAAGAATTCTCATTCAATTGTGAAATTTAGGAATTAAGGAATCATGGTGAAAATTCTGAAATTATTTTGCTACATCATTCCTTCATGGAGTTATGCCAAGTCTAATTCTTTCTTGAATACATCGTTTTTGACTTGTTGATGCCACCTTCTAGAATTTGATGAACATTTACTCTTAATAGGGGCATCTTGAGTGAAACCTTGTGTGCTCTATTTTCTTTGGAGTGAATTCCAAGGTGAGATTTGAAGTCAAAACTTGGGAATGAAATGGAATGCAAAGTTCAGGATTAAATGAAGTTCTAAAAGATGTATGTCAAGATTGATAGAGTTAAAAGCTGCTATTCATTCACATTCATTTCACACATTTGGCAAGTTTCACATCTCTTATAAAATTTTAAATTTTAAACTTTGCTCATGAAAATTTTTGCTCATGGTGTTGACTAGTTCCATATGAATAGCTGAAATATCATTCGAAATTGAAATGAAATTAATGCTTTTGGATTTCTCTCCTATTTCTTCTATTTAGAAGCATTACTAGGGACTAGTAATGTTGTAGTTGGGGGGTGTGTGATTGGACATCAATTGATACATGTTTATACATTCAAATTACACTTGCACACATCATAAAAAGACATAAAATCTATGTTTTGTGCAGGTTTCATCTCTATATCTCCAAAGTGGATTGTGTGTTGATTTCCATCACAAGAACAAGAAATTAAGCTACATTGAGGATGTTGAGAAGAAAGCATGCTGCACAACACATCAAAGGATTGAAGCTATTTCAGAAGAAGAAGAAAATTCAGTTGAAATCAGTGCAAAGAAATCAGAATCACTATTCTGGAAATTTCTGCAGCAGGGGATCGTATTCGAATATGGGTTTACTATATTCGAATATGAGCTTCTTCACAGCAACGAATTCCATGTGACCCCAACTTCCCCACGTGATGTAATCTGCAATCCAGGGAGGGCAAATCAGGAAAAGATATAGGAGAGAGAAGGAAGAAAGAAGTGGGAAGAGACCCACACGACAGAGGATACGAGGGCATTCGGCTGAGATTGTTCAGATTTCGTAGAGAGAGTTTTAGAGAGTTTTTCATTGAGAGTTCAGAGTTTTATATTGGAATTTTAATTCAGCATTGGAGTTTTGGAGATTTACACATTGAATTCATTCCAATTTCTGTAATCAGATTTTGAAGTCTAAATCCATTTAACTTTCAATTTCAGATTGCAATGTCTTCCAATCAGATTTCCATTTCTGTTTTTCTTCTTTTCAACATGCTCGGCTAAGTTTTCTTGAGCCAAGGCAAGGGTAATGCCCTTCCAATGAATCTCAAGTGGCCGAACTTCATGAATTTACCTTGAGTTTTTATGGTTATCAAATCAATTTGCAGCTGGGTGTCTTAGAACTCATTGATTCAAGACCCGATTAATCCAAATTTGTATATCCTATTGATGAGTTCATAGGTGTTGCTTAACTTAGAACTCTCATGACATTGTTGTATGTGGGTTGCTAGAATTAGAACTCCTATTGTCCTTAAAATAGGTTATGCACATTGAGTGTTTAATCCATGGTTTGTTTCAATTGAAATTAGTTTTCTCAAAAATCAGTACAAATTGATTTGGTAAATTTATAAGCTCTTGGCACTTGAAATTCATTTGGATTGGTATTAAACTTGCCTTGCTCAACCTTTTTATCATTTAATCTTTTAGTTTAAATTCACTTTGCTTTTGGAAAGTTAGTTCAAAATCATCAACCAACCAAATCAGATTTTAATTTTCTATTTTACATTTTTCTGTGAGTAGTGTTTTGCCAAATTAATCTCCATTAGAGTCATTCACTTCATTGCTCCCTAGATCCCTGTGGAAATGACCTGGGACTTACCAGTTATTTTGTGCTTCAACCACACCTTGCACTTGGGGGAAAACTTGTCTTGACTTACCTCACTTAACATTTTCTTTAACTTTGAATTTATAATCTGAATTTTCATTTGAGCTTTTATCTTGAAGTGAGGTAATTAAACAAGAACAAGCACAATTTTATGGCGCCGTTGCCGGGGATCTTTGAGAAGCAATGGTGTTTTGAGCCTTTGGAGCATTGACTGGCAGTACATCTCACCATCATCTTCAACAACAGAGCTGCTTAACTTGTTGAGTAACTTTGTTTCATCTCTATTTCTATTTCTTTTATAGTTTTAGTTGTTAGTTTAGTTTTAGAACTGCTTGCATCTGAATCCTGAAATTCTGATTCGAATCTGTTTCATCTGATATTCGAATACGGCTGCATTTCTCTGCTGAGAGCTGTAGTTGCAATTCTCTGTGAATCAGTAGATGAAATTGTGAAGTTAGGAGTTTAGATTGGAGTTTTGTTTCAGTCTGAATTTCTGTTTATGCTTTTAAGGTCTGGTAAACTTGTTGGAAACAGATCTGATTTGCATTCTCCATCTTCTCTTGCTGAATTGATTGAATTTGCTGCACTACATTCCCAATCTGAATTTTCTGTTGCACATATGGATCCACCACCTGTTCTGCCGGAAGGAAGTGTTCAAGGAGAGAATAATCAAATGGATCAAAATATCCTTAGACCTCTCCGAGAATATCTTTATCCAGCTAGACAAACCACTCCATCTTGCATTGTTCTTCCAAATGGACATCAGAATTTTTATCTTAAACCTGGAACAATTCAGCTGTTACCAACTTTTCATGGCATGGACTCAGAAAATCCTTATATGCATATGAAAGAATTCGAAGATGTTTGTGGAACTTGCATGGATAGGAATGTTAATGAGGACATGGTTAGGCTTAAATTATTTCCATTTTCATTGAAAGACAAGGCAAAAATGTGGTTGAATTCACTTGAGCCTAGATCAATAGGTACTTGGAGAGACATGCAAACAAAATTTTTGAAGAAGTATTTTCCTGCAAATAGAACTGTGATTCTTCAACAGCAAATAATGAATTTTGTGTGTAAATCCAATGAAACATTTGCTCAAGCATGGGAAAGATTCAAGGAATTATTGCAAGCATGTCCACATCATGGTTTTGAATCTTGGAGAATTGTTAATTTTTTCCATAATGCATTAACTCCAAATCTGAAAATGTTGGTTGCCACCATGTGTAATGGTGAATTCTATGACAAAACTGCTGAAGAGGCTTTACATTTCTTTGATGCTTTAGCTGAAAACACTAAACAGTGGGAGGTAGTCTCCCCATTTTGTTCTGAAATTTCTGACAGATCAAATGATAGAGGAAAGCTCCATCTCAATGAGGCAGATGATGTTGGAGCTAGGCTGGCTGCATTGTCAAGAATGATTGAATTGATGGAGCAAAAGAAGCAAACATTGAAGGAGAGTGAAGTGAAGTGTGTGATGTGTGAAACCGCAGACCACAGGACTGATGATTGCCCAACACTTCCAGCCTTTAAGGAAGTTCTCTATGGTCAAGCAAATCCCACACAAGCTGCAAGACCCTTCAATCAAAATCAGGGGATGAACACATATTCGCAAGGCCATAGTCCATATTCGAATAGCTACAACCCTGGCTACAGAAATCATCCAAACCTTTCTTGGAAAGCAGAAGCACAGAACCAACAATACCAACCTCAACAAAATGTACAACCCCAACCATTTCCTCCTCAGCCTTTTCAACCTCAGCAGAATTCAAATTTTTATCAGCCACCTCACAAAAGATCTTTGGAAGACACCTTGCAACAATTTATGCAAGGGCAGATTGGAACCAACAATCAGAATTCCAAGTTTCAAGAGCAGACAAACAGGGCCATGGAAGACATCCGAAGTCAATTGTCAAAGCTAACTCAAGCTTTAACTATCAGAGAATCAGGAAAGCTTCCATCTCAGCCAAGACCAAATCCTACAAGCCAAGTTCATTTCAGTGAATCATCTTCATCTGCTGCAAATGAAAATCTGGAGCATGTACAAGCTGTTTCAACATTGAGAAGTGGTAAGCAAATTGTCAAGCCAGATTACAAACCACCTGCTGAAGAAATTGAGGAAGAAAATGAGCAAGAAATCATGAAAAATGAAGAAGAGGTGCAGCTGAAACAGAAATTGGACAGCAAAACAGAAAGTGAACAGAAACAGAAATTTAGCACTTCTGAGAAAGAAGACATGTTTCAGAATGAAGAGCAAGAATTGAAGCAAAATGAAGGACTAATTGAGAACAACAATTTGGACAGCAGACAATTTGAGGAAAAGCAAAATCTGAACCAAGAAAATCAGGAAATTCTGATGCAGCCAGAGGGATATTCGAATACCAGCAAGCAACATTCGAATAGCAGTAAGCAGCAAATCAGAATCCAGAGAACAGAGCAGGTAAATTCTGAAAATAAAGAGGAAATTTCTGACAATAAGAAAATAATTTCTGAAGAAAATCAGTTTGAAAAGAGTGAGAAAGATTTTGAAAATAAAGAAATTTTGAATAAAACCAATTTGGACAAATCTGAATTTTTTCCAAAACTTCCATTTCCACAAAGATTGAACAAAGCCAAGAAAGAGAATTTGAATTCTGACATCTATGAATTGTTCAAACAAGTCAGAATCAATATTCCCTTACTTGATGCAATTAAACAAAATCCATCCTATGGAAAATTTTTGAAAGATTTGTGTACTGTTAAGAGGAAAATGAATGTGAAAGAAAGAGCATTTTTGACTGAACAAGTGAGCTCCATTTTGCAATTTAAAACTCCTCCCAAATATAAAGATCCAGGTTGCCCCACCATAGCCTGCTTAATTGGGAATCAAAGGGTAGATCAAGCTTTGCTAGATTTAGGTGCAAGTGTCAACCTCTTACCATTCACTGTTTACAAACAGCTGGGGTTGGGAGAACTTAGACCTACAAGGGTGACATTACAACTTGCTGATAGGTCAGTTAAAGTCCCTAGGGGTGTGGTTGAGGATGTCTTGATTCAAGTGGATCATTTTTACTTTCCAGTGGACTTCATAGTGTTAGACACTCAGCCCATTCAAGGGAACCAACCAGCTGTACCTGTTATCCTAGGAAGACCATTTTTGGCCACCTCAAATGCCTTGATCAATTGTAGAACTGGAGTTATCAAGCTCTCCTTTGGAAACATGACAATTGAGAAAAACATCTTTAAGGTGACCAAGCAGCCGAGTGATTATGAGGAGGTAGAGGAAGTTGATTGGATTCAAACAACCACTCAAGATCACTTTGATAGAGAGTATTTTGATGACCCTTTGGAGAAAGCTTTAGTGAATAATGAGCAAGTAGATTTCCTAGCTGATTTTGACTTGGAGAATTGTGAGGGAGGAGAATTTGAGGAAATGAAAAATTCAGTGCTGATGATGAATCAGTGGAGACCAACTGTTGAGTCTTTAGAGCTGCCCATAGCCAAGCCTTTGTCATTTTTGGACCAGCCACCAAAACCTGAGAGAAAACCTTTGCCAAGTGACTTGAAATATGTATTTTTAGGTGAGGGAGAGTCCTATCCAGCTGTCATTTCATCTCAGCTGAGTTTGGACCAAGAAAATAGACTTGTGGAAGTCTTGAGGAAGCATAGAGGAGCTTTGGGCTGGACCATAGCAGACCTGCAAGGAATCAGTCCACTGATTTGCACCCATAGAATATTCTTGGAGGAAGAGGCCAAGCCTATTAGGCAAATGCAAAGGAGACTCAATCCCAACATGAAAGAGGTTGTTAGAGGGGAGGTAATCAAGCTTTTGGATGCTGGAATTATCTACCCCATCTCAGATTCTAAGTGGGTGAGTCCAACTCAGGTAGTGCCTAAGAAATCTGGAGTGACTGTGATTAAGAATGAAAAAGAGGAATTAGTTCCAATGCGCATCCAAACAGGATGGCGCATGTGCATAGATTATAGAAAGTTGAATGCAGTCACAAGGAAAGATCATTTCCCTCTTCCATTCCTAGATCAGGTATTGGAAAGAGTGGCAGGGCATGCATTTTACTGTTTCTTGGATGGTTACTCTGGGTATAATCAGATTGAGATTGCATTGGAAGATCAAGAAAAGACCACATTCACTTGCCCATTTGGCACATTTGCATATAGGCGTATGCCTTTTGGTCTTTGCAATGCTCCTGCAACATTTCAGAGATGTATGATGAGTCTGTTTAGTGATTTTGTAGAGAGATTCCTTGAAGTTTTTATGGATGACTTTTCAGTATATGGCAGTGACTTTGATACATGTTTGGGAAACTTAGAGAAGGTTTTGATTAGATGTGAGGAGAAAAACTTGGTTTTGAATTGGGAAAAATGCCACTTTATGGTAACTCATGGAATTGTCCTTGGCCACATAGTGTCTTCTAGGGGGATAGAAGTAGACAAAGCTAAAGTGGAAATTATTCAAAAACTTCCTACCCCTAGATGTGTTAAGGATATCAGATCATTTCTTGGCCATGCTGGGTTTTATAGAAGGTTTATTGCATCATTCAGTGCCATTGCTAGACCTTTGTGCAACCTTCTATCCCAGGATGTCCCCTTTGATTGGACACCAGAGTGTCATGCCTCATTTGATAGACTTAAGAGTTTGCTCACCTCAGCTCCCATTATGCAGCCACCAGACTGGACTTTACCATTTGAGATCATGTGTGATGCTAGTGATTGTGCCATTGGTGCAGTGCTAGGACAGAGGAGGGATAGGAGACCACATGTGTTGTACTATGCTAGCAAAACCCTTAGTGAAGCACAAAGGAATTACACTACTACTGAGAAGGAGTTGCTAGCAGTAGTATATGCCTTGGACAAGTTCAGATCATACCTGGTAGGTTCTCATGTCATAGTATACACTGACCATGCTGCTTTGAAGTATCTCTTGACCAAACCTGATGCTAAGCCTAGACTTATTAGATGGATTCTTTTGCTTCAAGAATTTGATTTAGAAATCAAGGACAAAAAGGGAGTTGAAAATGTAGTTGCTGATCACCTTTCTAGACTCCCACATCAAGATTTAGCATCCTTTGATTCTCCCATCAATGAGACATTCCCTGATGAGCAGTTGTTCCACATAGACTCTTCTGAGGTACCTTGGTTTGCAGATATAGCCAACTACCTAGCTTCAGGTATTGTGCCTTCTCACTGGACCATGTTGGATAGAAGAAAGTTCTTTAGGAATGTGAGACACTTTTTCTGGGATGACCCTTATTTGTTTAAGTATTGCTCAGATCAAGTCATAAGGAGATGCATACCCGAGAGTGAAGTACAGAGTGTCATTAGTTTTTGTCATACTCTTGCATGTGGAGGTCATTTTTCAGCTAGGAAGACAGTGGCAAAGATTTTACAGAGTGGATTATTTTGGCCTACCATGTTTAGGGATGTGCATGCCTTTTGTGTTGCTTGTGATAGGTGTCAAAGGCTTGGTAAGATCACTAGGAGAAACATGATGCCACTTCACCCCATTTATGTGCTTGATATCTTTGATTGTTGGGGTATGGATTTTATGGGACCATTTGTGAATTCATTTGGCAATGAGTATATCTTAGTGGCAGTGGATTATGTTTCAAAGTGGATAGAAGCTATACCAACTAAGACCAATGACCACAAGGTAGTGATAAAATTTTTGAAGGAAAATGTGTTTTCAAGATTTGGAATGCCAAAGGCCATGATAAGTGATAGGGGAACACATTTTTGCAATAGACATGTTGGTCTTTTGATGAAGAAGTATGGGGTGTTACATAAGGTTGGAACATCTTACCATCCCCAAACAAGTGGACAAGCCGAGTTGGCCAATAGAGAGATCAAGAGAATCATTGAAAAAACAGTGAATCCCACAAGGAAAGATTGGTCTTTGAAATTGGTTGATGCACTTTGGGCTTATAGGACTGCCTACAAGACTATCCTAGGCATGTCTCCTTATAGGTTAGTGTATGGAAAAGCTTGTCATCTTCCTGTGGAACTTGAACACAAGGCTTTTTGGGCAGTGAGACACTTTAATGAGAGCATCACTGAATCTGGTTTTCAAAGAAAATTGCAACTAAATGAGCTTGAGGAGATTAGAAATGATGCATATGAGAATGCTAAGATCACCAAGGATAGAGTGAAGAAATGGCATGATACACATATTCTCAAAAGAGAGTTGTTTGTGGGTCAAAAGGTCTTGTTATATGACTCAAGGTTACACTTGTTTCCCTGGAAATTGAAGTCCAGATGGAGTGGTCCATATGTGATTCAGAATATCACTGAGTTTGGGGCTGTTGACATTCAAAATCCAACCTCCAAAAATGTTTTTAGAGTGAATGGACAGAGATTGAAAGAGTATCATGAGAATTTCGTTGCTGAAGTGGAGAGTTGGGATCTTGAAGATCCCCCAAATTCTGTTTGAATGGAGGAAGAATTCTGATTTTGTATCATAGTAGTGTAGGTTCTGTTATGTTTTTGATTTTCTGTTTTCTTTGGTTTTTGTAATTTTCTTTCTTTCATCTAAAAAAAAAAAAAAGAAAAATTTTTCAGTTTGCAAGTTTTAACACATTGGTTTCAGCAAGTTCATGAAGAATTGAGAATTTCTGCTTTATGTTTTACTGATATGTGAATTTTCAAAGGTTGGAACTGACATGTGCTATTTGAGGTAGCAACATCACTTGTGGTGGACCTACTTGAGAGTCAAGTGGAATAAATGCATTGGCTTGATGTGTTTTGGGAGTATAATGCATTAACCAAAATGGGTAGCACATGCTTTCAAATTGTTTCAGAATGCAGCCAAAGAATTTCAGTTGAGCATGCTTCATTAAGGATCAAGTCACATCGGCAGGTGCAACAAAAACTGATCAAATCTGGTACTGCTATTAAGTCCAAATCATCTCATTTGAATAGCTGAATAGTCATTTGAATAGGCCATCTGAGCACAAAATCTCATCTGTGAACAGCAACCCATCTTGCATACTTACTGATTTCCTGCATCTTGGTTGTTTGTGATGCTTGGCAAAACCTCATTGATCTTTAATTACACTCACCCCAGTTTGTGTTGTTTTGGTTCTACTGATTTGCATTTTCTTTGAGAATATTGCATTGAACAAGTTGGGGGGAGCAATTGTTTTGGTAATACCTTGGAGTTTCAGCTGGTCTACATCACTCAAACATGTTAACCTTAAACTCAGCAGGTACCCTTTTTCCCTTTGCACTTTATTCCAGATTGATTGACTTGTTTGTGCATTGAGGACAATGCTTGTTTTAGTTGGGGGGGGGACACAATCTGAGTTTGTGAATGTGAATAATTTTGCTGAAATTTGCTGAATTGGGTGATTGGATATGATCAGAATGTTTTGAATATGATTTGGAATTGCTTGAATTGAATTAAGATCATGCTTATGTCAGTTTGAGTTTGCATATGTTGAAAATTTAAAAAAAAAAAAAAAATTTTTTTGAAACTTTGGAAAAATTGCAAAACTTCTTCTTGAATTAGTTGTTCTTTTGAAATAATTTTCGAATCTTAGCTGTTGGCAAAACTTAATTTGAGTATTCTTAAGAAATGGAGAAGAATTTCTGGTTTTCTGGACACTGGAATTGCAAAGTGCTGATAACCCGTATTCGAATATGGGTCTGGGTATTCGAATATGATGTCAGTTTTAAATCCTGTATATACCCGTAAGTGGCCCCATTTAAGGTCATGTTCTATTCGAATACGAGCCTTGGTGCCCACAACCCTGAAACCTTCACCATTCCACATCTTCTTCCAGCCTTTTACTTTCAGATTATCTGAGTGAGATTTTGAGTTGACATTGAAGGGAAGATTCAGATACAGAGCTGCGATTGAAGAAGCTAGGGTTTACAGCTTGGAGAATTTCTGATAAAGGGTGGAAAATCAACTGAAGCAAAATGCCACCAAAGAGGATGAAGAAGATGGCTTACAAAGGAAAGGCTAAGAGAAGGAGCATGAGGATTTTGAGCCAACATGGTAAGGGTTCTTCACTTGTTGTTCAGGAACCCATAACTTATGAACTGTCATCCTCTAAATCAGACCGTAGGTCTTCTTCTAGAACAGAATCATTCCATTCTGTAGGCAATGAGAGTTTGAGTGAGAGACATGAAACTCATGTCTCTAATGTTGAAAAGGAAAACTCTGTTGGAGTTCCTGAGAATGTGCCGATTGAGGAACACACCTCTGCTCCTGAGGATGAGGTCCACACCTCTGAAAAGGTTCCTGAAGATGAACCTGAAGCACAACCTGGCCATGATCTGTTTGATGAGGGTTCTTTTGATAATTTGAGGTTTTCCAACAAAGCTTCAAAGCTGAAATTTGATGAGAATTACAGCAAGAGAGCTGTGTTGACTGAAAGAGGAATTAAATTGGAGGATTACAATGAACCACCCTATGAATTGTTAGAGTTATTTGAGCAAAGGGGCTGGATACATTGGGTTACAACCAGTAGGAGGGCTGTGGTACCATATGTGAGGGAATTTTACTCAAATGCTGAAATAGGTATGATTCATGGGAGACCTGAGATAAACTCTAAGGTTAGAGGGAAGAGAATTAGTTTGAATCTTGAGAAGATTTCCTTCATAGGTCATTTGCCTGTTGAAAGAATACCCGAATCCACACCTAAACAAAAAGCAAAATGGGAGAAGCAATTGCATAAGGACAATTTGGCTAGGCTCTTCACAGCCAACCCTCGAGCTAAATGGACCACTTCTAGGATGTCCAAGTCAGGAATTACTCCCAAAAGTAATATCCTTCACATGATGGTCTGTTCTTTATTTCTGCCCCATGCTTACAAGTCAACCATCACTCTTGAACAAGCCATGATTATGGGAAAGATGTTGTTAGGCATTTTCATGGATTTACCTTACCACATTTGGTTGGTTATTTCTCATGTGGTAGAGAAACCAGAATCCACTGCTGGGCTACCTTTTGGAGGTTTAATTACAGAGATAATTGAGCACTTTTTGGGAATAGAGGAAGAGGCAGGAATGGCCATTGTGAAAGCTGCTCCTTTGATAGACAAAATATCCATGAATCGAAGTCGAGGGCAATTGAAGAAGGCTACTTCACCTGCAGTTGAGAACAATCAGCAGCAGCCAGCAGAGGATGAGGCAACTGAAGCAGCCCCCATGAGCACAGAGGAGAAGTTGAAATTAATCCAGAAAAATCAAGAAGTGCTGATGAGGGAAGTGAGTGAGCTGAGACAGGGGCAGCAGAAGCTTATTCGAATGGTGGAAAGCATATTCGAATGGAGTCAAGAAGGGAGAAATGCTTAATTTCAGTACTTCAGCCATGATCCAGACTCTTTTGTCCTTGAAACCAGATTTTTGACAACAAATCTTCAGAATATTTCAAATATGTTTTGTCAACAATAGGATTTGAATTAATATTCCTGCTGTTTGTTTCTTTTGATTAGGATTAAGTTGTTTTGTTTTACTTTTGCTACTTAGGACTTTGAACTTTCAACTTGGAATGAATGAAACTTCTGTTTTCTTGGAATTAGTAATGTCATTTGCATAATTTGGATTGAGCTGAGTTGAAGTATGAAATTTTAAAGAGTTGTTGTGATTGCCATGTGTTTTTAAGTTGAAAAGTGTGTGAATGGATTTAGTTTGAGGATTGTTGATCTAACATTTGTCTTGAAGAATGAATTTATGAATGAATAATGTGTTTTATGGATTTCCAGATATAGTGGAGACTTAAAACCTGAAGTGAGATATTTGAGCCTTAAACTTTGTCATGAGAGACTTCATTTACTCTAAGGGCTTTCCAAAAGCTCAAGCTTTTTTGCACTTCAAATTACTTCAATAACTCCACTTATATTATTTTGCTTTGGGTGTTTGTGAAGTGATGGATGAATGGAACTAGACTTCTGATTCTTAACTTTTATGGTTGAATAGAAATGAAATCATAGAAATGATATTAGGCCATTTTTCTTAACATTTGAGCTTGGAATGCCTTTCTTTGATGAACATCATCCTTGGAGCCAAGTTTGAGCTTTATTAGAGCATTCATACTTCTTTATTCTTACCACATCATACCTTTAACCATTATGAATGCTCTTTAGCCTTCCCTAACAGATTGGAATACACTGAAAATATTAAGGAAGAGAAATGAACAACACTTTGGGATTTTGAGGTGAGAAGAAAGAAAATGAATGGAATGAGGAAAAGAAAATGTTAAGGGAAATTCTTGATAAAAAGAAAATCAAAAAGGTGGAAACTGTTTTACTTTTGAAAAACATTCACTTGAGGTTAATTTCAAAAAAAAAAAAAAAAAAAAAAAAAAAGAAGAAGAAGAATTGGAGAAGGGTAGAAGAAAGTTTATTTCAGTGTTCCAAATCAGTTTTTGAATTCTTTATCCTTCCCTTCTATTACCTTATTAAACCTCATGGCCCCATTACAACCCATTGCAAGTCCTAATTGATCTTTGAAAGAATTCTCATTCAATTGTGAAATTTAGGAATTAAGGAATCATGGTGAAAATTCTGAAATTATTTTGCTACATCATTCCTTCATGGAGTTATGCCAAGTCTAATTCTTTCTTGAATACATCGTTTTTGACTTGTTGATGCCACCTTCTAGAATTTGATGAACATTTACTCTTAATAGGGGCATCTTGAGTGAAACCTTGTGTGCTCTATTTTCTTTGGAGTGAATTCCAAGGTGAGATTTGAAGTCAAAACTTGGGAATGAAATGGAATGCAAAGTTCAGGATTAAATGAAGTTCTAAAAGATGTATGTCAAGATTGATAGAGTTAAAAGCTGCTATTCATTCACATTCATTTCACACATTTGGCAAGTTTCACATCTCTTATAAAATTTTAAATTTTAAACTTTGCTCATGAAAATTTTTGCTCATGGTGTTGACTAGTTCCATATGAATAGCTGAAATATCATTCGAAATTGAAATGAAATTAATGCTTTTGGATTTCTCTCCTATTTCTTCTATTTAGAAGCATTACTAGGGACTAGTAATGTTGTAGTTGGGGGGTGTGTGATTGGACATCAATTGATACATGTTTATACATTCAAATTACACTTGCACACATCATAAAAAGACATAAAATCTATGTTTTGTGCAGGTTTCATCTCTATATCTCCAAAGTGGATTGTGTGTTGATTTCCATCACAAGAACAAGAAATTAAGCTACATTGAGGATGTTGAGAAGAAAGCATGCTGCACAACACATCAAAGGATTGAAGCTATTTCAGAAGAAGAAGAAAATTCAGTTGAAATCAGTGCAAAGAAATCAGAATCACTATTCTGGAAATTTCTGCAGTAGGGGATCGTATTCGAATATGGGTTTACTATATTCGAATATGAGCTTCTTCACAGCAACGAATTCCATGTGACCCCAACTTCCCCACGTGATGTAATCTGCAATCCAGGGAGGGCAAATCAGGAAAAGATATAGGAGAGAGAAGGAAGAAAGAAGTGGGAAGAGACCCACACGACAGAGGATACGAGGGCATTCGGCTGAGATTGTTCAGATTTCGTAGAGAGAGTTTTAGAGAGTTTTTCATTGAGAGTTCAGAGTTTTATGTTGGAATTTTAATTCAGCATTGGAGTTTTGGAGATTTACACATTGAATTCATTCCAATTTCTGTAATCAGATTTTGAAGTCTAAATCCATTTAACTTTCAATTTCAGATTGCAATGTCTTCCAATCAGATTTCCATTTCTGTTTTTCTTCTTTTCAACATGCTCGGCTAAGTTTTCTTGAGCCAAGGCAAGGGTAATGCCCTTCCAATGAATCTCAAGTGGCCGAACTTCATGAATTTACCTTGAGTTTTTATGGTTATCAAATCAATTTGCAGCTGGGTGTCTTAGAACTCATTGATTCAAGACCCGATTAATCCAAATTTGTATATCCTATTGATGAGTTCATAGGTGTTGCTTAACTTAGAACTCTCATGACATTGTTGTATGTGGGTTGCTAGAATTAGAACTCCTATTGTCCTTAAAATAGGTTATGCACATTGAGTGTTTAATCCATGGTTTGTTTCAATTGAAATTAGTTTTCTCAAAAATCAGTACAAATTGATTTGGTAAATTTATAAGCTCTTGGCACTTGAAATTCATTTGGATTGGTATTAAACTTGCCTTGCTCAACCTTTTTATCATTTAATCTTTTAGTTTAAATTCACTTTGCTTTTGGAAAGTTAGTTCAAAATCATCAACCAACCAAATCAGATTTTAATTTTCTATTTTACATTTTTCTGTGAGTAGTGTTTTGCCAAATTAATCTCCATTAGAGTCATTCACGTCATTGCTCCCTAGATCCCTGTGGAAATGACCTGGGACTTACCAGTTATTTTGTGCTTCAACCACACCTTGCACTTGGGGGAAAACTTGTCTTGACTTACCTCACTTAACATTTTCTTTAACTTTGAATTTATAATCTGAATTTTCATTTGAGCTTTTATCTTGAAGTGAGGTAATTAAACAAGAACAAGCACCTAACAGCTAGCAAAATCGTCGGACTGCTGACTATGAGCTTTTAGTGCAGAATAGGCTCACCTTGGCTCAGTTTCAGGTAGAGATACGGTGAAGGGAGTACGAGTTGGAGATCCTTCGCAATCAGATGGGCCTGTATACTAAGCATTCACAAGCTTAGAACAAGGGCCGCCGCTGAGCATTCACAAGCTTAGAACAAGGGCCCTCGCTCTTATTGCAGCTCTCACTGACATCGACATCATAAGCCATCCCAACACCTCTGCGGGAGAAGGAGTCCAGCACCATAGAGGAGAAGAAGGCGGTTTCTATCAACAAATCACTCTTCCTCGCCCCAAAGGAGAATAGAAAGGTAATCTAGCTAAGACTCACACAAAAGTAAAGCTCGCTTTAAATGAAGGCATCCTCTGGGAAATAAACAACTTGGAGAAGATGGTGGTGATCTAAAAACATGGGTGCTTAAACAACTGGCTGACCATGCTAATCAGAGGACAGACTACTCTACGCACCACTTGGCTAGGAGGGCCCTCAATTGTATTATAATTTCACCATTTACCGCTGATATCAAACGAATAAGCCTTCTCGAAGGTTCACGCCCGTGAGGTTCACCTTTTTTGATGGCAAAGCTGACCTGGTAAGGCACATATATCATTTCAAGCAAGTAATTTTCCTTTGGAGCTTCAATGATACCCTCATATGTAATGTCTTTCCCTCCAACTTGGGGGAAGTTGCCCTACAATGGCTCGATAGGCTGGAACCTGGATCAATTAGCACTTGGACCCAATTAGCGGAAGCCTTCATGGTCCGTCTCATCGCCAACAGCAAGTAGCCTTACTCAGTGGACACGTTGATGACTATGATGAGGCAGAACAACCGAGAGCTTAAGGAATGACACTTGGCAATACTTCGAAACCTATAATAAAGTAGAAAAAGAGTTCTGAGCAGATCACCATGACTTCCTTTAAGCTCAGCTTATCACACAATGATAAACTTTGGCAGTCACTAACCAAATAGCCTACTGACAATTTGGTCGACTTGATGAATTGCATCGAGAATTATTCCAAATTTGACGATGAGACTAGAGGCACGGAGAAAGAGCCCATAAAGAGAGAGAAAGAAAAAGTGAAAGTACGCGTTGGATGAGTAGATATGTTCGGGGCTATCCAAATAAGGAGTAGACATTCGCACGGGGGAATGCCGAGCATTCAAGCACCACTTAGAGGAGTAGATATGCGCAGGGCATTTGTGCAAATTCATTAACGATTGGAAAAACGAGAAGGGATAAGCAGCTTGGCCCCCTAGAGATGACAGGTCACACACTGATCAACCCACTTAGAGGGTTATTAATGTGGTACACCTTGGTTATGACTCCTCGGAAGAGGAGATCAGGTCTCAGGTAAACTACATAAGGGCAACTTACCTCAGTTAGGTGCTGAATGTGGGGAGTTAGGCAGCCAGAGGTCGTAAAAGGAGTAGAACGAAGCCAGAGCAAAAGGTCACCTTTACGAATGGCAACCTAGAAGGTGTTCAGTAGTCACATAATGACGCCTTGGTGGTAACCTTAGTCGTTAGTAATTGCAAGGTGCACCGTATCCTTATCTATCAGGGTAGTTTAACAGAAGTTATATACTATGGCTTTTCAAGGAGCTCAAATTGTCAGAATCTGACCTTAGTCTGGCCCATTGCCCTCTAATTGGTTCAGCTCGGTGCTAATCTAGCCTCTTGGGAGAATTACAATTCCTGTTCGAGCTGGGTCGATAGTGCTGCAAATGGAGTTCTTGGTTGTGGATGTCCCCTTTTCATATAACGTTACAATGGGACATCTATGGCTACATAAGATGAAGGCCATCCTCTTCACCTACCATCAAATGATCAAATTCCCAACACCCCGAGGAGTGTTCTCAGTTAGAGGGAACCAAATTATCTCTGAGAGATGTTACTCGATCATTATTAGGTCCAAAAACATTCCTAACGAAGTCAGATCGGTGGCCAGTACAGAAGACACGACGACCTTAGAGGATGTTGGAAGAAAACCTGACAAGAAAGCAGTTGAAGAACTGGAGTCCATTCGCCCACGAGTCAGATCTGGAGAGATTTTTCCTAATTAGGAAGAACTTGCTTAACCATGAAAAATAGGGGCTAACGAATCTTTTGAAGCAGAATTCAGAAGTTTTTGCATAGACCCCACACGAGATGCCAGGGATTGACCCTAGAGTCATGTGCCATAGGCTCAATGTTTTGCCAACCATGAAACCAGTCTTCCAAAAAGGGTGGCAATCATCCCCTGCATATGCAAAAGCTGTGGTCACAGAGGTCAGAAGACTACTTAAGGTCGACGTAATCTAGGAGGTCGATTACCCATAATATCTTTCTAACACGGTGGTAATAAAGAAGAATAGGAGCAAATGGCAAGTCTGCGTTGACTTCACCGACCTCAACAATGTTTGTCCAAATGATGATTTCCCCGTGACAAAAATTGATCAACTCGTTGATGCTACTTTTGGACACGAAATGATGAGTTTCTTAGATGCTTACTAGGGTTATCACCAGATCCCTATGTTCGAACAGCATTTATCACGCCTAGAAGAGTCTATTGTTACAGAGTCATGCCGTTCGAGCTAAATAATGTCAGAGCCATATATTAGAGAATGGTCACAAAGATATTCAATGGTCAGATCGACAAAACAATAGAGGTATACATCGACAACATGGTTGTTAAAAGCAAGGTGAGGGCACACCACTTGTCTAACCTTAAGGAGGTATTCAAAGTCCTCAGGAAGTATGGTCTGTGACTCAACACGACCAAATGTGATTTCGAGGTAAGTTCGGGAAAATTCCTCGGACATTTGGTGACTAAGAAAGGCATAATGGTCAACCTCGACCAAATCACCTCCATTCAAAGGCTATACCGACTGACCATGGTGAAAGAAGTACGAAGACTGACCGGCATAGCAGCAGCGTTAACTCACTTCATTAGTCAGTCTTCTAACCAATGCAAACCTTTCTTCAGCTTATTAAGGGGAATCATATCTTGTATTGGGAAGAGGAATGCGACCAAGTATTTGAAGATTTGAAAAATATCTAGTGTCACATTCACTCTTATCCACTCCTCACTTCGAGGAAAAGCTACAATTATATTTGGCGGTGTTCGAACATTTAGTCAACGTAGGCCTCGTAAAGAAAAAAGACAAAACACAACGACTGGTTTATTATGTCAGCAAAATGATGGTCGGAGCAAAGTAGGGGTATTTCCCTATCAAGAAACTGGTCCTAGCACTAATTGTTACTTCGAGAAAGCTATCACACTACTTCCTGGCTCACCCGATCATGGTGGCTACCGAGTATCGGCTCAAATCTATGCTCAGGAAAGCCAACCTATCTGGTAGAATGGCAAAATGGGCAGTCGAGCTCGGATCATATGACATCAACTTCGAACTCGGACTGTCATCAATGGGCAAGCACTCGCAGACTTCGTAGCCAAGTTCGTTTCCCCATTCGACACTGACATGCTTAAAGAGTCATCTTATTTTCAGATTCTCAACTGATCATCAACCAGGATAATGGGGAGTATGAAGTTCGTGCAGACAATATGGCTAAATATTATCAAAAAACCCGCGCATTAATTGGGAAATTTGAAGCTGTAGAATTCAAGTTGATTGGGAGAAGGGAGAATAACTGAGAAAATGCTTGCAACCGAACAACATGGTGAGGCAAAGAACATCATGATGGAGAGGGTCTTCTACCCAAGCATACAAGAGCGCGAGCATAGTGTACAAATGACTTCCCCTGCACCAAGCTAGATGGACCTGATCATTCAATACCTAAAGAATGACGTGGTTCCTCAAGACAAGAAGAAAGCTATCAAGATTCGAAGTAAAGTGTCAAGATTTTAGTTATCTCCTGACCAACAATTGTATAAAAAATTATTCAGCAGCTCATATTTGCTCTGCATCGACCCCAACCAAGTACAAGACTTGTTGGAAGAATTATACAAGGGCACTTGTGGAGCACACTTTGGGGGGTGATCCATAGTTGCCTGAGCAAGTCACAAGGCTATTGGTGGCCCCACATGCAAAAAAATGCCATCCAGTAATCTGTAAAATGCGACAAATGCCAAAGGTTTGCCCCATTTCCTCGCCAGCCTGCTCAAGATATGACCATCTTAACTAGTCCATGGCCTTTCACACAGTAAGGGATAGACATAGTCGGACCACTACCTATGGCCCCTGGAGGTCGGCGATGGTTACTCGCAGTAATAGACTACTTCACAAAGTAGATTGAAGCCAAACCATTCAGCACCATCAAGACTTTAACATCAGGAGATTTATACAGAAGAGCATAGCCACTAGGTATGGGGTTCCATAAAGCTTGATTTTAGATAACGGTTTGCAGTTTGACAGTAACACATTTAGGGAGTTTTGCTCGGACCTTAGGATTCATAACCACTATTCCATACCAGTATACCCTTAAAGCAACGGTCAAGCCGAGGTCTCTAATAAGACCATACTGAATGGCATCAAGAAACACTTGGAGTAAGCTAAGGGATGACAGGTGGAAGAACTACCGACCATACTCTGGGCCTATAGAACTACTCCTCTCTAATCAACCGGTAAAACTCCATTCTCACTAGTATACGGGACAGAGGTAGTCATACTGCTAAAGATCAGCATGCTCGCAATCTAGACCCTAGTCTTTTCATAAGAGAACAATGGTGCGGTACTTGAGAGAAATTAAGATCTACTTGATGAAAAGATGGAACTCGCTCAGATTTGGATTGCCGCTTATCAGTGATAATCGAGGAAGTCACAGAGCAAGCATGTTCGGGCAAGATATTTCAATATGGGTGATCTTGTGCTCAGAAAGGTGATGTTGGCGATGAGGAATCCCACTAAAGGTAAGCTTGATCTAAACTAGAAAGGCCCCTTACAAAGTCATTGAAGTGGTTGGCAATAGGGCCTATTGCCTGGAAGATATGGAGGGGAAAGAAATCATGAGGCCATGGAATGTTTCCAACTTAAAAATTTATTACCATTGAAAAACCTAATGTAAAAACTAAGCTATGAATGATGATTTTTGCTCCCAAAACATCCGCGTGTCTATAATGAATGATTCTTGTCAACAAAGCAAATATCTGATGTAAGGCCACGGTTCAGTCACCTAAGTTGCTCAGATTAGCCATAGCTATGTAAAGCCATGGTTGCTAATCCCCTCAAGTTAGTTATAATCGATCTTATTAAGAGTAACTTATTAAGAACAGAAAGACCCTGTTCCAACTCAAACATGGCATGGTTTAGCTTGTGTTCATTTTTTGGTTAAAAACAAATCTATTGTGTACCAACTCAGATTTGTCACATCTCATCATATGTTCATTTTAAATAAAAAACAAATCTATTTTGTCAAGTGTGGGAGTTCGAGCATACGATGAGACAGTCACATTCGATTCATAAAATTACGTAATTGCGCACGAATGAATTCTGTTCAGATTTTAGTTGCTAGAAGAAGCTTTCTTATAAGTATTAGAGTTTAGATGAATTCTGTTCAAATTTTAGTTGCTAAAAGAAGCTTTCTTACAAGCATTAGTATTCGGACGAATTTTGTTTAGATTTTAATTGCCAGGGGAAGCTTTCTTACAAGTATTAGAGTTTAGACGAATTTTGTTGCCTACAGAAACTTTCTTATAGGTATTAAAGTTCAGACAAATTCTGTACAGAAAATTCCTTAAACTTAAGTTCTCAAACATGATGGTGATCGGCAAAATAGAAAGCATAACGATAGAGATAAGAAAAAAAAAGATCTTTATTCATAGAAGGGGGGCTAACCCCTTGAAACTACCAAAAAAAAAATAATAATGGCTCGAGCTACATATTTTTATCTTGACTAGCCTCTTTTAAGGAGCCCAAGCCATTGGTTGTTTTGTTGGCAGGTGGGAGGGTTTGATGAGTATCTTGGTCAGCCACTTTGCTCGTCTCCTCCTGATCACCTTCGACCTCGGTAACTGGGCCGACGTCCTGAGCAACACCCTCTCTAACTAGTGTAGACAAAGTTTCATTGTCTTCTTTGTTATTTAAGGGGAGGAACTCAGACTCACTCTTCAACCACTCAAAAGAAGTGTAGAAATTAGAATCGGAGGGTTGGTTGATTTTGTTGAGAGAGTCTACCTAGTCGTTTCGGTAGTTTATGTTCGCCGTGATAAACACCTGTTTTTGGTAGTTATCACTGGCGACCTCGTAGCCTTCCAAATAGGCCTTCTTCCGCTCCTCCTAAAGTTTATTTTCGGCCTTGGCCGCTTTCTTATTTGCAATCTCAAAACCTCTTTGCATGGTAGTGAGATCAATCTCCAAGTGCTTATTTTTCTCGGAGAGCTCCTCATTTTGGGTGCAGTTCAACCTTACATTCTCTTTAGCTTTCTCAACTCTGACATGCTAAGAGTTTGCTGCCATCTTAAAGTTTTGAAGGCTTTCTAAGATGCACTCAAAGCACCGACCAGCGTCTCTAAAAAAACTCTGTGGCCTACAAATAAGGAAAGGAGAAGGTTAAAAATTTTTACAACAATAGGAAAAAGTAACTTAAGATGTTATCCGAGCTTATTAGGAGGAAGTACTGCATTGATTAGAAGAAGTATACTTCATCGGTCAGGTTCATGATTTGCTTCTAATCGTTGAGAAGCGTCACAGCATTGGCAATCGACATTGTAACGCCTTAGTCGGGGACGCCAGAATCTTCGATTGTGATCGCCCGAGTGCTGATCATCGAATTAAGGATGAAATCTTCGCCTCGTCGATTCGTGGCAGGTTTGTCATCAAGGAGGGTTGGGTAGCTACTACTCAAAGCATTACGGACCACAGTTGGCCACTTCCTTATTGCCGCTCCATCACGGGCAATTGGGGGCGAAGGTGGGGGCGAGGGCGTAATGTTCTTTTGCTTCTTATCGGCCTCTTTTTTGCCCTTATCATTTGGGCCCTTCCTTATTACGGTGAGTAGGTTCCTTGAAGGCACATTATTTGATGTAGAGGGCAAAGCGATGGCAACTACTACTGCTTGGGGAATGCCAGTCGAGAAATCTTCAGAATCAACCAGCACGTTGATCTGATCCTTGTCGATGTCTCGTAAGAGGGCTGTGTGCTTCGGTGTGTGGGTCTGTAGTTGAGCAAGACTGGCACTGTCTGAGCTAGGCCCCTCAACATCCCCTCTCCTTTGTATGCGAAGAGTGATCTAGTCGAAATTAATGCTCTGTGGATTGGCGAACCTTTTATTAAAATGCCTATCTGTGCAAAAGGAGAAAAAGGACAGTTAGCATCCGATCATAGAAAAAATTAAAAAGAAGCTAAAATGTGAAATAAGTAACTAACTATACCCCCCAGGGTCGTCAGGTAGCCATTGCCAATCCCCACCTGCTAGGATGTGGTCGTCTAGCAAGTTATTGCTTGAGTCAAGGAGTGTGTGCACGAGGTTATCTTCCACCCGGCACTTCAGATAGTATCAATCATTCTTCAACAGGGTTATATCGTAGCAATGGAGGATTTTGAGAGGACCTAAGTTGATACTTAAGATTTTATTGAGTTTTATGACTCTTACCAGGATCCTATACCAATTCAGGACCAATTGTCTGAGGTAAATCCTAACCAAGGAAAGAAAGCGCTGAATAAAGGGTTGGAGTGGAAAGGTTACCCCACACTCCTCTATGGCTACTAACAGCAATCACGTCCACTCGGACCCCCTGTTTTCAGCTATATTGAAATTATTGGTCCCAAATAGGGCCAACCGAATGGAATCGGGAATTTGATGCCTAGCCCTAAAAACCTTCATACCTCCCAGTTTCCTAAGAGCGTTCAAGACCTTCCCCATCTCAAGAAAAATAGAAAGAAGAAGCAAAGACGATGGCTAACACTCACCCAGATGTGATTCAGCGACGGAGGCTCTGGTTAGACAAAGAATGAGCTCGGACAAAGTAAAGCAAAGCAAAAGGAGGCTCGAGACATATGGTTTTTGGGAGCTTTGTAAACTCAAAGATGTAAAAAACCTCCACAAACACAGAGAATGCGTATTTATAGCGAAAGAAGGTGAAGAGGTAGAAGATGAAAGGGCAGCGCACTGTATTTATAACAAAAGGACTTTCGGCGTGCCCTACATGCTGCATGCCTGCGTCAATAATGTTTGGACTAGGCTATTTATGGCCCATTGCAACCCCTAACCGTCATATTCCTAACACGTATGTTTTATAATACTCGTGTACGTATAATGCCAAATATGCAAACAATGCCGAACAGACCAAGTATTGTCTGAACACATATATATACACCTTCAGTATTACTTTTAGCTCTTCTACATGTGTCGAACATATCACACGCATAAGAGCTGGGGTCATTTGGAGGGGATCTTTAACACATGGTGTGCATCTAACTCAGACACGTGGTGCACATTTGAAGGGGAGACAAGTTGGTGATTGGAGGGATGACTACAATTCGTGTCGCATTAATGAAGGGGTACAAAAGACATGTCTACATCCACTGCCGATTACGACTTTGGTCATGTTTATGCTGACTATACGGAATGACTCTGGCTATTGTTGCACTATTGCTCATGATGACCGGATATGGATGACACGTGTCAGAGAACTTATAAATACATAAGGAATAAAGGAGAGAGGTAAGCACCATTTACTTGAAAAAACTCTACCAAAGTTTTTTCTGAATTTTCCTTCTTCTATATATATTCTAGCGTGACCGTCGGAGGGGAGTTCGACCTAATAATGCTGGGCCGGTAGTTTTTGTTTTAGGGTTCGAGCCATAGATTGAGAAACCCGAGACATCAGTACCACTAGACCCTTGTCCGATCACGTCAGAAGTATCCTTGAATCTAGTCAGACACGTCAACAGAAGAACTTGTTGGATTTTTTTGCCACTCCATTTACTTTTCCTTTTCTTCCACTTCCTTTCTATTGGTATCAAACAACAAAATAATAAAGAAAAAATCTTACTGCTAATTTTTTCCATTTAATTTTTTATATTAATAATAAGGGTATAAAGATAATTTTATAGCATTGAATTGGCCAAGAGTTACTTTTCTGATAAAAAATTTAACACAGAGAATCTAAGTGAATTTAATACAATGAGATTTAAGTGCACATTTATAAAACCTGTCAGTTTTAGATGTACAAAACCAAAATCATAGTGAGTGTAAGTGAAATAAACTCTAAATTATATGTCATAAATTATATAAGATTTTTCAATTATATAAAAATATATATAGAGAAAGGTTGCCCCTCCTTCCCACCTTCAAACAATTATCTTTCTCTTATTATTATATGCCAGACATATTTCTAAACATTATGGTAATTGTTGACTTCTTTGTTAAAAAAAAAAATTCGGGCTCCATCCCAGCATACTGATAGTGAAAGACTATCACTTTACCTGTCGAATCCCATGCCAATGAATTAAGAGGTTCCCAGTTAACAAACCATTTGTGACCTCCACAACGATTGTGTCGTCTCTCTGCGCAAAAATTGTCGGCCCGGGGCTTTTCCCGTTGATGGTGATCACCAGTTTCTCGCAGCAATCTGGAGACTTGAACTCGTACTTCACCTGCCATTTGTAGCGACGAATTCTTGCCTCTGCAAATGGAATGATCGTAACAAGAGAAACGAGAAGGGACAAATCAATAAGCAACCTCGTCATCATCAGAGTTCTTTTGCTGGGCTGAGCAGTAAGCTCGACGGCCATGTCTACATACTTTAAATGTAGCTATAGCTGGATTAAATTTAAAGCCAAATGGACCAAGATACTTTTTGAAAGGTCAAATGGACAGTGATTAAAGAGCAGAGCAAAAGTATCCAACTTGTTACAGTTCATATATTATATATTATACATAATAATTATTATTGGAGGATTTTTTAAAAATGTCTCGCCCACGAGCTAAAATACTACGGTTAGAAATTATTTTACTTTTAATTCAATAATTGAGATTTTTTTATATTTTTAACTTTTCGTTCAATTTTTATTTTAATAAACCTTATTATCATCTATTTCATAAAATGACGTCTACATTTTAAATTTCACTATATTTCAAATGTAAAAATCATATGTAAATTAAAATTACTAACATAAATTTTATTTAATTATGGTTTCTAAAAAGTTAAATCTTTTAAATTAAAGTATCATAATTTATATTTTCTTTTATGGTGTTTGTCAAAATTAATTAGAGAAAGAGAGATCAAAATACATGTAATAATTGGTAGGGTCTAAATCTTGAAAAAATAAAACGCATGAATTATCATAATTTTTTTGATTTAAAATTTTTATCCAAAATTTTAATTATATAAAAAATTTAATATTAATTTTGTTCAAAATATTATAAGTATACGTTATTACTAATGTATATATATATATATATATATATTATATGTAATTCATCAATCACTCCAGGAAAGCGGGCAAGGACGTGGAATATTTTGGAAAAGACCAAGGCGTATTATCCGAGACTAATCAAAGTCATGCAGCCTAGCTAGCAGACAACTTTGTTGATCTTTTGGTGTTATTTGCATTGTTTAAAAATCAAACCAGTCAGTTCAACCGATTGAACAAGGAATTGGTTTAAGAAACGGTCTGGTTAACCAGTAAAATTCGGTGGGAGCTTGAATCGGTCAAAAATCAGTGACCCACTAGTTCAACTAGTGAACCGGTGAATCGATGTCGGTTGAACCGGGCTGTTTTTTTAATTTTTTAAATGGTAACACTAATACGCACCAGCCTAGAATCAAACTTAGGTCTATTTTGTGGTAAAGTAATATTATTCCACTGAACCACTAATGCTTGTTTCTTATTTTTGCTTGGTTTTACTTATATAATATAGTAGTTTTAAGTGATTTTATTTATAACACATTTTGTTGACATTTTTTATCAATAAAATGAAACAAAGTAGAAGAATATGTAAAAAATATAAGTTTTTAAAATTATTATATTATTTTAAACATATTTTTATATTTTATTTATATATTTAAATATATTTATGATGTTATGGTTCAATTCCGGTTGAACTGATGGTTGAACTAGTAACCCATGACCCGATCGCTTTTTCCGGTTCGATGAAGGATTCGATTTTTAAAACATTGGTTATTTGTTTAATTTTCTTCATTACGTCGAATCAAGAACAGTATGTTGATTTTAGTCATACCATATAGTTAATAATGGCTCCGTTTGGAGCTCTCCAAAATAAAATAAAATCCTACAAATCTCTACAAACACGAATTATAAGACAGCAAAATTTAAAATTTTCACTTAGTGCACGAATTATGAGATATTTACTTTTACAATTTTATTTTATACATTTTTATACAACTTCAAACACACCCAATATCTAAAATAATACAAATTGTAATACGGGGCCACGAGTAAAACTCGGCCCAATATGCATTGATTTTCCTTTCACATTCAACTAAACTCTTGGCTTGACTCGCGCAGCATAAACTTTTTGTGTGACCTTTAAAATAAGACCATCCATTGCTATGACAAATAAGATTAAGCGGTAATTATTTTCATATTCCTACACATGCTAAAAATAAAGATCACTCTCCTGAAATTTTAAAAAGTTGTATATCTTAATTTACTCCCAATAGATTAGATTGTAAGGAAATTGTGAACTACATAATTAAATTTAAAATTTTAAAGTGAAAAGATAAAAATATTCTATCAGAGCAGTGATAAAGATAGAAAAGATAATAGGTGAAGGCTTGGCCAGATTTAAAAATTTTAGGACAAATATTTGATAAGGTTAATTTAAAAAATTGGTAAGGCTTATTTCAAAAAAAAATGAAATTTAGTAAATGATAAAAAAGAACTCTATAAAAAATAATAAGATCTATCAAAAAGATTTAAAGTTGGACAAATGATAAATAAAATAAAAAAGCTAAAGCTAGATTAAAAAAAATAAATGATAAAAATTATCTAAACAAAATAATAAGGTCTACCTAAATAAAAAGATATGAAGCTGGATAAATGATAAATAATTAAAAAAAAAAAAAACAGCATGCATTGATGTTAGATTAAAAAGGAGCTGAGGCTAGATATTGAAGAATATCAAGAGTATTTCAAAATTTTAATGATAATTTTTGTTAAAATTCTTGAATAAATATATTGAAATCCTTAAGTTGAGAGACAATTAGATATAAGTGAAAACAAATAAAGATAAATTAGGGTATTGGGTCAAAATATGTAAAACTAATTTAAAAAAAAAAAAGAGTAGTGGCAATTGCTCAAATTCTATCATAACCATTTCCGTCCCAGCTTAGGGTCAAAATATGTAAAACTAATTTAAAAAAAAAAAAGAGTAGTGGCAATTGCTCAAACTCTGTCATAACCATTTCCGTCCTAGCTTTAGAGTCTAATTTAATCAAGGGCAATAAATACATAAATGTAAAGTACAAGGATGCAAATCTGTTTTTTTTTTTCCTCTTTTTAACTTACTCAAAAGTACACTTTCTTTAACTAATTTGTCAACATTTTCATTTTAATCACAAGTACCAAAAATTTATGAGTTTTATGAACTGTTTATTTCCAGCGTAAAATATTTTTTTAAAATTATTTTTCTCAATTTGTGCTGTTTGGTGGTACAAAAGTTGGTAAACATTACGGGGAAAAAAAATGTTTTACATCAAAGTGGAAAAACGATTTACATTTCAAAATTTTGCAAAGTCATTTCCTGAACTTGACTCCTAAGCTTCCATGTAATTTACAATGAGACATTTCTCCTTTAACTCTCCAGTTGCATCATGGGTTATTGATGCATCGTCACAACTATACATACGCAAACTTTTCAGCATCAGTAGACTTACCAACATGAGTCACTTTTTTTTTTTTTTCCAAAAATGATTTTCTTCTCCACCTATTCTTGAGTTCTCATCAATTTTTGGATTATTTCTTCTTTCTACTATCTTAGTTTTTCTCCAAATTTAATTGTAATGAGACTCTTTGAAAGGAGTGAACTTTATTCTTCTTATTAATTGAAGGTGTATTATCTGGTTTTATTGCTTGCCAAATATTCGAAAGAATGCCTTAGTTGAAACGTTTACATAATTTTGTGGTTGATTGATAATTGTTAAATCATTTTTATAAATATGTATATATTCATATGGGATCAATAATGTATTAATATTTGAAGCAATGGTTCATTGATGGAGGCATGAGGTATTGATTACATTCTTTGAAGTCCCATAAGTTCATTGATTTTATTTAAAACATTGTAATTAATTAGGAATGAAGACTGTAAATTGTATTGATTTCTTTTTGTTAAAAAAAAAATCAAATAACTATTTTCAGCATTACCAAACACCAAATGTGAAAATGTAAAAATGTGAAAATGAAGAAATATTTGATGAAAAAAGTTTTATAACGTAAAAATATTTTACATCGAGCAAATAGGGTGTTTCACTTTGTAAAGATAACGGTTTTTTCATTCTTTAAACTCAAATTATAAGCATAGATTCGTGCATATCTTATGTCACTTTCTTAGTGTTGTTGGAAAATAAATTGCAAAAATGTCTCTCTACGTGAATTATCATAATTATATATCCTCCAAAAGACAGTGCCTTTGTTATTCTTTTATTTCTCTTGTGATTTTTTTTTTTAAAGGATAAAAAAATTACTATTCTACCAAAAAACTTATATCAGAATGATATGGTAGTAATAATTGTATAATAAAAACTTATTTTTAATGTATTAATATTTTCAAAGTGATTAATTCACTTATTTGTCACACTATTTTGATTGATTTTTTGGAAATTATAATTTTATAGTATTATTTGAAAATAATTAAAATATTAGTTGTAAAGTGTATATATGGTATATCTTTTTTTTATATAAAATTTACATTATAATTAATTTATTAAAATTTTTTGTTAACTTTTTCAACATTAACACTTTAAATTATTATGCTTAGCATTAGTATTTTAAACTATTATTATATATAAATTAATAATTATATATAATAAATTATCATTACTATTTTCAATTAATAATCTAATAAATTAACTAAAAATGGAAATAAAAATTATATTATAATTAATTTATTAATTTTTTTAAACCTTTTCTATATTAGTACTTTAAAGTATTATGAGTCACATCAATATTTTAAATTTATGTTATATATAAACTACTAATTATACATATAATATAAATTATCACTTTTTTCTATTAATAATTTAATAACTAAACATGAAAAAGAGAAAAAAATTAATTAGAGGGGGATCTTGGACACATGGTGCGCATCCGAAGGGGGGATAAGTTGGTGGTTGGAGGGGCGGCTAGCTTTCTTGTCACATTAATGAAGGGGTACGAAAAGCATGTTTATATCTATTATCGATTACGACTTTAGTCACATCTATGCCGGTTATACAGCGTGAATCTGGCCATCGCCGTACTATTGCTCATGATGACTGGACATAGATGACACGTGCTAGAGTACCTATACATACATAAGGAATGAAAGAGAGAAGTAAGCGCCATTTATTTGAAAAAAAACTCTACCAAAGTTATTTCTAAATTTTCCTTCTTCTATGTATATTCTTATTTAATCGTCGGAGGGGCGTTTGGTCGAATAACTATGGATAGCAACGGGGCAGATCGGAGGTGGATACGGCAATATTCGAATCTGAACTCCGAACCTTCTATCTGCCTCCAAATCAACCTCAAAACTCTAAACGGATATTTTTAAACTTTCATCCCTGCTCCAAACAGAGAATGAATATATCCATAGATATCTAAAAATCTGAACTTTCCGTCCGCCTCCGAGTCTGCCCCTAACTTGATACATAACTTGATTCCATATGTAACCTATTACTACCAAATAATTTATCT